>OX637661.1:1200000-1787121 GCA_951802225.1 Euspilapteryx auroguttella | reverse complement strand
GTGCAGGACGCGCTGGGGCCCGAGGGCGCCGCGCCGCCGCCAGCCGCCGCCGCCGGGCTACTGGGCGACGCGCCGCCCGTATTCTTCGATCAGGCGCCTGGCGGCTTCGGCCCGCGCGCGCCTTTCCGCCCGCGCGGCGGCTTCGACCGTGGAGGCGGAAGATTTGACCGCGGCGGATTCGAGCGCAGAGGGTTCGAACGTGGTAGTTTTGACCGCAGCCGAGGGGCACGCGGCCGCGGAGGATTTGACCGTGGTGGATCTAACTTCGACCGTGAAACAGACAACTTTGATCGCAACGGCGTAGCAGGATTCAACCGCGACGAGCAAGATCTGGAGCTAGGCATCGGTGGTTTCGACCGCGGTGGCGGGTTTAATCGGGGCGGACGGGGCTTCGACCGCGGCGGTCGCGGGTTCGGTTCGCGAGGCTTCGAGCCGCGCGGGCGCGGGCGCGGGTTCGGTCGCGGCGGGCGCGGCGGCTTTGACGGCGAGCGGCGCGCCGAGCCCGCCGAAGAGCAGGAGCCGCCGGAGGACTTCGGCGCGCCGGGCTGCGTCGTGTCCATGGAGAACGTGCCATTCCGCGCGACCGTCGAAGACATCCTCGTCTTCTTCGGCGAGTTCAACCTGGGCCAGGACGACGTGATCCGGCGGTTCAACGAGCGCGGCCAGCCGACCGGCGACGCGCGCGTCTCGTTCCGGACACCCTTCGACGCGCAGCGCGCTGTCGCCACGCGACACATGCAGCCCATACACGAGCGACGCGTCGCCCTCAAGCTGCTCTAACGTCCCCTACTGTAGTGCCCTGGCTAGTACCAACGTAATGATCAGTTTTTTCTCTATTGATTTGCACCAAAGTGAAATGTTTGAGAGACACGAGTGTTAAGGTTATTTTGATTCACGCGTAGTATCCTATTCCTGCGGACCCAAAGTACCTTGTTGTACTTATATTATTAAAAATCGTCAACACTGTTTGCAGGAAGGGGCCTTTAGATGTATTTTTGTTGCGGCGATGGCTACAGACAGAATGTAGACCGAGCCTTAATGACATGTGAATATTAATTAGTTTTATCTACCTTATACATCAGATAGATATAGATTACTTTATATAACTAAGTTTTTAGCGAATAAAATAAAAAATCTAAAACATATTTTTTGCAGTTTTTATTATCATACATCGTAGAAATACAAAATAGAATGACTGCGGAGGCCCGCCACATACAATATTCACAACATCGCTTCACAGTTATGCACACCCATTTTTAACACAGCTACAACTCCAGATTCAACAAATCGTTTATCTTGAACAGGATTACACTGATGCACCGATGATGAAAAAAATATTTATACAAATAGTGAATCTGTATTACACTAAATAATCTTCCTTAGTATTTTTAAGGCACTGCTTAGTTGTGTATAGTATAAGGATCTCAATAATGTATTACTTATGTTATTTTTTTCATAGATCGTTTACCTAAAAGACAACAACAGAATCTACAATGCTAAGCAAGATTGTCTAGTGTCAAACAGAATTATATTTATATTTGCCGTAGTTTAGAAACTATTGTGATTAACATCGCTGTAATAGGACTCTTTAGGCAGGCCATACACTGGCCGTCAAAAAAGATACAATGAAGGACTGATTCACATTCAAATGTTCGCTACTCGTTGAGTTGTCATTGCCAGTGTATGGCCGACCATACAAGACTGTACTTCACAATTAATTCACAGTTTTCCTGACTTCAATAGTACAGTGGCTGTCTAAGACGGCGTATCATTCTGTATTGCAAAATAGCTCTTGTTCTTTGGTAATACAGTCTAGGCCGCACGAGACAATAGAAAAATCTGTTACGCCGTCCTAGACCGCCACTGTACGTTCCAACGTCAATTAAGTAGTAAGACGATAAACGATTCGATTTCAAGACAATACAAAACAACAACAAAACACCTACACGGAAAGAAAACATTCATTTAAACAATATTTTAGTTTAGTAAGATTACTAAGATACTTCTCACTGGAGACAGAAACTAAATTCTTAATTATTTAAAAATATAATATAATGTATGTAAGTATATAATAAAAAAATAAATTACGTGAACGTAATGCTTGAATAGGACAATTTATCTAGGTTAAAACTTAGTGGAAAATAAGAAAATGCAATGAAAGATATCAGAGATCAAGAAAATAATTCAAATTAGTTCTTAAGTATGTTTGTACTGTTGTACCAATCATTAACAGTTAATAAATTTCAATTTCGGATATTCCATCGTTTGGGGTGTGTAAAACAGGAAATTACACCAAAACAATTACAATATTTACTATCAACAAACACAACCCAAAGATCTTTAGCTGATAACCCAGTTAGCCGCTTTTCAGTCGGCCGATACCTTATCTACAGCACTACAACGATACGGTATCGTCAAACTAAAAAAGCCTGTATACTAAACTGATTTTACCATAACATATTCTTATAATTTTCTGTCGAATTCGATGCACGGTCTTTAACTTTAACATTCGGCAAGGTGACTGCCGATTGACTGAGCGATACAAACGCAGTAGGTACGCCGGGTGCGTCGAAACCATTTCGCCGCCGACCGTAGCCGTACTGCAGTGGATTGCCTTGTCGCCTCTACACAGTTTGCAGCGTTTCGTGTAAAACTAGCCAAACTGTCGACTCTCCATTTCCATAAGGAAGGGCGTAAGTACTAAAACCGATACGCCGCTAACTCAGTCGACCGCTAACAGTTTTCTTACCGAGGACACAGAAAAAAATCTCTGCACAAATGTAAAAATCAAATTGCCGTTTCGACCGCGCAACCAAGTTCTGAAATAAAAAAATGTTTACGCTCAGATTCTGTCGAAATTTGTCAAAACTGAATGGTGAAAACCAGGAATTTGTCAAAGCATAAATAAAGAAGTTATGAAGGTTTGATGGTGTCCGCGCGAACGAAACAAGGAGAACCGCGCGGACACTATCAAACCTTCATAACTTCTTTATTTATGCTTTGACAAATTCCTGGTTTTCACCATTCAGTTTTGACAAATTTCGACAGAATCTGAGCGTAATCATTTTTTTATTTCAGAACATGGTTGCGCGGTCGAAACGGCAATAAAATCAAGGCACCAATGATACACAATACAAAAATTTAAAAACCTTGTGATGACATATAGCTATAATTGGTATACATATTTATAAGCAAACAATCTATAATTTTAATGTAACAATTAGCATAAATTATAAATAGGGTTCAATTAATCCTAAGCTCATAGGAGCGTATCTTTGGGCTTTAATTTCCCTCCTTTTATTCGCCGAATATGTATGAATAGTTTATTTACATATTCAATAAGTACAATCTTGTCCTTAAGCGGTCTTAGACCATTAAATTTTAAGAAACTTCTTACCATGCGAATTTGTAGACAAAGATATTAAAAATTAATTGTTTGAAAATACGCAAAAACAATAAAAATTATATCGTTACCTAATAATAATACAGATTACAAGAGTGCGTGCAAAATGCGATTAATATTTATCTATTTTGGTTCATAGAACTTCCTACTTATCACTATTGTATATGTAATTTTACATAAATATATGGTTAACGAAAATATTTCTTAAACCCAACTACGTGGTCCCCTTACACGTATAAATATATTTATAGGTAGTTTTATCTACAAAATGGGTAAAAAACAATTGGAGGAGACTAAACAAATATTTGCAAAAATCTAGTTTTCAGAATTAAATTAGCAACAGTTAATTTTGTTAAGTAAATTATACTTACTTAGTTTTTTTTTATACTATTAACAAAGTATGTTTTGGAAGTCTTATAATATTAAATAACAAAAAATTGCAATTAAAATATAGTGTTCATTTAGTTAAAACACGGAATTAATTAAAAAAAAACACTGTCTATTACTTAAATATTTTGTGACATTGTTTGAAATGAAAGTAACCCGCAAGCATAGCCTAGATAAGAAAATAAGAAAGATCGATGCCATACTCATACCTTGCTTAGGGTATTACACGACAACCATAACACAATATACATAGGTATTTTAAAGTACCTAAAAAAAAAATACACAAGAAAATGTATCAACATAAGGGGCCGAACAGTGCTGCAAGCGCCAATCATGAAAAATAATAAAACTTCTAAACCACGACAATTCAAATATCTAAAATGTGACCTGTATGACACTAGAAAATTAGGTTAAAGACCTAAGAATGGTACTAAGTGCTGCTAGACCTTCTAGCCTAGAAGTGGCAACTTTAGGCAATATCAGTAGAATATTTAGGTCTTTAAACTTAGGACTACACAGACAGAGCCCTAAAAATATTAAGCAAGATTATCTAGTGCCTTAAAGGATCAGATTTTTGGAACGAATTTCCTTAAATCGGCTTGCGGTGGGGACCTAGCCAAGAAAAAGTACAACGTTACGGCTGAAGTGAGACACAAAAGCGTTACAGCGAAGTAAAAGTAAAAAGTAAAAAAACACTTTATTACACACAAAGTAAGATACAAAAAAGAAGTAAGTAAATAGAACATTTGAATTTGCATACAACGGGCGACCTTATCGCTAAAAGCGATTTCTTCCAGGCAACCCACAGGCGAAGGAGAGAATGAAAGAGACCGAGAAATATATATGTCTCTCTCTAGCGTGCTCGCTCGCAGTACTCGCTCCCCTCCCGACGGGCAGTGGCTTGGTCGACTGTCAGTCGGCCTTCGTTCCTATGGCGTGTCCCGCGACACGTTCTCCTTTTTTTTAAAAATATTTTGTATTTTGTATGGTTTTTAGAAAATAGTATTTTTTTCGCGATTGGTGCTTGTATTTCTGTAAAAGGTCTCTTATATACCTATTAACGTACCTACACAGCACACAGGTTCCACAAGAGTCAAACTATATGTTTAGGTACAGTTGTAGAAGTTATTTTTGTATATTATAATAATAATATTATAATTTCCGTCGCAATTATTCAGGCATACAATAATCTATTGAAAGTCTCACAGATTGGTCGCGTCGACACCACGATCTGTTCAGCACCAACTTGATCCTAACCGAGCTCCCTACGTCTCCCTGCAAACAAAAGAACAACCTTTAGATATATAGATAGACACAATATAACACGATAAGGAGCATTAAAAAACAGGATGATTATGCCAAAAGAATTAGCATTTTAATTAATTAGAATTGCCATTTTAATGTTTTATAATTTTCTCGTGGGATGGAATGAATAGCAGACTGTACAAATTCGGTGTAAAGTTATTCTGCTTCGGGTGCCGCTTCGACTGTAGCTCTTTCAAGTATAATCCATAAAATACAACCTTTAAACTCTAACTGCGCTCGGGTTTTAATGAAAGAAAAAAGAACGCATCACACCAGAGCACCTCACTAGGAAGAATCTGTATTATAGGGTGCTCGAAACACATACAGAAAGGAACAAAACACGCGTCACAATCCACATCTCTGCCAATTGAGCCACGCAGCAGTCAATATGAGTGAGTACCATCTCATCACAATGCAATGCAATCTGTAAATTTATTGTTTAATCTACTTTTTAATAGTAGTTTATGCAACAAGAGTGTAAAGTTATGAATTATGTACGAGGGTGGTCTGTTAAAACCCGAGCGCAGAGAGTGTTTCAAGGGTTTATTAATAATAATGACTTGGCAGAACAACTATATCGCCAAGTTGTATATACTGCTCTTTATTCCATCCGACGAGAAAAAATTTTATACAGAAAGGAGAACCTATGTACCTAATTTTAATAATTTATTTTTGTAACAATAATACAATCAGGCATCATATTTGCCCGGAGGACAATAAATAATGTATGTAAATTCATTATTGACCGGCTATAAACCGCATGTCAATAAAGCGGAACTTTACGACTAGAGAACAGTATTCATAAAGGCCACTTTTCGAGCGGATGGGATAAAAATGTCATTAGATGGCCCATTGGGTCGGTGAGTCAGTTTGTTAGCTTGACTCAGAGAGACTCACTTCTTGTTGGTGAGCCGGCTGGGCGTGCCGTGCGCGGAGTGGTGCGAGCTGTCGCTCAGCTCGGAGCTCGAGCTGCGGATGTCGCCCTCCATCTGCAAACAAACAACATTAAACATATTAATTTTACAAAATCACAGAAAAAAAAAGATAGATAAATTGGAAAGTAGAGTTTGTAGGAATGCAAAGAGACTGGCCAATCCTTCCCATGCATCTACTTTGTAAATTCTATTTATGCTGCTAGCGTCAGAAGCTTCGATGGCGCGATGTAGAATTTGGTTCGGTTTAAAGTTGTATCGCCATATGGCGTTAGTGTGTGCTACAAGTTCGTTACCCCTTTCGCTGTAAAATCATTGCGAAAGGGAGTAGAATCATTTGACAGGAGGGCTCGTTTGGGGGCCTCTCCAGGCGACTATTGTCGTAAGGCAAGGCCAACATTTGTTTGCCTTTTTTTTTTTTTTAGGCAGGGAAACTCCTAACGAGTACCCTGCGACCCCGGGGGGAGTCGCAGGGTTATGTGGGGTTCGCACCCACTAAAACCCCGCCGGTGTCCATCTCGGCTGTTGGCAAGGGGGTCACGGGTGATCTTTCGATCGTTATGTTCAACTCCGCGACAACATTTGTTTGCCTGAGCCGCTTGGTGGGCAACCTGAACTACCTCGCCTCTCGCAGTATAGGATACTTTACCAAATTCACTCAAATCATCTGTATAAATATAAAAATCAATTTGGTTTTCGTTTATCTCGCCAAAACTCGAGCACTCCGCCGATTTAGCTACTATGGTTGGTTTTTAAATTTTTGTCATCGTCTAGGGAGGGATTATACAGTGAGCAAATATGTAAAAGTCACTATGTAAGTGTGTGTACGCCACTAAAATGAAAGAACAAAAAAGCAACACTGTATGGAAATTTTCGAAAATCCGTAATTTTATTGTACATATTTATAAATTTTTGTGCAAGACATAGTGTCAGTGTGATACAGACCTGGCCGGCGCTGACGGCCTTGTGAGCGATCTGCAGGATGAGCCAGGTCCACACGGCGTGCAGCGCCAGCAGGAGCACCAGCAGAGAGTTGAAGATGTAGTAGGCTGGGAACATCGGCAGTAGCATGGGCGCTCGGATCGACGTGCTGAATAACAGAGTATGCAACACGTTAACATTTGGTCACTTTTTTATCTTGGCGAAAATTTGTTCCTTTTTTTTTGAAATAAAAAAAAACTTATTTAAAGCTGATGGACCCCTCTAACTAAGTGATTATGCCATGCCATGATCATAGGAAGGGCTAAGAATGGGCCGGCTTACCCTTTTCCTAAACCCAGATAAAGCAATATACCCAAATGAAGCGGAGTCAAGTTAAATAAACTAACGTTTACTAAACAAACCTCCAAATAATGTAGAAGGGATAGATGCCCATGCGCGTCACGATCCACAAGACCGTAAACACTGCGAACACGATGTCGCAGAATTTCTGGTAGTTGGCGTATTTCGACGCCTTCGCCGCCTGCAAAGTATTGGAAATAATGATGAAAATATTAAGACTTCATAATTTAATCATATGTAGATATAATCGATTAGATTGAGATATTTTTCAAAGTAGTCTTTTTTGTTTAACACTGCTGGGCAAAGGTCTTCCCCCTCGCTTTCATTTTATACCAGGCTCATATAATCCAACTCTCCCAAAACTTTCCGAGGTCTTCGCGTCATTTCCGCATGGGCAGACCAATTACAACTTTTCACTGTTCCACTGTTTTCTGTGGACCCACTATTTAAACTATCCAAGTTTTGGGAACATGGTAAAACAAATGTACCTTGAAGGTTAGGTAGGGTGTCCTGTCCAAAGCCCGTAAGAATAGGTCTACGGTATGCCCTGCCTGTCGTAAGAGGCGACTAAAAAGGGTCTTTGGGGTCGTGGGTGTGAAGGGCGGGGGCCCGACACACTCATCAAACGGCCCTGAGATGGGCGGCGGCACAACTTGTGGCACTGTGCCGCCGCAGCTCCAAAGGCGAGCCGGGGAGGGAACAATATGCCCTCCCCGAGCATGAAGCTAATAGTAGCCGAGCGTGGGAAGACTTCGGACGCTATAATGTGTGGTTCCCGGGGTTCTTCCCAAAAGCGCCAAGACGGCCGCCGAGGGGTTTTAGTGGGTGCGAGCCCCACATACTCCCGACGCTCGGGGGATATGCGATAGGCATTTCCCCTCGTTAAAAAAAAAAAAAAAGGGTGTCCTGTCCACCCAAACCCACCAAATTTTGAAAGTATTCTATGAGAAACAAAAGTCTGGGAACTCCAACAAAGACGGACGCTGCTGCCCGACCTTCTGGCGTTCCCTCAGTCGCCTGTAACCACACCCATGGCGGGAAATAGGTTATTCTATGCCCCACCACACGACCTTTAACTTACATCAAGGAATATATCAGCACAGTCATGCAGCAACAGGACAAGGGTTCCTATCCTGTGCAGATTGCAAACCCAGCTGAACGACAGCAGAGCTATGGTGGCCACGTGGTGAACGAACATCTGCCAGAAGTCCTTCCTCCTTACGTCCCAGAACTGGGACATTGTCAGGGACCAGTAGAACGCTGAGCTGATGATGTAGTACCACCAGACGTCGTCTGTTAGACCCTGGAATTAAACATTAAATAAGGACTAGAGTACGTACCAGATATACGCCTGTGTTCAAAATATGAATCAATTATTTTGAATTTGTTTTGAATGGCGGGTCAAGTACGTATACAGTGGCGCCACCAGGCCGCACGGACTTATCTGCCGCACACTATATGTACAGTCGCGGTCTAGGAGGCCGTTACAGATTTGTCTATGGTTTCGTCAGCCCTAGACTGTATTGACCCAAAGAACAAGAACTATTTTGCAATACAGAAAAACCGGAAGTGTTACGGCGACCTAGACCGCCACTGTATATGTATTGATAATCATTTTGAAATTTAAGGTTATCTCTGATGAAAACTATTTAAGGCTTGGTGGTTCAAAAATTTGTGTTTTTGAGATTTTTTTAAACAATCTGAGACATACAAAATTGATGTCTTCATTCTGAAAAAAATATATGTGTTAGTTAAGGATCTAATCTAGTCATCATACTAAAGGGAAATAGGATCTAATTAATTTTAGTTGATAGAAAAAAATCTCAAAGTTACCCCTTTTTGTTCCGTTTTTTCCATTTTATTTTTAAACCGCTGATTGTTTTTATTTGATTTTTGGAATGAAAATTGCTGACCTTAAATTTTAGACATACTACTATAGTAAGAATTTTTAAGTTTAACGAAAAGACAAAAAACCAGCAAAAACTAAAAAAAAACATCGTTTTCGCGCGGTCCGATGCCATGCCGCGCCGCTCCCTACCCCGTCAGTACCCTTGTGGCCACGGCCGAGGCCGGTTCTGTGTCAAATTTTTGTTTTCGCGCTCTCGTATTTCGTTTTATTTTTATTCAAATGTAAACAAAATTTGACAACAGATGTCAAAACAATGAACCATAACATCTGATTAGGATCTGTATGGAGCTGAAAGAAACCAATTTTGATACCGATATTACATTTATAAAACCGTCGCATTACAAACTTACCTTTTTTATTCCCACAAATAAAACTTAAATCATAGGTTACTTATTATATAGTGATATCATATCTTTGTTAGTTCTGTGGCGCCGATAACACAATATTAATATTACATTAGCACAATATTACGTGGTATACTTACTCAAATTACTTTAAGAAGGCAGTAATTTATGTCTTAATAGAAAATGTTTCCTTTTTATTTAACGCTTTTCGGTTTTTTCGGCTGTTTAATTTTTTGATGAAAAGATTTTATTTTTTGCTTTTCAGTTTAATTTTAAGGAATTCCCCCCCCCCCTCACTTCAAGGTTCACCTTCACCTCAAATCACCCTCCAAACGCTGGTCTCACACCCCTGAAGGTGGTCAGACGACCTGGTAAAGGTTGCGGCCTATGTCCAGCAGTGGACGCTATCGTGTGAGATCGGCTGCTTAAAATCAAAACCTAGTAACTCGTTTTAACAAAAATATTCAGGAGAGCCAAAAAACGGGTCGACCACTTTAATTCGTTGCCCCGAAGAAACCAGACGCAATAGCGATTTCGGTGTTTGACCAAAAGTTTGACTATATTGTTGACTATAGTCACACTTAAATCGATCCCACTATTTTTTTTTTTTAATTTACCCAAATATGACAATGAAAACAATTTCAAAACATAGTATTTCACACTTAGTTAATTAACTAAGTGTGAAATACTATGTTTTGAAATACAATCTCTGAGTTCTCTACTTTTTAAAGCAATTTATATTTTTAGTTGTACGTTTCGAATGAAAAATGTTATTTTTTGAAGTGCATTCATTTAAAAGTTATACAAATGATTTATTTGTGGCAGAATTAAGTTTTGTTTACTATTTGGTTACGACTCGTGGTTAATTCAGCCAAATTTGTATACTGTTTTTGTAACTTACTAAATTCCATCAAAATTTGATTGATTTTATAATCGGCGCCAAATTCAAAACATAGTAAGTCAGCTTTCAAATTCATAACCTAGTAAGTCGGTTGAGTTGCTAGGTTTTTTTATTTGTAATCCGACATGCGCTATGTTAAGAATATGTACTTCATGGAAATTTCAATAACTTTTCCAAATTGGGTAGACTTAAATTAAATTTTATTTTTAAAATTACGTTAGAAACTGGGTGTTTTAAGGTTCATATCAAATCTATACCGCCTAGTAAGTCGAAAAATGACAAAAATGGTTTTTTTGCAAAAACACCAGTTACTAGGTTTTGAATTTGGGCAGCCGAGATGATGATGATGATTATTATTATATTAGTCGGCGAGGCGCTTCTCCAGAAGTCCCCCAGAGTCCTCCAGAAGAAGGCAGGTAGTCGCCACTTACAATGGAACTGGTGGGGCGAGTGTTGAAAATTTTGCGGTTTTTGTAATCCAATCGTCGTAGGTCGCCAATTTAGAGAACTCCTATGTCCGCCCGCCTGCAGTAGAAATAACTCCAGAGGTTGAAGAAGGGATGATATATTTACACATGGTTAGGTACACTATTTACAAGAAAATGAATGCATGTTAATGTGTACAGCGGCTGAGATGTACTGCCTAGTTAACAAAAGTCTTTTTGAAAGGTAACAATGTCAATTTTAAAATCTTCTTCTATAAATTAAAAAGTAACAGTATCAAAAATTTGTTTGGTTACAAAAAGGTTGGAGGAAAGGCACAATTTACTTTTATATAAAAAATATATATACTTATGCGAGCAGTTCTCATGTAAATTACAATAATGGCAATACAATCTGTGAGTGAATAAAAAAGGCATCCATATTTTATCCACCCTTAGGCCGCATTTGCAGGCCGCACGCAGGGCGTTGCGCGAGGCGTCGTGCGGAGCGTGCTGCGCCCAAATCAAATGTATAGCAATAGTATGAGACCGTTTAAAGAGACGCGCATAGGCCTATGTTCGATATCGTATAAGGAAACGCGTCGGCTCCCGCGGCGGCGCCCGCAGCGGCGGCGCCCGTGGTGGGGCGCCCGCGTCGGAGCCCACACGACATCCCGCACAACACGCCGCGTCTTCGTAAAGGAGGCCTTAGGGTGTGATTTTAGTTCCAAATAAAAAAAGTTATCAACTCAAACTATATCGTTATTTGTTTAAAATTAAAACAACCAGTGGTGTTTTATTTATATTGAGAAAACACTACAAAAAGGGTTTACTTTGATATTTATTTCTACAGAGTGAAATTCATTACATCTTGTTACTTTTTAATAACTTGTCTAAACTAAATCCTACATCTATATTTTTCAGAATTAAGAAATCTGTTTTATATTTCTCAGATGGTTTAAAAAAAACTCGTTATTACAAATACCTTACCTAAACGCAAATTCTTGTTAGCTGAAACGAAAATCGGAAAGAAAAATTGTGCGGTAGGTATAAACATCTCGATTTAACTTCGGCTTGTATGAAAAGTAATAAAATTTAAAACTGCCGCGACATTTCGCATTTCGACGCGCGCATGTCACAGCTGCGAGGGTGGGGGACCCTCATACCTAATTAGGTAAGAAGCTTCAAAGTACAGGCCGTTAAATACTTTTCCCAAGTGTAAAAACATAAACCGAATGTTGTCTTGACCTAATGAATAATTTAAAAAAAGAATTAGTTTAATAAGGCTAAGGGAATATAGACATAGACATAGATTTATTTGCACACACAATACAGACACATAGTACATATTCAGAGATACAAAAAGGCAGGAATATGGCATGACTTACGTTAACTTACCACGACCCTGCGCTCTTCAACTCTTATCTATGACCTGGCCTACTGTGACTGTGACCGTCAAAACAATGATCAATTTATAATCATTTGGTCAATGTAAATACATATAAAATGATAATAAGCCGACCTTATTGTTAAACTCTACATAAGTCAAATAATTTCTTTTTTAAATAAAAAAATTAAAAACCCCCGACCCAGTCAGAACCCTCAGTAACTTAACTAGAACTAAAGCTTATCATCTTAAAAAGATCATAGTTGCGTTACCATATACTTTCTATATCATAGATGTAACATGGTACCAAATTTCAACTCGATCGGACATAAGGAAGCTAGTTAGATCCTCTCATCCATTATTCAAGAGCTGATCATCTTCAAACGGCTCAGGTCATGGTTACCTTACCAAATACTTTCTATATATTATAAATGTAACATGGTACCAAATTTCAAATCGATCGGACATGAGGAAGCTAGTTAGATCCTCTCATCCATTATTTAAGAGCTGATCATCTTCAAACGGCTGATCAGGTCATGGTTACCTTACCAAATACTTTCTATATCATAGATGTAACATGGTACCAAATTTACCATGTTACATCTATGATATAGAAAGACCATAGGCCGACTGAGGTTGGCCGTCGCCCGTAGGGAAGGGAGCGAGTACTGCGAGCGAGCGAGCGAGAGAGAGAGAGATATAGTTCTCGATCTCTTTCATTTTCTCCTTCGCTGTAACGCTTTTGTGTCTCACTTCAGCCGTAACGTTGCACTTTTTCTTGGCTAGGTCCCCACCGCAAACCGAGATAAGGAATTTCGTTCCAATAATATTAGCATCAACTCAAAACAACACCAACATACCTGATGAGGATACCCAATGTAGCAGTAGTCAATATTCCAGAGCCACTCCTTGTCCCAAAGTACGAAGACACCGAAGCTGAAGTTGAACAGGTAGAAGGTGCAGCGCCACATGTTCTCGCAGAACTTGACCAGGGTGGAAGGTTTGTCCTGGCTCCGGCGGAGGCGCCACCAGCGCTCCACCTGCCTCTCTGATAGATCCAGCTGCTTCGCAAGACCGCATATCTGGAAGGAGACAAAGAGTAGTTTGCTTTCAAGAATGGTAGGAAAGGATAGTTGAAGAAGTGATACTTGAATGAACCGAAGAATGTTGGTTTGAATAGTGAGGGTTTTTCTGTGTGTTTATAGTGATTCCAATTGTGGGGCGTTGCAGCGTGCGAAATAATACTAAATAGTGTCCGTTTTGTCGCGTAGTGTTTTAAGAAAAGGATATACCACATAGAGAACTATTCCCACAAAATTATTCTAAATCTAGACAAGTGTATGTATGTAAGTGCGTATGAGTTTACACACCCAAAAAAGTGTTAAAAGCGTGTTACCAAGCCTTTTTGTTTGCCTAAAAAAAAGATTAATAGACCAGGTTGATCACGTGACAAAGAATCGTTTACGAGTGTAACTAAATACAGGGTTTTTTTTCTGACAGGTCTGTAATAAACTAATGACAGATACATTTACCTGTATATGGAAAATGTATGGAAGAACTTACGAGAGATCCATTATAACAGCACCACTCTTAAATTCAAGGGATGGATTAGTTTCAGAGGTACGCAAGCAAGAAAGACATTTAAGAATCTACATTTAAAATTATGGTGTCATAAACTTTAATTTGAATAGGAACTAACAATAACATGTAAATCAGGGTTAAATGCATTATTAAGTTAATGCGCAGTGATTTAAGCTATAATGATAAAACAAAAAATGCGTGCAGTACAACCTATGAAGGCATTCAGCTCCCCCAAGAAACACTATAAAGAAGAATTCTTTTCGTTCATCTAGGGTTTGGTTTAATGACTTTTTACTCAAGATGAAAGAAAAGTATTTTAAATTTGTAAATAATTTTCCTCACCACCAACAACATCATGTAATTAAAATACATCACCTTATCTGCCAAAATTTACATGCGTTATAAGAATTAAAGTTACACACGGAGCACATTACCCCATAAAGGGTGAATAACATGCTAAAACACTGATTAAGGATACCTTTACCACTGTTCATTTGATCAACCAGTTTTTAGTAATCCAAACTACGCTTACGATCTGACAGACTAGTCTATTTAAAAAAAAATATTAAATTATAATTAATATTAGCCTCTATACATTTAGAATTAGGTACGGTCTCGATGGAGTAAAAATATTATTTAAAATACATAGCTACATAACTTTTTACATCATTATGAAAATTGCAAAAACTTTAAAGTTCAAACCACTGCGTGCATTCAATTTTTTATAAACTAAAAAACTTTACTACTTTTAAAATACTCGACAAACTTGTTGCAATAAAAGTAAGGTAGTAAGTTTTTCTGAGTCAGACAAAAAAAAAACCGGCCAAGTGCGATTCGAGTTAAACTCAATATATTTCTTACTATATTTTTTACTGCAAAGTCAAGTATTCAGTCGGACCCGTACATCTATCTAATAATACGATAGATACATCGTTTTTGCCTGGTCCGTGGTAGGAAGCTGCCTACCTATGGAAGGTTGCCTATAAGAACTCGCAATCTATTTGAATTACTTACTTTTTAATGAATATTTTCTCGTCATTGTATATTGAATGTAAGTAATATCGATCCTAATTTGACTGCTCCGTGACTCAGTCGGCTCGGCAGTGATGTGGACTGAGTAAGTGTGAGCACCCGGGTTCGATTCCGGGGCGGGGCGAATATTGATATGATAAATATCGATGTTCGTTTCTGGTGTATATTAGTATTTGAAGGTAGATTAACATAAATTCTGTTCGGCTACTAAGTGACCAATAAACGATCAGTCTCGTATTGCGTGTCTTATTGTGAACCCGCTACCCAGTCGATTTCAGAGATAAACCATTGGCGACGAGTATTTTAATTGCTATGCCGGACGAAGTCAAAGTAAATTTAAGTGGTTTGAAGGAGTTCAACATTAATGTGGATCGGTGGCCGACCTATGTCAGTAGGATGAAGGCTTGGTTCGAGCTGCAACATGTTAAACCGTGCGATTATTCGAAGTACCTCGTGGCAGTGGTTGGGACAGAGCCGCTTGATTTAATTATTGACCTGTGTTACCCGGACAAACCAGAAAGCGTTACATTCGACAAGATTGTTAAACTCGTGGAAGACCACTTGTGCCCGAAGCGATCTTTGATAGCGGAAAGAATGCTGTTCAGAGCTTGCAGACAGTTAGACGGCCAAACCATCAGCGAATATTTGGTGCAACTAAAAAAGTTAAGTAAGCCGTGTAAGTTTAATAATAACGAGGCGCTGAAGGAAAACCTACGTGACCAATTTGTATATGGATTGGCAAGTGATCGCATCAGACAGCGCTTACTAGTAGAAGAAAATCTAGATTTTTCTCGTGCTACGGAAATGGCGCTATCACTGGAAGCGGCGGTACGGGACTCGAGACCGGCGGAGAGGCCGGCGCACGAGCAACGCGGCGAGGCGGTGCACGTGGTGAGCGGCGGCGGCTCGTGGCCGCGCGCCGGCGGCAGCGGCCAGGGCGGCGGCGCCGGCAGCTGGCGCGGCGGCTGGGGCGCGCGCGCCCGTTCGGTGTCGTATCGCGGTCGGCAGCAGGGGTTCCGGGGCCGCGGCGGCGGCAATGACCGAGCTAAGTTTACACGCTGCTATCGTTGTGATGGCCGACATGAACCGGATAGTTGTCCTTTTGCTAACTGTGACTGTTATGTGTGTGGAGACCAAGGACATATTGCGAAGATGTGTCGTTTTAGGAAGCAGAAGACCATTCATCAAGTAAAGGACGATTCCGAGGACGATTCCAAATCGTCAGCGTCTTCAGCAGCATCGGAAAAGTGTGGTAAAGCGTTAAGTGTGTATCAAATAAGTGATGACGAAAGTGATGATCGATGGGTAATTAAGCTGTTAATTAATGGTGTGTTGCTAAACATGGAGGGCGACACGGGTGCCGCTGTTAGCATTATATCATATGGTACTTATAAGCGATATTTTAGCGCATATAAATTACAGACGTCGAGGTCTAATCTTAAAATGTATAGTGGTCAAAAGGTGAAGCCAAAGGGTGAGTTTATTTGTTCAGTAGAAATTAAAGGTCGCATATTTACTAACTTACCGTTGATTGTGATAGATAACGAGTTTAGCCCCTCTTTATTAGGCCGTAACTGGATGCGTTCTCTGGAAATTCCATTCCCAAAAATCGTTCATGCGATAGATACAAATAATATGAATGATTCTATAGTTAAAAGTAAGTTGAAAGCGCAATTTCCGGAGGTGTTTGCGCACGGTATAGGTACTTTCAAAAAGGAGGTTATAAGACTAGAGGTGGCGGCAGGCGCGCGGCCGGTGTGGCGACGCGCGCGCCCCGTGCCTTACGCGCTGCGGCCGGCCGTCGAGGCCGAGCTGGCGCGGCTGCAGCGCGAAGGCATTGTGTCTCCCGTCGAGTGGAGCGAGTGGGGCACACCTGTCGTTCCAGTCATCAAGAAGTCAGGGGAGGTAAGACTTTGTGGCGATTTCAAAACTACTTTGAATCCGGTGTTGATGGATGATAGGTATCCCCTCCCAAAAATAGAAGATATATTTGCTTCGCTCCAGGGTGGAACATCGTATAGCAAAATCGATCTCTCACAAGCATATGCCCAAATTATGCTTGATGATGAGTCAAAAAAGCTTTGTACTATAGTCACTATGCAAGGTATGTATTGCTACAATAGATTGCCATTCGGAATAAAGTCTGCGCCAAGCAAATTTCAAAGAATAATGGACAAACTATTTAAAACTGCGTATATTACTGTGTATCTTGATGATTTGCTCTGCACTGGGGCAGATGATGAAGACCACTGGCAAAGGCTGCAGAAGGTATTTAGTATTTTAGCAGAGAACGGGTTAAAAGTTGCAGAAAATAAGTGTAGTTTCCTTAAAAAGTCTATTTCTTATTTAGGATATGTGATTGACGCCACCGGTTTGAGAACCGAAATACCGAAAATTGACGCAATTAATAAAACACCAAGACCTACGAACATAAAGGAAGTAAAAGCTTTCTTAGGATTAATAAATTATTACGGGAAATTTATTCGAAATCTAACTGATATTGTTAGCCCCTTAAATCAACTCTTAAAAAATAATAATAAATTTGAATGGACGGTTGAGTGTGAAAGAGCCTTTACGGAAGTGAAGCGAGCGATGCGCGAGGCTCCTATTCTGGCGCATTTTGACCCGGCGCTGGAGACGGTGGTGACGTGCGATGCCTCGCCGGTGGGCGTGTCGGCCGTGCTGGCGCAGCGCTCGCGCCCTCACGGCCCGCTGCGCCCGGTACTGCACGCTTCGCGCACGCTCTCGCAGGCTGAACGTAACTACGCGCAAATTTGCAGAGAGGGTCTAGCTATTATTTTTGGAGTAACTAAATTTCATGACTATTTGTATGGAAGGAAGTTTATTTTAGAAACAGATTGCAAACCGCTATCATCAATTTTCAGCGAGAAAAAGGGTATACCGTTAATGGCTGCAGGACGCCTACAAAGATGGGCAATAATTTTGGGAGCATATGATTATACAATAAAGTGTATTGGGACAAAACAAAACTGTCTAGCGGATAGTTTATCAAGAATACCACTCCTTGAATCAAAGAGTAACGAACAAGTAGAATATTCATTCATAAATTTTATTAAGAGCATGTCTCCTATTGATTATAAGTCGGTGGCAAAAGAAACTAATTTAGATTTAATTTTACAACGGGTCGTGACAGCAGTAAAATCAAACTGGCAATTTTGTAATGATAAAGACCTAAAGGCTTATTTTGAGTTACGAAATTATTTGAACATTGAACAGGGGTGCTTGTTGTATGGACACAGAGTTGTTATACCTACGTCTTTACGAAAGGGCGTGCTGTCCTTGATTCACAATACACATCAAGGCATAGTTAAGTGTAAAAATTTAGCGCGAAATTATGTTTATTGGCCCGGCATCGACAGCGACATCGAGCGAACGTGCCTGGGCTGCGACACGTGCGCGCGCGAGCGGTCCGCCCCGCCCGCCGCGCCGCTCCACCCCTGGCTGTGGCCGCAGGAGCCTTGGTTTCGTCTACATGTAGATTTTTTCTCATTGTCTGGAAATACTATTTACTATTTTGTTGTCATCGATTCGCACTCGAAATGGATCGAGGCGTATCGAGTGACCGGAACGTCAGCTAAATCAACGATAGGTTGTTTACGTAACTTATTTAGTAGATTTGGTTTACCATACGAATTGGTTTCAGATAATGGACCTCCATTTACTGGAAATGAATTTAAAGAATTTTTGATTTCACAGAAAATAAAACATATCTTGGTCACTCCATACAAACCTAGTAGCAATGGAGCAGCAGAGAACGCTGTAAAAATTATTAAAAGTTCTTTAAAGAAAGCATTACGGGATAATATAGATTTAGAAAGGGCTTTATATGATTTTTTACTATATTATAGATCAACGCCTCATTCTATTACAAACAAAACACCTGCACAGCTACTGCTCGGAAAGGGTATACGCACACCGTTAGATCTTTTAAGACCGAGTACACAAGACGTAGTCAGAGAAAAACAAGAAAAACAAATGATTAGTAGGGGCGGGAAAGAACGTACATTCAACGTAGGAGATTTAGTTTTCTATAAACAATTTAAAAATAATACTTATGAGTGGGAAAAGGGCTCTGTAATAGATAGAGTAGGCCCATTAACTTATTTAATTAAAGGAAAAGAAAAACAATATAAAAAACACGTCGACCAGTTATTTAGTAACTTAACAAACATTTATAGTTCCCCGGCTAACGGCAATTACAGTAACCCAAACTCGCGTGACTCAGACGGTGACATGTTGGTTTTCGACGGCCCAATGGTAGAAAACCAGTCGGATGAGACCACTACGGCTGCTCAGCTACCACCACCTATTTACACGAGAAGTACACGAGACAGACGACCAGTCGAGCGGCTAGGATTTAATATGTAATTGTGTAGCATGTAAAAAAAAAAAAAAAAACCTTATCTAGTTTCACCTATTGGCCACTTTCATAATTATACCTACTTATTATTATTAACCTTAATTTTTTGTACTACTTACTTTAAGTCAATATTTATGTAAGTACCTACTTAGTACACGTACGTAACAAGTTACCAGTTTACTTATAAGCTAGTGATAAGATACCTAGTAATAAGTAACACAACACCAATTACCAAACAGCATTTTTTTTTGTTTTTATTTTTATTAAATCGTGTTTAAGATAAGATATTGTAAGTTACACTAACTTAATATAGCATTGTATAAATGAGTAATTAGTAGTTGACAAACCATACCTTTTTTATATAAGTATAAATGTTATTAAATTGTAAAAAGAAAAAAAGAAAATGCTTTAGACAAGGAGGGAAGAATGGTGTATATTAGTATTTGAAGGTAGATTAACATAAATTCTGTTCGGCTACTAAGTGACCAATAAACGATCAGTCTCGTATTGCGTGTCTTATTGTGAACCCGCTACCCAGTCGATTTCAGAGATAAACCAGTTTCCGGTCTGGGTGTGATGTTTGTCTCTGTGTGTTTCGGGCACCCTACAGATACAGGTTCTTCCTAGTTAGGGGCTCGGAGTGAGATGTGTTATTTTTATTAAATTAGATATTATCCATAAAGATTGTATTGATTGAAGAATTCGGAATCAGATCTTGTCTGTTAGTTTGTTTGTCCAAACACTCTACCCACATCAGAAACAATCAAGCATCTGTGAATGAACAGAACAAGCCTCGCCTTGACCCAATGAGCAGACGTTAACCAGACTCAAAGTAAACCTTGCTGGTTACGTAATAGGGACCATTTCACACTATTTAGTTCCGCTTTTTGTATTCAAGTGCTGATTACTTAGACTTGTGTTTCAGTTAGAGCTAGAAGCGATGAGACAAAGAATATTCAAAAATAAATCTTTTTTCAGTAAGTAATTTAAATTATTCTAATAAATATAAATGTTTAAGTGTCCAAAAATTAATAATTTTCTTCATTAGATTAAGTATGTGTAGTAAAATTTTTAGAAAACTTAAAGATAGTGGAGTAAACTATGTGATAAAGTAAATATAGATGCAAAGGCTCACTAAGCCAAAAGTATAATCAATACATATAGGATAAAATAAAGTCGCTTTCCGCTTCTGTCCCTATGTATGCTTAAATCTTTGCAACGGATTTTGATGCGTTTTTTTTAATAGAGTGATTCAATAGGAATGTTTATAAGTATAATACATGCGCAATAAAGTAATAGGTTAGGCAGTACGAAGTTCGCCGGGTAGTTAAAAAATAAAGGCCACATTACTCGCTATCTTTTTCATATTTATATTATAGCTAAAAGCCCTCAGTGAAGTCTCAGCTAAGTGGCTGCGTATAAATATAAAGCGTGCTTATTGAAAATAAACCTTGATCCGTTTAGTGTATGGCAACGTTTCTATTAAGAAAACATTTATAGAGATGTAAGAAAGCAAACAGATTTTAATTTGAAAGTCCTTTAAAGCAATAATGGAAATTGTAAGAACAATATTTGAACTAAAATAACTGTTGTATTTATTTACGCGACCATAGCCTGTTTTTTAACTGTAGCCAAATAACATTTATTTTTGTTGCTACCAACGCTTCATGGATACATTTGTAAAATGGGCTTTAATTAGGAAATACTATTTCCCAAGACGTCATTCTTTGTTACTTATTCTTCTTATTTTTTAAATTTTAAACCTTCGTTTCCCACTGCTGGACAAAGGCCCCTCTCCCCTCCTTAACACTTTCTTGACGAGCATTGCTACCAGGTCCTGTGTCGTGATGCGGTCCCAGAGTTTGTACATGCAGAAAAGGACACCTGACTTCCTGCGGGGTCCTTCCCAAAAACGCCGAGACGTCCACCGGGCATCACCTCGGACACTTCATAGAAAAAAGCGCGTTGCTACGCGCACAGCCGAAACTCTTGTACGTGCACGCGCACCATGCTTGTGTGAGTGATATAAGAGGTGCTATAAGTACTGAGCTGAGAGGAAACTGAGAGGTAACCGAGCGCGGGGGAGCCGCACTTGCTGAGGGAGGAAGGGAGTGCCCATACTGTGTGGGCACAAGCCTTAGGCTTCGAACGCACAGGCGGATTTTTATCCGCGCGGCACGAAACGCGGCAATTTATCCGCTGGTGCGCACACTTCCATAGGATTCAGTATGTTACATAAAATCCGCGCGGCAAAAACCGCCTGTGCGTTCGTAGCCTTAAGCGTCCCTTCCGTCGTTATAAAAAATATATATAGAGCATGCATAATACCATACAACGTCGCTTATTTAATGCGAGCTATGAAAATTTTACCAGTTACCTGGTTATTTGTAAAGATAATTCAATTCCGTAAAAAATTTGAAACGCACCTACTTACAACATCGTAATAGTTTGATAACAGCACCTGCCGCTATCAAATGCGTACTGATAAGGGGTCGTCGATTCTGGTAACGGTAAATTCGGTAGAGATAACTAACAATATGTCGGGTTCAGTAGGATTTATATTATATGAACTAATGTGTAATTGTATCTTTTTATTCATTTATTTAATACTAGAGGCTGCCCCGCGGTTTTTCCCGCGCAGATTTCTCATAAACACAAAATTCCCGTTTTTTCCCGTTCCCGTAGGAATTTCGGGAAATCCCTTCTTAGTGCTCACCTACACTCCCCAAGGAACCCACGTGCCAATTTTCAGTTTTCTACGCCCAGTAGTTTAGGCTCTGCGTTGTCTGTCAGTCAGTCAGTCAGTCAGTCAGTAACGGAAGAGTTTTATATATATTGATTATAAAAACTTCATGATTACCATAAGCTACCTGTTAATAACTTAACCACAGTAAAATTAAAAGACTTATTTTCACTAACATTAATAAAATTGAGCATTTTTGAAATAAGTACGTTTTCATTACGATTGAATTTCCAAAGTAAGTGATATACAAAATCTACATTTACGGGAATGCGCTATATCGTATTCCTATAGCTTTGTATCGTTGGTTCAGTCGACACCGAAATAGTATCGGTTAGAAAATATGTTATCAACAACCAATATGCATAACATGAGAAACACTATAGTTTATTTAAAATTAAAAAAAAAAAAACATCTCAGCCGAAAGACGTCTACTGCCGGGAATAGGCCTCTCCCACAAATCGCCATACCTTAAACTGCCATAGAATTTAGAGCCATTTTTTTATATTCTTGGTATATTTTCCGCGGCTGGCCATATTTGCAGTGGGCCTAGCTAGATGTTCAATTGTTGTCTTTTGTGACATCACACTGTTTCAATCCAACTAAAACAACGATAGCGCCCACATGGCCAATCAAAATAATAAAACGATATCAAGTGGGTGCGTTAAAAGAGGATTGTTAAATAGGGGTTTCTGGGCTAAATATTTTTAGGTTAAAACATGAGTGATTGGGTCAAATAAAAATTTATCCACGAATTTAACATATAAGCTAACACGGCGAACTTCGAATCGACTTTCAATACAAGTTAAGACAATATTATTGATCACAGCCTAAGTGATGCTGAATTTTTGAGAATAAGATTCTAAAGGTAAAATAATTTTCAAAGCAGTTCAGTAGTTTGCAATGTCTATGTCACTCAGTATGGTTTACGGAAGACTTTTTAATAAAAAAATCTACACCTACTAGGTTATTGTTATTATTTGCAGCATGTATCGTCCCACTGCTGGGCAAAGGACTTCCCCTTTCTCCACTTCTCCCGACCCTGGGCACATTCCCGTCAGGTCTTAGTGATGGCTCCCAGGTTACATTATTTAATTAAGAAGTAACTAACCGATATATATATATGAACTAGTTAAGTTTACACGTATTATATTTATATCTAAAAATGTTAAACAGAATAATCGGCGTAAAACCTATAAAATTTAAGCAAAAAAGTTAACTTGAATTTGTCACTTTTCTACCAAGTTATTTATCGTAATATTACCTATTCTCTGTCGCCTACAAAGTAACCGCGGTCGGAAGGTCGCGGCCTCCATTACAAATCCTACATAAAGAAACAAAGTTATTTAGTAAAACTGACGACCGATACTTTATTAGTCAATAGTAAATCAACTCGGACATAGAGGTACAGGTTATATACAGAAACAACTGAACCAACCAACCTATATCATGCAGTATATAATGTTTTCGATTGTTTTCAGGTATTGCAGTTTACAAGACGATCGATAAGTGTTACCTTGTGTCCTATATTGAATATTTGAACAAAATTATTTTAAACTTTTTATTATAATGTCTTCTATGACTCATAATTTTGACCGACATACGGGTCGGGCTGGCTGTCACCATAGGGTCCCATTTCAAACGAAGCTTGAGGACCCTAAAATTAAAACTACAAAATTGCAAGCCAATTAGCATCATCATGCATAATCATCACAGTAAGTTTACAAATTATAAATATTAATTATTTGGAGTTTATTATCAAGTTTAACTTGTATTATGGAATGTCTTATTTATGTTTAATTAAAAAAAATACTATATTTATAGAGTATCTACATATACAATGTTTTTTTTAAATAATAAAAAAAAACACAGACAGACAAGAGTTTCTTTCGCATTTATAATATTACTAGTTTACCCGGCGAACTTCGTACCGCCTAACCTATTACTATTTTGTGCATGTACTATACTTATAAACCTCTCCCTCTTGAATCACTCTACATATTAAAAAACCGCATCAAATTCCGTTGAGTAGTTTTAAATAATTAAGCATACATAGGGACAGACAGCGAAAGCTACTAGTTTGATACTATGTATTGAAGTATCAATGTAAATTGTAGTGCGAATAAAATCGCATAAGTAATGACAAAATGCAATAAACATAAAACTTGATAAGAAAATGTCATCATAAAACTTATTATTCATGGTAAAAGATTATTGCTGAGAGAGATTACAAGAAAGTTATTTTATCCGGTGGGATTCAGTCTGATACCTAGAATGGCGCTTTATTTTAATAAACCGATTCATCCTACTAGAAACAGGCCTTTCGTAGCGAAGCAGGGGGCATAAGAAGGCTACATTTGGTATAATACTTTTCGCTCATTTAGAGCACTAAGTCCGTGAAAAAACGATAGAAGAGATGAACCACAAGTTCCTCTTTATACGGAGACTGTGGACGAGGACATACAATTTTTTTGGGCTAATCTTAAACGCAGGCTAGCTCGCTTTGTCTGCAGGTAATGTAATTCATTCACATTGACTAGTGCAAGTGCAAGTGCGAGTGCAGGGTGCTAGTCACACGCACTCGCACTAATCAAAGTGAATACAGGCCTTTAGAACTTGACCACACAGTTAATATAATAGTTTCGACCCTTTTTTTACTTTTTTTTCTGTTAGCCAACTGTAACATTGTACTTATTACAGTAATCGGCACAAACATTTACAAAAGAATACTTAAGTAAAGAAAGATAGGTTTTTTAATAGCCTACATTTAGCTTCACGCATCAATGGGTGGAATGTAAAAGAATCGAATTAAAGCTGACGGCAGACACAATAAATTTGTTTGCCAGAAAGATAAATAATATTTTTTTAAATTTTAAAAAACATTAATTTTGCAGGTTGAATCCTCATCTATCCGAAAGATTTCTTACTTTATTTATCTACTATTCAAAATTAGAAATTGCTCTTGTTTTTTCGTGTAAGTAAAAAAATTGGTTACCTAGAATAATAGTTTTAAGAGATCATTCATTTTATTATTATTTTTATCATGCAGAAAATTACTGCTACAAAAATAAGCACAAGTTATCTTACAAAAATGAAACCAAAAAACCCAATCCAAAATTTTACAACAGCTACAAAAGCAAAGCGTATTATAACAGGCTATTCACACGAAGCAACTTTCTCGTTCACGTTCTTTTGTCAAAAGCGTGAAGCAAGAAAGTAGCTTCATGTGAACGAGCCTTAAATATTAATAAGTGCATGACATTTACCTCGTCCTTGCTCAAAAAGAACTGAAAAGAAACGAAGCAACAGTTATAGGTAGGTAAGACTGATTACAACATAATATGATTTTATGGAACATTGTTAGCTTAGGGGCCGTTTTCACGAGCGAGAGAATCCTTGAGAAAATGTAGACACATTAGGTCTTATTTACGGAGAAGCGGCGCGTTGTGCCGGGCGTCGTGCGGGCGCCGACACGGGCACCGCCGCGGGCGCCGCAGCGGGCGACGCTGCGGGCACCGACGCGTTTCCTTATACGTTATCGAACATAGGCCTATGTTCTGTTCTTAAAGCGTTTAACGACGTGGGCATCGCTGCGGGGCCCGCGACGGCACATACATTGCTATACATTTTATTTAAATGCGGCACGCCCCGCACGCCTCTAAATGCGGCCTTATGCTACCCATGTTATTCATAAATATATACAGTAGGTTTTAAGAAACTCTACTGGAGGTCTACTTCTCTGTTTTGTTGTATGGTAAAACGTGACATCGAGTTACTAAAAGGCTTTTACTTTTTATGAATAACAGGGTGAGTGTATAGAAAATACGACAATATCGCTGCGATTCGCTCGCTCGTGGAGACGGGCCTATAGGGTAACGTCATAGCATGCGGGCAAAACGCTTTTATATTTATGTAGAAATGTTAAGACTGATTTAATGATGCGGGTTGTTTCTGACAAGATGGTAATAAATTATAGTAAGTCTTCTGTTCACCATACCTAGCAACGAATTCTTTAAGCTAAAATCAGCTGTCGCTTACATTGACCCCGTCAGCTGATCGAACAAATGGATGTTAGCTGATTTTAGTTTAATTATCAACATAACGTACTGTGATATGATAAATTAGCAAGCACCGCATTGCCTGTCTTAGATAAATCTTGAAAAAGTTTTTCAGATTTTAGATAACAATATCATGCGATGCGATAACCTCGGTAAAACTTACACTACTTTTTAACAATTTTTTACTTATTGTTTTTGCTCGACAACATCGTGGCGTTTTAAACGCCTGCTATAACTTTACCCTTATATGTCAGGCAGGACTTGGCTGTTAACTGTTTTAAAAATGATTTGATTAAGCAATGAGTAATATGGGTTGGTTCTTAAATGAGGAAACAAAACGTTGCGAGGTGGTAGCGAGAGGGGTCGCAAGTAGCCTGCACTGCACATAAATATATACCAAGTATTGCTTACGAAGCGTACGACAAAAAGACGGGGTATGTGTAGCTTAAAATGCCGCCTACCTGACCCAAAGAAAGTTTTTAGAAAAATATTACCAAGATCATTGCTTGATAATGATAATAAAATTTAATCACAATTCGCCACACGTGTTGCTTCCTCTCTTATTTTAATTAAGTCGCAATTCATTACAAAATAGCTCTTAAACCACCACTCATAAAAGCCAGATTCGCACGAAACAAAACACATTGGAAAAAAGCTGTCACATTAGAGTATAATATATATTAATTGTTTTTCTGTTTTATAATAATAACATGCGGGATTTTTTTATTGTGTCCTTCAGTTTCTATTGAGTTTTTTTTTAATCTATACCAATATTATAAAGAGGAAAGATTTGTTTGTTTGTTTGTTTGTAACGAATAGGCTCCGGAAATACTGAACCGATTTGAAAAATTCTTTCACTGGTAGGAAGCTACATTAAGCCCGAGTGTCATAGGCTATATGAGATTTTCAAAAAAATTAGGGATCCTTACCTAAACTCAAATAATGTTACCCAAGGTGCAATATTTTTTCCGTTGTTTACATATTTTGACAGGTGGTTTGTAGTTGTTGTTTGTTTTTTATTCGGCCATTCTGGGCAGTCAAAAGAACATAGTCTATAGAGTCAAGTCTTTTGAAGTATCTTATATTCTATGGCGTAACGAAGTAAGCCGGGAAAGCTCGTGTCAGTAATAAAATAAAGGGGTGGTTTATCACCAGTAACATGACATGAATAACAAACAGCGGGCCAATGTACAAGACAGCTGATACGATACGAGTGTTTGATTTCAACCCATTTTGTTTAGGGAGAGTAGTTAGGTGTTGTGAGCTGAATCCCTTCTTTGATTTATTACATAATAACATACTTAGAGCTTCTTTTTTTTAATATATATAATTTACATGAGGTGGTAGTATGGTGTATTTCATCTCATTGTTTTATTCATTTTGAGATGACACTATAAGTGTGGAAGTATGTGGTGTGTTTATAGAAAATGCACTTTTCTTTTTTAATTAAATGTTTTCAATACATACCTGTTTATGTTTGATTTTAGGCGACGCCTGGTACGCAGCTTCTAGCGTTGGATTCGCAGGGGCTTTCTTTGGTCTAGAGTTCTTAATGCCTAATGATCTGCCGAATGGGGCAAACCAGTACCTGAAAGTAAGTTTAATTTAACAAGTGGGATTTCCCTAAAAACAGCAGTATGTTTAAGTCTCCAAGTGTTAAAAATTATGGGGTTGACAAGAGTTAACACTTAAAAAACAGTATTGAAAATAAAATCTACATCTTATAATAAAACTGTTTGACCCAGCAAACTTTGTACCAGCTAACCTTTTACTATTTTGTGCATGTACTATACTAATAAACCTTCCCCTTGAATCACTATATCTTTTAAACAACCACATCAAATTCCGTTGCATAGTTTTAAAGATTTAAGAATACATAGGGACAGACCCGCGTCTGTCCCTATGTATGCTTAAAGCTTCCTGCAAGCGACTTTGTTTTAATACTATGTATTGATATTGAAGACATGTGACCGAAGAGCCACCTTTTAACATTACTAACATTGCAAAGAGTAAATAATTGAAAAATATTTACTTAATTCTTTCTATCTTTAATTAAAAGAAAAAAAAAGATTCTCTTGTTAAATTTAGTGCCAACTAAATGAAATAGATGTATACTTGTACTCCAATAAAATGATATCACAAAGATTAAATTGCAAAGTTGTTTCCTCATTTGAATTATACAGTTTGATAAGCAGATTACACAAATATACATAAATATATTTAACAAACATTACTTTTAAATAATTATAATTTATTTGTAAAACCTTGAGGTATTTTTGAAACTTTTTTGCAAAATTAAATTTTTACATCTTTAAATAATTGCTGTTTGGTTGTCTAGCAAAATCTTGAGAATGACTTGTTAGTTCGTATCCCTCCCTAGGGATTACCTAGGGTTAACCCTTTTTTGCAAGCTCACCTTGGAGATCAATAGTTCCCGTATACACAAATTACTACTTTGCTGAGCTGTTCCTAGTCCTAGTGCATGTGTAAGTTAATAAAGAACAGAATAGAATTTATTGCTTGTTAAAAGAACAGTGATATTCTAGGTTCTTGTCAAAAAAAATCCCTGAAATTGGTCTCTTTTGCCAATAATCACTCCACTCAATATTTTCTGCAATTATTGAAACTAGGTACTAATCTGTACCAATTACAATATCGAGTTGAGAAAAAGGATTAGGGCTTCTCATGCATGCTCTGAACAGGTCTAAAGAATAGAAAAATTCAGCATGAAGTAAAGTTATATGAATCATAGGCATGCATACTGAAGAGTATTTAGGTTAACCTGTACTTACTTTTCTAGGACTAAGCGAACGCCGATTAGCAGCAAGGCCAGCGGAATCGGGTAGAACAGGTGCCTGTGGTCGGCGTAAACGACGGCCTTGTCAGGCCCTGGCGCTATGTCCTCCCATGTTGTGTTCGGCGGCAACCACACGTCCTCATTCCAAAATTTATTCAGTAATTCACGCAACATGTTCAACACTTCACGCGGCGACGGCGGGGAAAGTCAGTGGCTAACGTCGCCCGCACGGAAGCGGTATTTTAGAGTGAATTAATTAATCACGCCATAAAACACGCCCAATCAAGAAGAGAAATTAAACGACACGACGAGTCGGTCGTTCATGAAACGATGCCTGCCTCTAGAGCTAAAAAATAAAAACCGAAAGAATGAATGAACAAGAACCATTAAAAAGTGACTGACGACGCCACAGATTAAATAAAATGATTGATCTTTAGATAACCGACTGACATGAGTAGTGTTGAAGTGTGCAAAAATATCCGTAAAATCGTTATAAAACATGTTAGTATGCATTCATCATTTAGAAGATATTTCAGATTATTGGCGTGAAACGAAAAGAAAATATTGAGTTTTTTTGTGCAAATCATCCGTGTAGATCTAAATTATTTCAATGAGTAAAGTTGTTAAGAAAAGACCATGACCACATTACACAACTAAATATTAATGGACTATATATACCTTTGCCTGCCTCGGAGTGGCGTAGCGTTCTGGTTTGTCTATGGGCGAATACAACAACATCAATCAATCACGATTTGTTTGCTATGGTTTGCTTGCTTGCTGTGTTGATTTGATTTTGATTCTAGTTGGTCTGTGATTTGATTGTCTTGTCTACAGAAAAATAACCTACATAACTACATTTTCTTGCTACAATGCTTGTTAATTTGGAAAGTTAATAAAATACTGATCTAAATACACTGATAACGACTAAGTCTTAGATATGCTGTGAGATATCTAGTTTGAAAGCCAATATGTTATTCTGTCCAACCTGCGCCAATATTCTGATGGTGGAGGAAGGAGCAGAGTGCGCTCTACGATACGCCTGCAACACGTGTCCTTATATCTACAACATTAAAAAGAAAGTTATATCTCGCACCTATCCTAAACTAAAGGTATTTAAATACGTAGACAAATTTTCAATATATTTTTTGATGTTCAATAACCTACAAAGTATGCCTACAATACAAACTGTGTTAATTTCAGGAACTAGATTATATTATGGGCGGTGCCGCAGCCTGGGAGAACGTAGATTCAACTGATGCTGTTTGCCCCAAGTGCAGCCACGGCCGAGCATTCTTTATGCAGCTGCAGACACGGTCAGCTGACGAGCCTATGACCACTTTCTACCGATGCTGTAACCATTCCTGTGCTCACAACTGGCGAGACTAAAAGAAGAAACATTAGGAGTATGGGCTTGTTAAGAAATATTATAAAAATAAGTACAGTAGCCAAAATGAAAGTAAAAATGGCACCAATAATATCTTGCGCTGATGAAACATCAACTGCCAAAGCAGCAGAAATGCTACAAAAGGGCAATGTGATAGCTATACCAACAGACACAATATACGGACTAGCATGTAGTGCCAACTGCCCAGATGCTATCAAAAAGTTGTACACAATAAAAGGCAGGGATGCTGCAAAACCTGTTGCAATTTGTGTGTCTTACATAAAAGATTTAAGAAAATGGGGTCAAGCTGGTCATTTGAGTGATGACTTACTGCACAGCTTACTGCCAGGACCTGTAACAGTTGTCTTGGAAAGAACTGAGCACTTGGACAATCCTTTCTTGAATCCAATGACAACAAAAATTGGTATAAGAATCCCAAAGAATGACTTTGTGAATAATGTAACAAGATTATTTGACATGCCCGTGGCACTGACCAGTGCTAACTTTAGTAATGAACCTTCTACATTGTCTGTAAATGAGTTTCGTAAACTGTATGGACATTTAGGTGCTGTGTTTGATGGTGGAGTTCTCAGTGAGTTGGACCAGAATAGGGCTGGCTCTACTGTTGTTGATTTGTCAAAAGTTGGTTTTTATAAAATCATAAGACATGGTGTTTCAAATGAGGGTGTTACTGAAGTCCTGAAAAGTCATGGATTAGTCAGTTGTTTATAGTATAATATGGTTTTATTACATGAGTATTTAAATGCATGTAATGTATTCAATGATAGTTTTATTATAATAAAATAAACCTACATTGATTGTTTCTAATAGTTATTAGAAAAATGATTTATTAATAAAACAATATTTAAGTTACAGTTTACCTTTTATTTTTACTGTTTTAACAAATATTTTTCTTATAATTTATACAAAAAATTCAACAACAAATTTATCACTATTTTCCTATTTTTTATAACAAGCACAGATAGCCATTTGGCCAGCTCAAGACCTTTATACTAATAGTCTGCTACAGAAAATAATAAATAAATATTGATCTGAATTCTGTTACAAGCTAACTGACAGTTATCACTTTCAAAAAGTCTATTTCTAAATTGATTTACTTAGCGGTCGCCTATTGTCTGGCAATTTGGCTTCTAAACTCTGCCACCGGTCTGGAGGCCATACGATGGCCATGGCTCTAGCATTCACTAAACCTAGCGAGACTGGCCCAAATGTGTTGCTGTCTAGAGTATGCCCCGTGTGGTCACCTTCCACCCAGACATGCCCTTCAGGGACCTTCACATACTGGCTTTTATAACCTATAGTATTAACCACGTCTCCTTGAAGTGCAACCACCCTTTTGATGATCTTCTGATTAGGATCCTTTGGGGAAGCAAGAGATATTATGTCACCTCTTTGAACCTGGTAATCTCGGACAGCCCACCTTGAGAGGAACACATAGTCGGTGTTTGTTGATTCAGGATTGAGCACTGGCTGCATCGAGATGCCTTCTACGCGGGCCACGTAACCCACGGTGTCCAGTAAAGTAACTCCCATGGGTAGACCGATCAGTACAGACCGCAGCACATTTTTGAGCCACATTCTCCCGCCGGGAATCTACTACCTATAGCAATAAATTTTCACCGGCATCGTTTACAGGCCATGGGCTTTTCTTTTATTTTAAAACATTGCCTTGAGGTAGGTCTATTAAGTTTGATTATTTTTTGCAAAATTTTTGACAGCACAGAAAAAATATTTTGATGTTGATGTTTGATTTGGACTTGGCTCACACATTTTTGTTTCAATCAATCATAGACTAGCATTGACAAAATAATCAGGGATTGAAAAACGATTACCACCAAATTAACCGATTCATTCAAAGCCGATTCATACTCTAAATCAGTGAGGCGGGAAAACGCTAAGCTCTAAACCCGCCTTACTTACCTCTTATAAAAAATCTAGTCAAGTTAATCCGGTGAACTTCGCTTCGTAATGCCTAACATAAATACTATATTGCACATTGTATTACCAAAATAAACTTTCCTCTTGAAACACTAATATTAACACAACCGCATCAAAATTTGTGCGTAGTTTTAAAGATCTAAGCATATGACATACGACTGATACGACACTAGGTACACAAGGAAGGACAAAGAGCGTTTTTAAGGACATTCGATATGCAATATTTTGATTTAACTAAGTACATACATTTTCTGTGCTAGCTTTGAATAAATTACCAATCTATTAGTCGCACCTGCATCCATGCATTTCTTATCCCATAGATTAGTTTCTACACTTACATTAAATTTGTCTTTTGTTTCGTATTTAAGAGCCATAGCACAGCTAAAGTAGCGCCAAACGAGAAAAAAATAAATATCGTCTAAACTAAGGCAAATATCATAAATGTGAAACAGCATTCATCCAAAAGCGACCGTTTTTAGCAACAATCAGTTTCTTTCTGTGGTCTTTAACCTAAAAGCTATACAACAATGCCCTAAAAATACTAGGCTGAATTATCTAGGGGAATGCTGTTTCACAATTTTGATATTTGCCTTAGTTTAGAAGATATTTAATTTTTTCTCGGGTGGCGCTACTTTAGCTGTGCTATGTCTCTTAATGTACCATTGTGTACCATAATTTTATGCACAACCCTTCACAAAAGAAAAAGTTGAAATGATCATAGACAACAATCAGTTTAAGAAAAATAGGTCCTCTCAAAAAAAAAAGTGTAGACCGTGTTTGCAGTTGATGCTTTCCATGGTACTTTTTACAACCAAACAGAAATTTTGGACTATTTATTTTTGTGTATCTCAAATTTGCAAAATGCTGAATTAATGTTGTCAAAGCACGTGTGAATTTTTCTAATAGAAGTTAACTTATCCGATGCAGTTATAAACAAATGGAAGTGTTCTGTGGTCGACGAAAACTTGATCTGCATAATCAGCTGTCACGGAGATAAATCACCTGTAAATAAAACTCTCTAAACAATCTGAAGACATTAATGTTTACTTTACCTAAATAATGAGTTAAGCATCCACATTACGATGTGACCCCGCCGCGGGCTGAGACGCGCGAAGCTTCGCAAGAGATGTGGAATAATAACCTAAATAAACGAGGTTACGACAATGGTTGGTGGCTGCTGAGCAGCACGGCCTTGAGAGATTGAGAACAAGCGACCAGAGCCCGCTGGAACAATGTCCGGCGACTACCAGCTTACTGGCAAGATTGTCAGCCCGGTGAAGTGCAATGAGAAACCATGGGATTTGTGGGTCAACGAGATCGGGCATTCGTCGCCGCGGCCGGACGAGCCCGCCGAGTCGGAGGCCAAGGGAGGCGCCGCGCGGAGAGCTGCCGAGCCCTACAAAGGCCCCCGGCGGCGGTACCGACGTGCAGGACTGAACCGTCTCCGCTATGAGAGCATGAGTCTGCACGGTCTGTTCCCGCAGATGGACTTCCTTGAGGCAGCCGTGTGCCACATGTGCGGAGTGACTGTCAAGTGTAGTGCAGTGTTAAAACATATACAGGACTCGCATAATGGTTCAGAGCCTCTTTTACCCCCTCCCCCACCTGCCCCTACAGTGAAACTCAAATCCTCACACAGCCGGAGTAGACACAAAAAAGATCCCCTGCCCCCACCTCCCCCTGTAGACCCTCCCCCAGTGAAAATGGAAACCTCTCCAATACATACAGCCACTGCCCCACTTTCAAGGGTAGTGGTACCCCAACCTGATTTACAGTACCTGGAAGAGCCCAGCACGTCTGCCGGAGTCACGGGAGAGGTGCAGGTGTGCGTGGAGAGCGGGGAGCTGCCCGTGGTCAGCATACAGGACACGGACGACCTGCATTTAGGGGAGCACCTTACAGATGACATATTTGCAATAATGAATTCAGAAGGAATTCAGAGTGCAGATGACATAGCCAATTCGGCAGACTGGAAGAATATTATAAGAGATATAGGAAACATGCAGGATTTAAATTTTCAACCAGATTTGGTGCAGTCACAAGATGTGTTCCCGCCAGTGGACGCGGCGCTGTCGGCCTTCGCGCTCACAGAGGCCGATTTGTCGAGTCTGCAGTTCGCAGCGGCGCCTCCGCCCGCGCCCGCGCCGCCGCCGCCCGTGCTGGAGCCCCCGCCGCCGCCGCCGCCGGTCCCGAAGCCTGCGCCCGCGACACCCACCAAGTCACAATCCCGCTCAAAAACTAGTAAAACTAAGTTCAACCTGAGAGAGTACGACCCGAACAAGCACTGCGGCGTGATGACGGCGGATAACCCCAAGCCGTGCACGCGCTCGCTGACCTGTAAAGCTCACGCGCTGTCGCTGCGGCGGACGGTGGAGGGCCGCGCTAAGCCCTTCGACACGCTGCTGGCGGAGCATCGTGCATCGCGAGAAGCCGCCGCCGCGCCGCCTGTGACCGTCCCGCCGCCGCCCACGTCCGTCCCCGTTCTCGAACTGCCCTACAATGGTCTAGCGACGGACGCGCACGTAGACGAAGTGTACGCGACGCTGCTGACCGCGGAGGCGGCGCTGCCCGACCCCGTCGCACTATCTGCGCTTCTGGAGCCCCGCGTGTCCTCGCCCGCGCCCGCGCCGCCGCCCCCTGTCCGCGAGGAGCCTCCAGACGTGTGCTGGTACGCGAACAGTCCGCGGCCTCTTGCACTTTGCTCGTTCAACGCGGCTCACGCAGGCGGCGCTGTCACGCTCGGAAAGCGGTTCGCGACAGTGCGTAGTAATATAAAATCATCGCTATCGCGGTCTGCGTGTAAAGCGACGGCGGGCGCAGCAGCGGGGTTCTACTTCGGCCAGAGCGCCCTGTCGCTATCCAAGACTGTACACATAAACAATGCTCATAAGGCAGCAAAGCCCGAAGTGCGTAAAGTGGTGGTGACTTGTGGCGCGACGGGTGGTAGCACGGGCAGGCTAGGCGAGTTATTAGCGGGTGAGACGCGGCATGCGGTGAATGGGCATGTAGGGAGGACCCTACACAAGCATGGGAAGCGTCCCTCAGCAGTGCTGGACCTGGGGTTCGTGCTAGACCCGCTGCTGGCCGACGAGAAGTGCTGAGGCCGGGCCCGCCGCGGTTGTTTAGCTCAGCTCTTCAACTAAACTGTGTTCGTTTTCATTCTAATCGGACTCGTTCTAACGCGCTGTAAATTAATCACGAATTTTCCTACCGATCGTTCGGAAACTAATGTTATTAATGTGTAATAATGAATGTTAATCTTATTTTGTTTTGACCAGAAGCGAAGTGTTTGTATTATTTTGTATATTATTATTGTAATGTTTTTTTTTTATGTCGGCTGCCGAGTTGATATGATAACTAAAAGTAGTTTAACAGAAAGGTTGTATTTTTTCGAAATGACATATTACTCATTGTTGTTACTGATTATGGCCTACTACGTGTATTGAATGGTAATGTGATGAAAATTTCCATGTAAAAATATAAATAATGTAAAATTTTTAGTCTTATCAAAATAATAGTAAATCGCCTTCTTTTGAGAATAAAGGCAAATTACCTCAATTATTAATGTCTTTGTTTATTACGAACCGCGGCACCTTCAACTAATGAACATCCTGTTAGGAACTCAAAAACTACTGAAACGATTTTAATTAAATTTGCTGCATATTTAAAGTAAGGAATGATCTCTACAGTGCCTAAAACACACAAATTGGTTTAGTAGTTTTACAAAAAAAATATTAAACAAAAAGATGTGGTTGGGTTACTTTTACTAGAGGAGAAGCTTTGTTTTGTTACTGATTTATTATCATTATTTCAGCCGAAAAAGCCCATTATTGGACATAGGGTTCCCCATAGATTTCAACAAGGACAAGAGTGCTTACATAATAGGCAGGTTTCGGGGACAGACGAACCAGAACGGTTAGGTAGCGCCGGTAAAAAAATTGGTAAAAATATTCTAATGTTATCTTATGCGCTTGTTAGTACTTGGCGGTTTTCTATAGAAAATTTTACCTATATGGAACGGTACCTACCCGTACCGGTAACCTGCCTCTTTTTGTTAGCACCCAGGCCGCATTTAGGGGCGCGCAGGGCGTGCGTGCTGCGATTAAATCAAACGTATAGTAGGTATAGCGTACAATAATAATATGCATTTATTTCAGGCAATATTTACATTAAATGTTGATGTTTGTTATGTATAGCAATGTACGAGACCGTTTACGGGATACGCGCTCGCTGGCAGTCATTGCGACGTCAATTGAACGACGCGGCAAAATTTGCCGCTTCAAAATCGAATATAGGCCTATATGTTCGAAATCGTAGTGGCGGTCTAGGTCGCCGTAACACTTCCGGTTTCTCTGTATTACAAAATAGCTCTTGTGCTTTGGCGATACAGTCTAGGGCTGACGAAACCATAGACAAATCTGTTACTGCCTCCTAGTCCGCCACTGTACAAAGATACGAGTCGGCGCCCGCGGCGGTGCCCGCACGACCAGAGAGAAGGTAAATCGCCGCACGACGACCCGCGCGCCCCTTCGCCCTAAATGAGGCCTAACAATGTGAGATGTGATGGAGTTTTTCTACAATCATCTTACTTGGCAGGTGGGTAGGTAATAGTTCTTTAAGAAAGGACACCATTCCGTTTGTCTAAATAATAATAAAAAAAAAAACAAATAACTAAAACTGAGAAGACTTTATTTAAATAGAATCTTGTCTTAAAACAATAAAGCAACTAAATTACAGTAACAGCAATTCTATAGAAATTTTAATTCTTCTTTGACTTCTTCATTTTGCCGCCTTTCGTTTTTGACTTGACAATGCCTTTGAACGACTTGGTCGTAATCGCCTTCGATCTGAAATAATACAAAGATGACTTTTAAGACAGGCATTAATATTAATTCGGCGACCCATCCAACAATAGTGCCATTCTTCTTTTTTGTAACTACTTTTATGACCAGCTTTTCAGCGCATTTCTGATGAGGTGCGGAGGTTTCTAAATAATAAACAAGGTTGAGGACCAATCGCTTGACGTTTCTAATAAAATTGAAGCTTATATTATTTTAACAATTAAACACATCAGAAAAATCATCAATCAATATATATAAAACTCTTCCGTTACTGACTGACTGACAGACAACACAGAGCAGAAACTACTGGGCGTAGAAAGCTGAAAATTGGCATGTGGGTTCTTTGGGGAGTGTAGGTAAGCACTAAGAAGGGATTTCCCGAAATTCCCACGGGAACGGGAAAAAACGGGATTTTCGTGTTTATGAGAAATCTGCGCGGGAAAAACCGCGGGACAGCCTCTAGTACATAGTATAAAACCAAGTCGCTTCCCGCGTCTGTCTCTATGTATGCTTAAATCTTTAAAACTATCCAACGGATTTTGATGCGGTTTTTTTAATAGCTAGAGTGATTCCTGAGGAAGGTTTATAAGTATAATACATGCATAAAATAGTAAAAGGCGGTACGAAGTTCGCCGGGTCGACTAGTTGGAACTTTTTTAAAACTACCCAAATCAACAGAAAATAAATAATAATAACGGATCACACTCGGAAGTGGCCGAAACACATACAGTGGCGTGGTCTCGTTCGCCCTATACTGTACTACCAAAGCACACGAGCTATTTTGCAATACAGAAAAACCGGAACCGCCACTGTACAAATACACCCAGGCCGGAAACAAACATCGATATAAATAATTTCCAAAAAGAGACCCGCCTTCAACACACATACATAATCTGAGAACTTCCTCTTTTTCGAGGACGGTTAAAATAGATACTAAAAATTCTTTTTTACAAAAAAGGAACCCGCTTTCAATATACTGACATATATACATGAACTGAGAACTTTCCCTTTATCGAAGTCGGTTAAAATAGATACTAAAACCTTCTCCTGAATGTAACAAATACTTATCTGAAAACCGCATCAAAATCGGTTTAGCCAAACGCGAGATAATCGCGGACAAACATACATACATACAGGTCAAACTTATAACCTTCCTTTTTTAAAGTCGTTTCAAAACAGTAGTCATTCTTACCCCTAGTCAATACTACCCCCCGACTGACCCAAAAAACTCACCGTTTATTCAAGTTCTTCCTAGAGAGAGGCAGGTAGGCGTAGGGGTCGTGTCTGCCGGCCTTCTTGACGTCGCCGCGCGCCTTCTTGGACCGGAACTCGGTACCCACCGAGGACGCCATCGACGCCGCTGAGCCTATTGGTCTGGAAAAAATTACATGATTTGTCAGATGTAGTCTAGTTTTTGCTTGGGAGACTGTAAATTAACCGTCTTATTCTTAAAGATACAGTAGATTTTAAGTAGCTTAACTGGAGGTCTACTTCTCTGGTTTGTTGTATGGTAAATACGTGACATCCAGTCTAAATTGACATATGTCAAATAACTAAAATGCTGTTTAACTTTTTATGAATAAGAGGGTAAGACTAAAAACAGAGAGTAGGCAAATCGTTGACAGTAGTTAGACGAAAACTTGTGCTAGTAAGTAAAAGTGATGAATTTAATGAAAAAACTTTTTAAACTTTGGATTTAGGCTATATTTTTGCTCTCTCTCTCTGTCGCATGGTTGCGGTTAGGGGGCCACAGCATAAGTCTTTCTAAATAGTTTTGCGTTACAACTGGGAATACCCGTTATATACTGTCCTCTTTAAGATCCAGTTTACAGCGATGCTAGCGCCATTCGCGAAAAAAATTAATATCTTGTAAACTAAGGCAAATATCAAAAATGTGGCACAGTATGACACTAGATAATGTAGCCTAGTGTTTTTAGTGTGTTGTATATGTATAGCTTTTAAGTTAAAGACCAAAGAAAGCTACAAAGTGTTACTAAAAGAAGATATAATTTATTTTCGAGAATGGCGCTAGCATCGCGGTAAACTGGCTCTTAAGAAGTACGTTTTTTTTACAGATCAACAGATGTAGATATACGCTAGTCCTGGCTGAACAAACGAAGACTTGCATTCAATGAGCTAAAATAAACGTTTACACTAAGCGATAAGGTCACTTTTTATAACTTATCAAATTTTGTATTTATTCATCTTGTTCCGAGATTTTGTGTTTTTAGAGAGCTTAAATTCTACTTTGATGAAACATAATCTATCTGTTATTTAAATCAAGGCTGTCAAGAACTTCGAATCGCGAGCCAAGGGGAAAAAAATCTTCTGATTGATTGATTGATTGAATCTCACCTGTGTATACCCTTCCCGCCAGTCTTGTACTGCGCGCCGAGCGTGGCGGTGGAGGCGCGGCTCCTGTTCGATTTCCCGCTCTTTATGCTCAAAATGTCGTCGTACCGCCTCTTGTTGCCTGGCTTCACTAGCTTTGACTGTTTCGGGCCATTATCTTCGTTATCTGAGTAGAAAAAATTATGAATCGATGAGTTCTATGCTACTAATACATTATAAATTATAGAATTTAATGGCTAGAATATCATATTTTCAGTACAAAATCACGTAAAGCTAAACCTCTAAAATCAATCTAAATGTTACATGATTGATTGATCTACCTGTATCGTCAGTATCAGTATCAATATCCCCACTGGGTTTCTTCTCGCGGTCGTCGTCATCGTCCGAGCCGTCGTCCGCGATGATGAGACGACCGTCGGCCGCCATTTTGAATCCGCCATCTTTCTTTTTTGCCGCCACTTCTATTGCTTTCTTCTTTAGCGTTGGGTCAGTTGCTATTGGAAATAAAATAATTAAGTGACTAATAGGTTTATTAAGGCGATTTCAATGATTTTGTAGGTCTATTTTTAAAGTTTTTCGACTAAAAATGCGTTGGGAGCGAGTAAGCCCTTTAGTCACTCGTTGCTAGGTAAATGAATTGATTCTATAGGTTGTTAAAAACACAATCCTCGTCAAGGGCTGGTGCTTCTGCCTAACCCTTCGGGGAACTTACCCGTGATCCTCCTAGCCGAAGAAACATCAGCCAAGTCAACCACATTGTCAGGGTCGTCCTGGATCCAGGCCTGGTTCCGTCTGCCAGCCTTCTTCTTCGGACGCCGTTCTTCCTCATCCATCATGTCCATATCGGAGTCGGAGTCTCCTAGTATATCTTCCAAGGTCTTCGAGGTGCCTGTGATCGGGGTCACCATGTCTGTGTCGTTTGATTGGTCACTGTTGATTTGATTTAGGGTTCAGGTTATGAGGAATTGTGATTGTATTAGGATATTATTTACTGTGCAGGTATAGTATTAATCTAGTAATGGGCAAAGCTAAGATGTACGTTTTCACGTTTCCGTTGGAATTTCGGGAATTTCTTCTTTAATGCACCGAACCTTACACCACCGAAAGGAAGTTCAAAAGTTTCTATCAAAAGTAGTTTGGGGTGCAAATCGTCTGTTCGTCAGTTAGGGAAAAAAATTCTACACTTATATTATAAAGAGGAAAGATTTGATTGTTTGTTTGTTTGAATCGGTTGGAATACAAAACTAATGACCAATTTGAAAAATTCCTACAAAAATTTGAATCCTATATTTCTGTGATTCACATACGCTATTTGTATTTAAAAAAAAAACAAGGGATCGATAAAATAATAACATTGAGTAACATTTAAAGAAGTTTGCCCGGTCAGCTAGATTTGTGCAGGATCCCGTAAAATTCCGTTAGACGGGAAATGTGTTTTCATTCCACCATCTCGAAAACACCCCTTTTCGTACCTGTACACGTATTGAAAAAGTGACACTTTATTGACTTTTGGATTACAGCTGGATTGGAATATGAATTTCCCTCAGGAATTTCCATACATTATGAATGTACTGAGAAGTTATTTAATCTGTGGAACTTTTACTACTATACTAGCTCCATGGCCTAAACCGACATTAGAAAAAAAAGGCGGCAAAATAATGGTTTTTGTTTACGTGTTTTTAGCCTCACCTCACTGGTTTTTAGTACCTATACCTACTATGTAGGTAATATGAGAATGCAATTACTTTGATTTTACTTTTATTAAATAGTTATTGTTACAAAATAAGTGATTGAAGTGAAGTGGATTTAAAAACAAGTTGACTGATTATTTATAATATTTCTACTTTTTTAGGAAATTTTTTCTCGTCGGATGGAATGAAAAGTAGAATATAATTGTCTGGCGTAAAGATATTCCGCTTCTGGTTTCTTTATAACACTCGCTTGTTTAATTTTCAAGACATTATTCCCTCGCGATCCCACCGTGTGAAGGGGGGTAAAAAAAGGAAGGTGCATGCTCACCGCTGCCCTTCCCTCATCCTGTTCTTCCTGTTCTCCAGTTTCCTGATGTTCCTCAGTCTGCGCAGCATCACCTCGTCCGCTGGTGGGATCAGCTTCTCCACCGTGTCAGCACCGTATTTCCTTATCATCCTGTTGGTAATAGATAAAACGTATCACATCATCATCATCATCATTTCAGCCATAATACGTCTACTGCTGGACACTGGCCTCCCCCATAAATAGCCAAAACGACCGGTCTTGAGGGACCCTCATCCAGTAACTCTTAGATCCTGTATAAAGGTTGGCCGAAACTGATACAAAGACAAATAAATACCGAAACTGGGAAATAAAAACCGATATTCATCATAAGAATGTCGCCCCCGCCGGGAATCGAAACCGGTGCACCTCGTGTGCTTGTGGGATCAGCTTCTCCACCGAGTCCGCACCGTATTTCCTTATCATCCTCTTTGTGAAAGATTTTATTTAGAACACTTGTTTGCGAGAAATGTCCGACAGTCTGTCTGGCAGCAAGTTGCAAGCAAGTGAAAACCCATAGTAAAGTCACCGGACACTTCATAGAAAAAGCCGCGTTGCTTCGCGCACAGTCGAAACTCGTGTACGTGCACGCGTATCATGCTTGTGTGAGTGAGACAAGACTTGCTACTTGTACTGAGCGTCACTGAGAGAGAAAAGTACCAGGCTAACATGAACTAGTAGAAGGATAACTTGTACTGAGCGGTAACTGAGAGGTAGCCGAGCGCGGGCGGCACTTGCTAAGGGAGGCAGGGAGTGTCCATACTGTATGTACTATTAATTATATGCTGTAATATAGTGCTGACGCGAATAGGTTACACTCGCTATGGGGTTTCCACTTGGATGGTTATCCAGAGTAATTTGGGGAAGTGGGTGTTATGAAAACTATGTAGTATTTTCGGATGTTGGAACAACCTGAGATTAATGACATATTGAGATAAAACACAAAGAATTATAAACAAAAAAAGGGCAGAAATTCTTGCAGTTAAACATGACTTTATAAGAAGGCGGATGACAAGAAAAACCTCTCATATTTTTTTTGTACTCTCGATAATAAACACTGCTTTAAATACTTGAGTCTCGTTGACTAATTAAAATTCACTTCGCATAGTAATACTTAAAATACCTATAAAGTAAAAGTTCTCAAACCTGCTCAGAAAATAACCAATTTCAAGTCTCGAGTGCCGTTTGCAGTCCTCGTTCATTCCGGAAAGAGACTTGAATATAATCGGCAGACTGCCCGCCAACACTTCTGTTGGCAAAACCTTGCAGTATACCTGGGAAATTAAGAAATATACATACAAGAGCTTTCCCGGCTTACTTCGTTACGCCATAGAATATAAGATAGTACAAAAGACTTGGCTCTATAGACTATGTTCTTTTGACTGCACAGAATGGCCGAATAAAAAACAAACTACAACAACAAACCACCTGTCAAAATATGTAAACAACGGAAAAAAATATTGCACCTCGGGTTACATTATTTGAGTTTAAGTAAGGATCACTAAATTTTTTAATTTATTATAGCCTATGACACTCGGGGTTAATGTAGCTTCCTACCAGTGAAATAATTTTTCAAATCGGTTCAGTATTTCCAGAGCCTATTCGTTACAAACAAACAAACAAACAAATCTTTCCTCTTTATAATATTGGTATAGATTAGTATGAAAATAATACCTTAAGAAAACTCAGCGCAGCAGCAACGATCTCTCTATTAGCCGACAGCATCTTCTCCGCCGCCATTTCCAGCAAACCCTGAACAATCTTCAAGCCCATGTCCTCTGAAAAGTTGAAGAGAGCGGACGCGACCGCGCGCAGCGACGCCGCGACTATCCTGGTCAGCGGGGCGTCTATCCCGGATAACAGCATGTCTAGGAACGCTTGCATTCCTGCGGGAATAACGGGGAATATGGTAATTAGATAGATTAAACGCAAACTCTTCACTTAAACTTAGTACTATAGGTGCAAATGTACACATAAGTATATAGAAACTTAAGTTGCAATGGGCAGGGCACATAGCTCGAAGAACAGCGAAAAAACGAAGCAAAGTAGGCAGACCTCCCAAAAGGTGGTAAAACACCCTGTGGCTAAAACAACCTGGTAAAAGCTGCGGGAGAACACTGGGGGCCAAGTTTCTTAACTAAAAACGAGTGACTCGCAATTGTCTTGTTAGCGACTTAGTTAACCATTGCTGTTTTCTTTGGGAGTGCAACAGAAATTACCTTTGTTAAAGCGGCAATGGTTAACGAAATCGCTAACAAGACAATTAGGAGTCACTCGTTTTTAGTTAAGAAACTTGGCCCCCTGGAAGAGGGTCGCTCAGGAGTCTCAGGACCGGTCATTGTGGCAATCCATTGCCTAAAGGGGCCATTTTTAGCAACTCTTAGTAGCTTTCTTTGGTCTTTACCCTAAATCAGTAGTTCCTAAAGTGGTTCATGTCGTCGGGAGACTCGGCACGGTTTGTTTTTAGGCGGGGAAACTCCTAACGAGTACCCTGCAGCAGCCCCGGGGGGAGCCGCAGGGTTATGTGGAGTCCGCACCCACTAAAACCAGGTGTCCTCCTCGGCTGTTGGCAAGGGGGTTACGGGAGATATTTCGAACTTTCTTTTCTCCGCGACCCCCTCCAGCATTGGCTATTTAGCCTCTTCGCGGGGGGACAAGATGGTAGTCCCCCCGGAGCGTGGATGGCTCTCCCAACGCTCGACGACGGAACTAGACACCGCTGGGTCTTCGTTGATGTGACAAAAAGTAATATACAGAGAAATATAGTAGAACTAGAAGCTGCCCCGCGGTTTTTCCCGCGCAGATTCTCATAAACACAAAAATCCTGTTTTTTTCCGTTCCCGTGGGAATTTCGGGAAATCCTTTCTTAGTGCTCACCTGCATTATCTAAGGAACCTAAATGCTAAATTTCAGCCCTCTACGCCCAGTAGTTTCGGCTCTGCGTTGTCTGTCAGTCAGTCATTCAGTCAGTCAGTCAGTAACGGAAGAGTTTTATATATATTGATTAGAGGTCAAAAGGTCCACCGAAATCAGTTTCGTCCATGGTGTTCTGTGTGTGTACAAATATATGTCTTGTCTATGTCTATGACCAACTCACCTCCCTCTCGACTCTTCAGAGCTTCTCCAACAGTAGTTATAAGGGTAAAGGCACACTGACGGCACTTTGAGTTAATGTCTCTGGTGCAAAGCACTGATTCTGCTACTGCACTCTTGAGCAGCTTGCTTTGTGGGTCTATTGACTGGGTAGTCTTTATTAGGTGCTCTATACATCTGAAATAATAATCAATATACAGGGTACATTGACCCCGCCAGCTGATCCAACCAATGTATGGAACAGCTGTTATTTTTTTTTGAGATTTTTTTGGGAAAGTTGTTAGTTATGGTGAGCAGAATCCCTCCTTTGATTTATTACAGCCTTGTCAGAAACACCCAGTATATAAAAAAATATTGCTGTTCGTTTGTCTAGACAAAACTCGAGAACAGCTAGGCCGATTTAGCTGATTTAGGTAAGTATAAGGAAAGATTCAAACAATAAGAAAATATGTAAACATTTCGAGGAAGTTAGTAAAAACAATTTTTTTGCATGTAAAATAATTATTACCATGTTAATTGAGGCCATATAGCAAAAAAAATGCTAAAATTTTTAGTCGCAATGGGCAGGGGGACATAGCTCGAAGAGCAGATGTATGCTGTAGCCGAAAAGTTATCTAGTGGCGACCGCGCACTGAAACACGCAAAGTAGACAGACCCCCACAAGATGGTCAAATAAGATGAACTAGTAAAAGTTCCGGGAATGCACTGGATGAGGGTCGTAAAAGACCGGTCTTTGTGGCGATCTGTGGCAAAGGCTTACGTCCAACAGTGGCAAAATAAATAATAAGACATGTATAAAATAAAGAAAAATTACCTCAATCTTGCGGCCTTACTGCTGTCAGCGACTTTGTTCAGTGAAGTCATGAGTAACTTTTTAATTTTCTTACTATTCTTGTTGAGAAATTCCTTGCAACTCTCGCTGTCACTTTTGAATATCTCCTCTAAGATCCTGTAAGCTTTCTTGTGTTCCATTTCTAGCATTTTGGATTTGTCTTTGTACCTAAAAAAATTGTAGATTAATAAAAAAGGGTGAAAAGTAATGTTTTATATCCTGAGGGTGCTCATATTCAAAACCCGAGCGCAGTAAGAGTTTCAAGGATTTATTCACGAGGATAGCGAGGGAATAATGAATTCAAACTTGAACAAGCGAGGGTTATAACAGCAGCCGAATCGGAACAGCTTTACACCCACCTTATTCATTTTGTTTATATTTTTTTATTTATTGATATTTGACATTGTATTTTCAGTTTGATTAAAAGTTTTGACATTTATTTTTATTTGACATTGTATTTTTACACATAAGTACCTACAATAAATATGTTGGTTATAGTATTTTTTGACATCTTATTTGTATTTGACATTGTATTTTACACATACTTACATTGATTTGTAGTTTGTATATATTTTGTTGACATTTTGTTTTTATTTCTTATTCATATTCATTACTTTTTCTGACGATCACATTATACTATGACATTTTTGTAATTTTATTATTGTAATCTTGAAATTGATAATGTAAAATAAATGATCTAATCTAATCTAATCAATACTTACTTACGGTACGAAAAAAAAAACAATTATTTAACAAGAAAATAATCAGCTTGTTTTAAGTGCCCGTCACATCAATAACCTATTTTTGTAACAACAAATAGTAAGCAAACAAAATTACAGTAAGTACATAAAAACACGTGAACAATATTTAATTGCTGCCTTTTTTCTCGATTTTTTTTTAAATTAACTTAACATACACTGATATTTGCTATTATTTATTAAAAAAAAATTGTCGCGATTGGCGCTAGGATCGTTGTGATCGGCTTTTTTTTATCTTATATAAGATAACATAACTAGGTACCTCACTTACCTTAATTCAGATTTTTTCACCTCATCCTCACTGACAGGCTCTGTCATCTGCCTCTCCCTTTTAGCTTTCTTAAACTTCTTCGGATCTTCGAGCACCGTCTCACAAAGTGGGAACACCCATTTCTCAAAAAGTTCCGTTATAGCTCCGCTTGACTGGTAAAGGGTTAAAAGTCTTATAACGTCTAAAATTGATTCTCTTTGGAAATGATTGTCGGTTGATGTCTCCAATTGTTGTATCGAGTTGTTGAATAGTTCTTCGCGCAGTGACTGGTCGCTTATTGTTAGATAAACCTGTGAAAATTGTTCAATTTTCAATTTTGGAACAATTCCGCTGCGAAAGCCAATGTGCGAAACATGGACGGTCAGCTTGACGTCTATCGAATGTAGCTATATCTATGCAAACGCACTAGCTGTACGCGTGTGGCTCATCATCAGCGCTGCAGTATACAAGTTCTAACTTTTGCATGGATATAGCTACGTCAGAGCGACCAGCGTTGACAAACACATATCAAAAAGTTTCTTCACTTTTTGTAAAGAAAGAATACATAACAAAATAACAGCTTTGATAACACCTCTATACATATTATATTATACAATATATTTTGTACGCCCTTGCTATGGGCCAAACATAGAGGTACTAATTAACTTACTTTAAAATCTGCATTTCGTGTAATACCACCTATGTTTTACAAAATATTTTTTTCTTATTCTTATTCCTCTTTGGACGGTTTAGTGGAATAATGCCAGATTCGCAAAATGCAACATAGTCTAAGAATTACAGATTCTCAAAATACCAACTTCTCAAAATACCAGATTCTCAAATGATACAAAAAAAAAAAATACATAACAAGGCACCTACCTGAATAGTTTCCAGGGCAGCCAGCCTGTGCGCCTCAGCACTACCTTTAGCAGGCGACATGTAAATATTCAGAAGAATCGGCAAATAATTCTTTGCAAACCTCGCCATTTCTGCCTTATCCTCATCATTTTCCAACGAGCAAGCTATCAGCTTCCTCAAAGCCTGCATCACCGAGAGTCTAAACTCAGGATTATCCTTTAAAACGTTACCTAACACTCGGGCTAGCAATTTAAAACTATCTTTTATATCTTTAGGATTGTTACAAAAACTCGGTAGTAGCGACCAGAATTGATTGCACAGCAAATCGTAAGTATGCGAGCCGCTTATGTCTTTGGCTGCGGATAGTTCCCTAGATTTTTTTCTACAAAAAGTTGCTAGCTCCAATATTTCCGTGGCAAAGTATTTTAGGTTGGAATTTGTGATTTTTTCCTTCAAAACTGGTAGTAACCAACTGCGTTCTAAGTTTATAGCTTCTTCTTCTCTTATAGGTATGTGCTCTAAGACAAATTCTGGACCTAGTGATTTGACAGCGCACCCTGTAGCGTATTCTGCCTCCTTTTCGTTGTGAAAATTGTGACTTTCGCGTCTGTCGTTCAGTTTTTTCAGTAGCGGTCCGAGAGCAGATGCCACTTTTTCGTTGCCTATCTGTAAATAATAATAGATTAATCAATATATATCTCTTCCGTTACTGACTGACTGTCTGACTGACTGACAGACAACGCAGAGCCAAAACTACTGGGCGTAGCGGGCTGAAATTTTGCACGTAAGTTTCTTGGGGAGTGTAGATGAGCACTTAAAAATGATTTCCCGAAATTCCCATGGGAACGGGAAAAAATGGGATTTTGGTGTTTATGAAAATACTGCGCGGGTGAAACCGCGGGGCTGTCTCTAGTATACATATAACAAAACAAAATTTGAGATCTTCTATTAATAAGCCATAAGTCCATAACGAAGCTGTTTGTTTCTGTAATTTTTATTTAATTATTATTTGAAATATTCTCGATCCCAACTATTATTAAAAAAATACAATTCAAGTTCTAGTTTTATAATAATGAACATCAATATACTGAGCTTGGCCGACCTCTATTCAAAAAATTTAAATGGTCCCACTTTCATTACCACAGCAATTTTTTTAAGGTACAAGATTAGTTCAAAAAGTTCTCGAGTGGGGACCGCGCATCAGAAAACGCAGGGTAGGCAGACATACCACAAAGTGGTCATACGAGCTAGTAAAGGCTGCGGAAGTACACTAGATGAGGCTCAAGACAGTTCATTGAATAAATGAATGAATGATATCTTTATTGGACAAAAAAAAAACACAAAAACTAGAACATTGAAATCATTAACTTAACCAAAGGCAACCTTATCTTTCATTGAGGCAAGCATAGCAATGTGAAGGAGTAAATGTTTTTTTGACTGAAATAAGTAATTTGCTTATGAAGTATCAAGTATTTAGTAGTTAAAACTAACCTCAAAACAAACGGCAATAGTAAGTATAACATGCTTGATGGCCTGATTGAAAGGATTGTCGAGCCCGGTGCCGATGATTTTGAATATAGACTCCACATTGGTCTTGTACCTGGCATAGTTTTCGGAGTCTATTGCCAACTTCACACAGTCTAGGAGTACTGCCTGTGAAAATAATTTCTTTATTCTAAATAATTTCTTTTTAAAAAAAAGAGACCCGCCTTCAAAATTGACACATACATAAAACTGAGAACTCCCTCTTTTCTACAGTCGTTTAAAACAGGTAAAAAAAAACTTTCTCCTGAATGTAACAAATACTTTTGTGAAAACCGCATCAAAATCGGTTCAGCCAAACGTGAGATAATCGCGGACAAACATACATACATACATACATACATACAGGTCAAACTGATAACCTCCTTTTTTGAAGTCGGTTAAAAAGGGCTTTCAATAAACTCCCACGTTCATTAGTTTACCTGATGCTACGAACAACAATACTCAAGAAGCGTAACTAGCCCAATAAAATGCCCCACGCAATGTACACGGAAAAGAAGCCCCGGTGGGCGGGGCACAGGTTACGGACACCATGCCGCGTCAGTTCCTAGTGGCACCTTGAGTCTTTTGGCTGCAGCGTCGGGAGCATATTTCTGTGTTTTTGGGTATTTCTGACCGTGTTTTATCTTTAGAAATATGCCTTCGTGCATTATAAAGTGTTGTAGAAGCCATAAAGACAAAAAAAATACTTATATCACCTTTAAATAAATATTTTGTAAAATAACACTTGACCGCCATCTAGTAGCGATAATATGCACCAGCCAAAAGCAGGGGGGCTAGCTCGCTGCTTTGTCGACAGACGCGAGCGAAGCGGCCAATAGCGTGCCAGCTTGTCTATGAGAATGTGTGAGTGTTTGTTGCAATAGGAGTTACTGTGTGAGCGTAAGTGGAACCAAAATCGAAGCGGTTTTGTAGGCGAGTTACGCTTCCTGAGTATTGTTGTTCGTAGATTACATCATACAAATGGCGATACCACCGAGCAAATTTCTTGCGGTAAGGAGGAAAGCGTTTTTCTTCATCTATCTTTATCTCATCTTACCTTCAGAGCATTAGTGGATGCAGAGTTGATATCAGCGACGTCTGAGAGCCAGAGCTCGGAGACGCAGACGGTGACGAAGGCCGGCAGGTTGGGCAGGCAGAGGCCGAGGTCCAGTCTGGTGAAAACGGCATTTTTAAGATCACTTTGCAAAGCTTTGGCATTAATTTGGAGTACAACGTGAATCCCTAGAATCTTGTCAGTTCTTTTTTTTTTTTAAACAACTTCAAAAAAGGAGGTTATCAGTTTTCACCTGTATGTATGTTTGTCTGCGATTATCTCGAGATTAGCTGAAACGATTTTGATGCGGTTTCCACAGAAATATTGGTTACATTTAGGAGAAGGTTTTAGTATATATTTTAACCGACTTCAGAAAAGAGGAAGTTCTCAGTTTATGTATGTGTCAATTTATTGAAGATGGGTGTCTTTTTTTAACCGACTTCAAAAAAGGAGGGTATCAGTTTGACCTGTATGTATGTATGTTTGTCCGCGATTATCTCGAGTTTGGCTGAACCGATTTTGATGCGATTTTCACAGAAGTATTTGTTTAAAAAAAAAAATTATTTTTTGTTGACAGCGTGTCTAAAGACAGCGTGTTTAGTGCACCAAGCAAGAAAAAACTTCAGCCAAACGCGAGATAATCGCGGACAAACTTACATACAATACAGGTCAAACTGATAACCTCCCTTTTTTAAGTCGGTTAAAAATGGCACATATTTCAACAAAATCTCACCTAGCTAGACAGCAATAAGCCTGCTGCAGCACAGCCGCCCAGGCCAGCACTTGGCGCGCGTCGCTGGGCGGCGGGCGGGCGGCCAGCAGCGCCCGGGCCAGCTGGGCGGCTAGGGCGGGCGGCAAGTTGCTCTGGGCGGGCGGCGCGGCCAGCAAGTCGTGTAGCGTGTGGAGACAGCAGGTCTTTATGAAGATGTTGTTGTGCGTCATCAGAGAGAGGATTGACTCGCATATAGCCTGTGATATAGAGAAAATAACGTATAAAAGAGTGAAATGTTTTAAGGAAAGATCTAGAGTGCTCGAAACACAATGCTCGCATATAGCCTGAGATTTAGCGTGTTTCCTCAGGCATCGCGCGATAGGGGCTCGACAGCCAATAGAAATCGCTCATACATCCACGAAGCCTGCCTGATTGGCTGTCGAACCCCTATCGCGCGACCGATATCGCCTCTTGAGGAAACACGCTTACCGTCTTATTCATAAAGATACAGTAGATTTTAAGTAGCGTTACTGGAGGTCTATTTCTCTGGTTTGTTGTATGGTAAATAAGTGACATCCAGTCTAAATTGACATACGTCAAATAACTAAAATGCTCTTTAACTTTTTATGAATAAGAGGGTTAGAGTTTATAATTGTTAATGTTTCATACTGATAACGATAATGGACAGCCAAAACCCGGAAACAATACTAGATTATATAACAAGAGTGTAAAAGTTATGTAAATTTATGAGAAAGATTATATTAAAAATTAATCGATTGCAGTGAGAGTGAGAATTATGTCTTGAAAATTGAACAAGCAAGGGTTGTAACAGCACCCAAAGGGGACTAGCTTTACTGTGTGTGAATACCACAACTTGCTTCGCTTGATGGAGCCCTAACACACCTCATAAAATAACACAATCACACGCCTATATTCCTCGAAGGGGTAGGCAGACGCACCGCTCATTGACTGAGTCCACGAGAAGCACCAGTGTTCGAGCTAAACCCATGTTTGGCCGAATTTATGCTTTATTACCAACGTGACAAGGGCCAGCTTGTCGCCAAGTAACGGCTTAACGTGTCTTCCGAAGCACGGAATCATCTTACTTTTCGGACAATCAGGTGGTCCAAGCCTTTACTTACCTTAATGTAGTCCTTGCTCATAACTGGTAGTGTTCCTTGTAGTAAAGTGAGGGTGTGCAGTACGGTTTTGTGACCTGCCAGTAAAGCTTCTGCTTTCATCTGCGAGAGGCAAAACTCGGACACCCTGCCCGCTGCGGGGTGAAGCTTTGGTACCTGGAGGAAGGACAGTAGAATAGAAAACACTTTATAAAACGCCAGTAAGATACAAAGCACGTTATATAATCTAAGCTAAGGTAACACACATTTTTAGGCGCTTGCATGTATTCGTTTAAGTACCTACAAGCCTCACAATTCATGTGTGCGTGCTTGGTGGACGAACATGTATTTACTGAATACAGAAACGGTGTGAGGATAGGGCCACTGATAGATAGATAGATACGACTCTTTATTACAATCAATCAACTTAAAATATATTACAATATTCTTATATTAAAACATTGATTGCAATGGGCGGCCTTATCGCTTATAGCGATTTCTTCCAGGCAACCCACTGTTAAGATAAAATAGACAATAGAAAATGTACGGTGGGTTGGTTCAGTAAATAAAAGTGAAATTTAAAACTGCTCACTCACATACTCACTCATTATCGCCCAGGCGAAACTGCTGCAGATAGATAGATGAAATTTGGACAGTAGCTTTCTCACATCACGTAGGCACCCACTAAGACGAGATTTTAGAATAACTTAACCGGGACGCCGTATACATGATGTAAGTTTGTATGAAACTCCTAAACTGCTGGGTTTGGAAAGTTGAAATGTACGCTGTTGATTCTTTTAACATTACAAACATAATAAATGGTTTTATTTTTTTTTATTTAGCTCTCGAGTTCTTATACAGGTGACACATATTTTTTTTGCTAAAATCAAAAAAATTACAATAAAACTAAAGTTATTTAGTTATCTTTATAATAAAAAAGCGCTTGCGAAGCTGCGAGCAAAAGCTAGTTGTTTCATAAATTTGAACACACGCAGACTTACCTGGCACACTTTTGACATATAATTTGAGATACAGAGACCTAGAAGACTTAATTGTCCAGATACTATTCTGGCTTCTTTGCCTATGGCCTATTGTCAATTTTGACAGATGTGAACACAGACTTTATTAGGATGTTATGGTTGAAAGCACTGCTCTGGCCAAAAACCAACTCTTTACTCCCTTGGTCTTTTGGGAAAGAGCAAGGTTTGTTAAATATACGTTATTATTCATATAATGTAATTTTATTTTTGTAAGTGGCGGTTTTTTTATGATTTAAAAATGTATTTTTCTTTCATTCTTTAAATTATACCTTTGTTTTTTGGTCCTCTGAAGGTATCATGAAGCAGCTGCCTCGCAATATCGACGTCACAGCATGCTGCGCAGCTTTTCTCACCTAAAATAAGGTTATTTTTAAATCCTTTATTCATAAGGTTCTGCCTTTCTGTCTTATTTCTTATATCTCATTTTAGCTTTTTCAATACAGGGCACTGTCAATTATGTTAACGTCATAAAAGCGCTAAGTTTACGATAGAAACGTTAATATGGTCATAAAATTTTATGAATTTTCTGGAAAACTATGAATTTTCTCTATCATAGGAACCTATGAAGATATTACACAAAAAAAAAAGTGTGATGCCTTCACCATATTGGATATATTTGAACATGTTTTATACCCAATAAAGTATCCATAAGGACTCACCTTGGGCTTAGAATGCAGTGCAAATGCTAAAACTCCATCAAAAACCCTCATAGTAGACGATTCACCCCACACTGCATACTCCTGCGCTCTCAGCATCACTGACAAACAGCCTAAAGCACTCCGCAGCAATGCTCCCTTCTCCGACTGAGCGTTGTTCTCCAATATGTCAGTAAATATTTCTGCACACTCGGAGAACTGTTTCCTTAGAACCGCTTGTGGTACAGACTTGAGGCCCATTGATAGCAAGGACAGTGTTGCCGCTTGCCCCTCTTCTGTCTCTGAGCTTTCAGAGGCTTTTAAAGTTTCCATCTGTAAGTTAATGTTTAATAAAGTTTAGTATAATCAAAAAAGAATTCATTACTTACTTATTTATTTGAGGGATGATTCTTAACAAATTGTGATTGCTATTATATTATGATGTTGCAATTTTTTAAATTGTTAAAGGCTCTTGGTAGTTAGGCAAAATAAATAAGAATTCCTCCAGTTCATCTTAACATTTCTTGTTTTAGACAAATAATGTGAAATACCCACCAAAGCAGCAAAATATTCAGTGGTGGTCTCCTTGCCGCCCTGCTCCTTGATGACTTCTGTAACGGCTGCTAAGATTGCCAGCATCTCCTTGTGCACTGCATTGTTGGAGTCAAACTTGTGTAATAGTCTGAAGAGAGTTGATTTTTTTTAAAACAAATGCTTCCAATATTATTTAAATTATAATAGTGTAAGATTAAGAGAGATTTTATTAAGGTTAAACCCTTTGTATGCTGCGCGAAAAAATTATATTGTACATATAATGCGAGTACACACTCACATTAAATGTACAATACATACATTATGCACATTCTGGCAGTCAGAATCCGTGTTCCTGCAAACCAAGGGTTTAAAAATTTGTATAAAGCAAACAAAAAGATATGTTTTGTCATACTTTAAAAGATAAAACATAGTTTAATTTGTTTGTTTTTTTTATTTATAAAAACATACTTATTAAAACTGAGATTGGAACACTGGCTCCAGTCAGAGGCAAAGGTTTGAAAAGTTTTATAGGTTCCAGACTTCATGGATCCAGAGTACTGAGACTCTGATTCTTCATCGCCAGTTCTCATGGACATACTCTCAAAATCTTTAGCAATGGTCAGCTCATTCTCTGCCGCTGACTTTTCTTTGACACTTTTGTGACCGTATGTGACCATAGCGTCATGTTTTTGAAGTGCTTGTTCGGTAAGGCCGGTGTTTCCTGGTAAACGTTAAGAAAAATGAATGAGAATATTATTTTTGAAGTGAGGGTAATTTATTTAGGGTAGGTTTAGGTTGAGGAGAATAAATACTATTAATTTTAATTCTTATAGCATAGTAGGTAGTAAAAGGGATATGAATAGAGTAATTAAAAAGCCTAGAAGCGGTTCTGAACACCAAACTTACCCAAATTCTCTTGAAAGAACCGGGACTTTGCCATTTCACGAAACTTTTGGGTTTTCGGATTAGAGTTCGAGGATTGACCCTTTTGCCATCTTTTACCCTTCGATTTGCCTTTAAGTTTAGACCGAAATTTAGCCATTTTCCTATTTATTTCACTCGTAATTCATGAAAAAAACAACGCACGTGGTGAAGAAAATCAATCAACGTGAACCAGGCAGTAAGAAAGAAGATTGAGATTTGGGATTGATTGATTAATTCTTACAAATGATTGTTGCTTTACTAATTGTCAATCAATCAGTATTGTACAGTGCTACCAACACAGCCATAAATTTTTTTTTTCCTGGCAATACTGGAGTATTTTGAAAGACCCAAAAACCATAGACATGGTAGACGCTACGCTTCGCTACAAAAACAAACATCCATTCACTCTTAATCAATATTTCTTACCGCTCTGCATTCAATCAATGTTGAGTCAATCAATCAAATACAAAATTTCATTCAATGGATGATGGCCACCCACTCATAGAAAAATTTTACTCTCTAGTCGAGAAGAATGATAACTACAAACAAATTATAGGTAGACAAAAATCGCAAGTTTGGATAGGGAGGCCCAGAGAGGGCGCGGCGCTGCGAGGGGCTAGAAATACGCGGGAAATTAATATAACCTAATGCGCATTGAATTATAATTTAGTTTGTTAGTTTGGCACTAAACCCAGCATCCACCGAGACCTAAAAATAAAAAAAACAAAGTTCAAAAACACCTTTTTAATTATCAATATGTTTTACAAAAGTGCAATGATTTAGAAAAGAACAAAAAATAAAATATATAATTTCTTTTTGACAAAAAGATACAATAAACAGATACATACATAAACAAGAAGTCGGTTAAAATAGGTACAAAACCTTTCCCTGAACGTAACAATTATTTTTCTGAAAACCGCATCAAAATCGGTTTAGCCAAAAGCGAGATAATCGCGGACAAACATACAAACATACAGGTCATACTAATAACCTCCTTTTTTTAAGTGGGTTAATCTAAGAATCTTTGGTCTAAACAGAACTATTGGGTCAATATTAAAAGTTTAAAGTTACAGAACAGTTTTTATGGCAAATTTCATGATCAACATAATTTCGGCCGAAGAACCTACACTGCTGAAAATTATATCAATACATAGTATAAAACAAAGTCGCTTCCCGCGTCTGTCCATATGTATGCTTAAATCTTTTAAACAATGCAATGGTAACAAATAAAGATTCTGATTCTGATTCTGGATTTTTATGCGTTTTTTTTTTTTTAATATAAGAGTGATTCAAGTTATACATGAGCAACATAATAATAGGTTAGGCGGTACAAAGTACGCCAGGTCGACTAGTTTTGTGTAAATCAGAAATTAAATTGTTGTTTATATGATCTTAAAAAAGTAAATTTATGTTAAGTTGATTGATTATAATAAAGTGTCTACCCACTTACGACAAACATTTTGAAAAAAATTCAGCTAAATCGGCTTAGCCATGCATGATCAAGTTTTAGCGAATAAGAATAATTTTAGCAATATAGATAAGTGGGAAAGTGTATGAACACGTTTTATGTTTTGTACTACTGTACAAGATAAACTATAAAATAAACTAATCATCAGAATTCGTTTAACCGTTCGTTTAGTAAGTATAACTTATCATAAGCATCGATTCAATCAATTGGAAAAGCGACCAGCCCCCGCAGCATGCCGGACTATTTGTCGAATCTAACTGTCACTTTTAATCGCTTTTGACATTTCAATGCGGGAAAATGTATGGAGACGATCGACAAAAGTGACAGATAGATACGACAAAGTCGAGAAATTTTCGTCATGTTACCACTGCAGGTATACAAAGGTATTGTTAAAACTTAATCTTAATTAATGACAAAATACTAGACACAATAAAACTAACGAATGAACAAAAAACAAGAAACTTAATGCAACTGCAACAATATTATAAGTGCATTTTGTTTAACTAAAAATTTAATAAGTAGGTATTACATTTCATTTATTAATACATAATTCTGGAATATTAAGCCCAGCGACGTTTGATAAACTGTTCTTTAAATTATATGGCAAATTTTAAAAAGACTGATTGAAAATTTTAAATTATTCTAAGCTACCTTATCAGAAGTAGTCGAACTTTTGAAGATCTGTAGAGCGGTGATATTTTCTCTGCTCCTTCACATATTCAAATCTTGAATTTATTTCACAGTAGTTTATTGTCTGCTGGTAGAAGACACAGGCAGGTGTGTATTTTTTCTCGTCTGCTGAGTCTTTAATCTAAAAATAAAATTAAATCTTAGCTCGTAGCCCACTACGTGAAAACTGTAAAACCTGAATAGGTATTTACATAGGTATAAACAGGGTCACTGGTAAGCAAAACGGATCATTTCAGGAGGTGACAAACAGGTTCATTGCCAATAATTTTAACCCTTAGAGAGCCCTGGTCAAACCCAACCGTTTCCAAGTTATTAACCTTTTTAGTTTTTTTATAATATTGTCACCTTGAGAACATTTTTTTTTATTTAATTTGAATTTTCAAGCATTAGGATGTTTCTTTTAAATGCAATTTTTATCCTTAATAAATTGTTTAAATAAAAAATACTCAAATTGCAAAAATAATAATGATAATATGAGTTTTGCAGCCCTCTCAACTATAATTTTAATTTAATTTTAGCAAAGGTAAATTTTTCAGTTGCATTTTGTGAAGAAATTCACCTAGAAATTTAATCGGAATATTACTTAAAAAAACATCTATACCTGTCCTAAAATTTTTGGTATTGAATAATAATAATAACACATTACACTTAGAGCCCCTAACTAGGAAGAACCTGTATCTAGGGTACCCAAAACACACACAGAGACGAACATTACACCCAGACCGGAAACAAACATTGATATTCATCATATAAACATTCACCCCGCCCGGGAATCGAACCCAGGTGCAGACGCTTACTCAGTCGACATCACTGCCAACTGAGCCACGGAGCAGCAGTCAATGAATGTCCCCTACTATAACCTCTTAAAATGGTCGGGTTTACTTACCAGTAACCCTGTATATAAAATTGCAGTCCCGAGTGCTGTTGTAGGTGCTCTATTTTTAGGTATATTTTAATTTCTGTTAAACATTGTTTGGTTTGGCTTCCTGGTAACCCGATAATCGAAATAAACTTCATGCAGAATCGTAATAATATGAAACTAGAACTTAAAAAGGTTATTTTTAAGATAATTGTTAGGATCGAGAAGATTTTAACGGATTAAAAAAAAAACAGAAACTTAAATATTTTCCAGGATAGGCCCTAACCGAACTGAAGAATGGCTAAACCAATTACATTAATTCTTTTTTTGTTATTTTCTTTAAAATTTGGAGTTGGTTTGTACGAAAAGAAAAATTAGCAAAGTTAAGTGGCCACACGTTGCAAAACTAGCGCCACTTCCGATAAATAATTATATCTTCCAAACTAAACCTGATCTTAGAAATATGCTTTTGTTGCCTAAAGTGACCACTTTTGATTTCACAAACGAATATTTTTAAGATCATTATCCTAAAAGCTACACAACAGAGCCTTAAAAATTCAAAGCAAGGTTATATAGGGCGTCATTGACGCATGTTTTTGATTTCGGCCATGGTTTAGAAGATATAATTATTATCGGAAGTGGCGCTAGTTTCGCACCGTATGGCCCCTTGAACAGAAACAGTTGGTCTTGCATTCCACCACTAGAAGGCGTTTGGAGAAATGATTAGTCATTACATCGCGTCAGATAGTAAAATAATAACAGCAAAGCTAACCATATCTTGAATTTCATCCACAGTAGTTTCTTGTCCATCAGGAAGTTAAAATCCACCAGGTTTGTGTCATTTTTGCCCAAAGTTTGTACCTTAAATTTGATAAAAAAAAAATTATATAATTATTCAAACCCAAACCATCAAAGTCACAGTCGCCATCACTGCCAACTAAGCCACGAAGGCAGTGACGTTAATGTGCAAGCTATTCTATAAGCGAGATCTCGAGGACTAGACGTGACGACAGGCTGCGGGCGACAATCTACTAAAAATTTAAATGCGAAATTTACTCTGTCTGTCTCGCTTTCCAGAGAAAACTAATGAACCAATTTAAATGGAATTTTGTATATGGATAGTGATATATAGATTGATATGAAACTAAGCGACTTTTAGACGCGTATTATCGAGGCATTGTCGTTTATATTTAGAGTCGTGTCGTCTCGACTAGACGCAGAGCTGTCGCTTGCTTTGTGCGACAAGTAGCAAGCGAACGTGCCTCGCAGCTTGACGTCGCGTCTAGCCGCCGACACGTCGCTGTCGCGTGTCGCCCCTAGTGTGCGCTAGATCTTATTTTTTATTTTTTTAATCAGGATTATCACATAATTATATTCACTTCGTTATTCTTTCAAAGGTTAAAACTCAAATTTACTAGTACATACGAACTAAAAAACGGTCTTTATGTCTAAAAATAACCTCAATGTTACCCAGTAGTAATAATAGTTCAATGATGTTACCTTTGTATTATTTCGGATTGCGGGTTCTGAAAACCGTTTAGTTTTATTGTAGAATCACTTTTTACAGAATTCCGACATGTATAACACCTTCTTTGGTTTTCTTTCATTACACAATAATTAATCAAGGAAACAAAAAATTAAAAATAACGGCCATTTAAATTGAAAATTTCAAAAACATTATCCATAGAGTAACTTTGACATTTTCATGTAGGGATTTACCTTCTCTCTGATTTTCATAAAATCCAGAGAGAAGTTAGGCACTACTCTACACTCTACACATAACTTCATGCTCTACTTTACACACTATCTATGAAAAACAATGTGCTGCCAGCAGAGAGAACAAAATTGCAACTTTCTTAGCTTTTAAAAACATTCTTGGTATACAAACAAATCTCTGAAAGCCTATGGGTATCTAATCTCAGAAACAATCCAAGTCTGTGCACTTTTTTGTCGCAGATTCGACAGCATAAGTCGACACCCGCTGCACCCACTTCATTGACGTTTTTCTTGTTTGTAAATAAAATCGGCTAGAAATAGTACGCAAAGCTAGTCGCCCGCATTCCTCAACTAGCCGCACATTACGTAAACGTAAAACCATTTATTGCACGGTAATTAATTGATGGCAGTGCAAGTAACCTAACCTCAATACATCGGATTGTTGTTTGACTATGTACATTTTATTTCGGATGTGATGATAAAATGCCGCCGTTTCGCAAGAAAAAGGCTTCTAAATCGTTCCCTGTGAAAGTGCGTACCCTCGACGCTGAATTAGAGTTCAACCTTGAGGTGGGTCTTAGTTTTTCCTACTAATTTGTTAATGTTTACAACTTGTTAGTAGGAATTAGACTCTACCTAATGTATGAGTCATTGGCTATTCACTGGGCTCCGTTGTATCATTAGGTACCTACTGACTGACTGCTGAGTTATTATAATAGGTAGATAATATTGTAATTGCCCTGTTTGCCAAGAATAGTTCATAGTTTATTAGTAGTAGTAGTCATGAATGTCATTAAGCCATACATTACCTAATAGATAAACACACCTAAACTTTTATGTTTCTGTCGAAATTAACTGAAATACTTCCAGAAGACTACATTCCAAATTTTAGGTTGATCAGCCTGCCATGTACTTTTCCTGTCCTACAGTTTAAAAAAAAAAATTATTTACTTTGGATTGTGGGATTTTTTTAGAGTGGGGCGTCGTTAAAGGCAGCAAAGTAATGTCCATTATAAAAAACCTGGAAGCCATACTGCAATCGCAAACCTGCTTTCAAGCATGGCAATTGTGGCAAAACCACACTACACCACTTAATTTTTTCATAGTATGGGTTAGTAGGGGTGGCCTATGACTTACAATGGATGCCTTTCTACTGATAAGACAAGATAGCTTTGAATTATTTCAGCTGAAGGCAACAGGGCGCGACCTATTTGACTTAGTATGCCGAACCATTGGATTACGAGAGACATGGTTCTTTGGCCTGCAGTTCGAGGACACAAAACATTTCATCAGCTGGCTGAAGTTGGATAAAAAAGGTTTGAAATATTTACAATGTGTGGCAGTCTAGAAGGGTGTAACAGATTTGACTATGGTCCAGACTATTAACCAAAGAACAAGAGCTATTTTGGAATACAGAAAAACCAGAAGTGTTACGCCAACCTAGACCGCCACTGTACACATAGTGATACAAAAACTAGTGGTAGTGGGTACAAATCATAATTATGTTTCTTACCCAATATCATCTTTACCAGTAGAATGGACACTCTAAGCAAATACTAAATGAAAACATACAAATATTGCTTAATTGGTAAAAAAGACGACAATAAACACAACTTCAATAATCTTAACACTGTTTTTGGTGTCCTAATTCCTTGTAGTAGGTATATAGTTTAAAGGTGTTGCCTAAACTCATGACTTTTAGCAAAATTTATTAGTGTTTTTGTTCTTGAACCCAAAAGCCTTACAACAGTGTCCTAAAAATATAGAATAGAATAAAAATACTCTTTATTGCAATCAATAGACTTAACATAGGTGATTACAATTTATAATTACTACACTGATTGCAATGGGCGGCCTTATCACTTAAAGCGATTTCTTCCAGGCAACCCATTGTCATGATCAAATAAATAATAAAAAAATAAAAAACATATATTAATATAGTGTAATCATAGTGATATTTGCTATTACCTATTTGACATTTGCTATTATTAGAAGTCTTTTTTTTGTTCCAATTGGTGTAAAACGCCTCTATCATTTCCATTACAGTACAAGACCAGTGCGTCTCGCAGATGCCTGGCACCCCCTTCATGCTGCTCTGCAAGCTGTACCCCGAGGATGTGGCAGAAGAACTCATCCAGGAGGTGACACAACACCTGCTGTACCTCCAGGTGAAGCAGGCGATCCTTAGCATGGACATCTACTGCCCGCCCGAGGCTTCCGTGCTGCTTGCTAGCTATGCTGTTCAAGCTAAGGTATGTTGTTTGTACAGTTTTAACTTTAAATAGGTTCATACTCTTTTGCCATAAAACAAGTCCTAAGTTCATCTTTGCTCTGCATCTTCGCATTCTATGGCTCCCGTGGACTGATGATTTCTTCAATATTCATACAATCTAAGATACTATGTTTATTTTCTAAAGGTATTGTGTTGTTTACTAGACTAATAATAAACAATACCTTGTGCCCTTTATTTATCACATCGCTATCATCTCAGCCGAAAGACGTCCACTCCAATGTTGTTCATAGTACATAGGCTGCCAAATATTGCTATAATAACCGGACTTCTGCCCAAATTGGTACCTTGAAGTATTGCCTATTTTCCGCTCTGTTTTCCTATGAATTAATATATTAAAAATTTAATGTCAGTATGGAGACTACGACGAAAGCGCCTCGCGGCCGGGCTCGCTGGCGAGCGAGGACCTGCTGCCGCAGCGCGTCATCGACCAGTACCAGATGACGCCCGACATGTGGGAGGAGAGGATCAAGATCTGGTACCTTACACTTACACTATACCCTTACCGTGTTATTCATAATCATACAGTACATTTTAAGTAGCATCACTGGAGGTCTACTTCTCTGGTTTATTGTATGGTAAATACGTGAAATCCAGTATGAATTGACATACGTCAAATAACTAAAATGCTCTTTAACTTTTTATGAATAACAGGGTAACTTTATATTCTTTTTGATTCCACTGATTCACTTTACGCCATTTTATATATAAAATATTTAATTTTAAATAAAATCTGCTTTAAAAAAATACATTTGAAGTGTTGCTACTTTAGTTCTTTTTATTTATTTATTACTAGAAGAAGTGATAAAATTTTTCAAATGGTTTCAATACTTTTGGAGCCCATCTATTGCAAACAAACAATCAAATCTTTTCTCTTTATAATATAAGGTTAGATTTGTACCGTCTTATTCATAAACAGTTAAAGAACATTTTAGTTATTTGACGTATGTCAATTTAGACTGGATGTCACGTATTTACCATACAACAAACCAGAGAAGTAGACCTCCAGTAACGCTACTTAAAATCTACTGTATCTTTATGAATAAGACGGTTTATCTATAATATATTTTTCCAGGTACGCAGATCACAAAGGAATGTCTAGGGACGAGGCGGAGATGGAATATCTTAAAATAGCGCAGGACCTTGACATGTATGGTGTAAATTATTTCGCAATAAATGTAAGTATGAATAATATGCAATTTATTCAACTGACACTGTAATTAACTCTACCCTAATCAAAAATAACGATATTATATTATTAAAAAAATGAGAAAAGTATCTTAAAATGCCGCTATATTTATCTTAATTTAGCTAAGTTACGGCGTTTATTCATATAAATTGAAAAGGGTTAACTTAAAAAAATTTTTTGCCCAAAAACTTATATGTTTTAATCATAATTTTTATCATCATTCTTTGCAATGTTCGAGGCCTACTGCTACATATTTTCCTTCTCTCTCGCACACCACACCGCACAAAATTACTCATTCACTCACTCACTATTAATTTAGTTCGCATATTAATTAGTTTTATATTCCAGAACAAGAAAGACACGGACCTATACCTCGGAGTAACAGCTTTAGGCCTAAACATCTACGAGAAAGACAACAAGCTAACACCAAAGACAACATTTCCATGGTCTGAGATAAAACACATCTCGTTTGACGACAAGAAATTTGTGATAAAATTTGTAGAAAAGAGTGTGGCAAATTTCATATTCTTCTCGCCCAAGGGAATGAATAAACTGGTGAGTTGTGTTTACATTTGTTGCGTTTGTAATTTTAACTTTGAAACTATGCGCAATGTAAGTTCAACAACAACGTTATTTCATATTTACTTGTGTAACATAACAGGTAATGAGAGTAAAGTTAACAAGAAACATATTGAAAAAGAATGAGTGTCTGAACTCTGACTGACTTTGTAATTGTAATAGTATGAAGTCTCATATATTTATAGTATGTGAAGTTTTATAAAATTTCTTGAAACATTATGTGCCTACTTATAAACTTGGCATTTATAATATTAGAATGTACGACTTGGCAGAATAATCCTTAATGCATACAATGTGTTAAAGTTCAGTACAAGCATACAATGTGTTAGAGTCCAGTGTTAGTACGTATACAAGGTGTTAAATTCTAGTATAAGTAAGTATACAAAGAGTCGGTATTTAGATCCTGGATGAGTGACTTTGAAATAGTCTGAAGTCTCATATATTTATAGTGCCTACTGTGAAGTTTCATAAAATTTCTTGAAACATGTGCCTACTTACAAACTTGGCATTCATAATGTTAGTATGTACGACTTGGCAGAATAATCCTTAATGCATACAATGTGTTAAAGTTCAGTACAAGCATACAATGTGTTAGAGTCCAGTGCTAGTACGTATACAAGGTGTTAAATTCCAGTATAAGTATACAAAGTGTCGGTATTCAGATCCTGGACCTCTGCATCGGCAACCACGACCTGTACATGCGGCGCCGCAAGCCCGACACCATGGAGGTGCAGCAGATGAAGGCTCAAGCCAAGGAGGAGAGGCAGGTCTGTAGTTTACATGGTTATACTAATGATAGTTACAATTGTTTCATATTAATCAAGTCTTCTGTAGTTTAACCGTCTTATTCATTAAGATACAGAACATTTTAAGTAGCTTTACTGGAGGTCTACTTCTCTGGTTTGTTGTATGGTAAATTCGTGACATCCAGTCTAAATTGACGTTATGTCAAATAACTAAAATGCTCTTTAATTTTTTATGAATAACAGGGTAATTCTTTGGTATTATGTTAGGGCGGTACGAAGTTTGCTTGAATTGTATTATACCTTTATACCCATGTATTATATTATAACCCATATATACGCCCATGTATTTTAAAACCATAGAGGCGTCAGATCGAGCGCAACAAGCTAGCAAGAGAGAAGCAATTACGGGAAGAGGCTCAGCGCGAGAGGGCCGCGCTCGAGACGCGCCTCGCGCAGTACCAGGAGGAGATCCGGCTCGCCAACGAGGCGCTCGTGAGTTGATCTTTTTATATACAGGACTAGCTGTCCCGGCGAACTTTGCATCGCGCCTTACAATTTTAACTTCCCTTACATTTTTCCAGATTTTCTCACCTTTTAAACCTTTTCTGGACTACTTAGAACATTTTAAAACCAAAGTCTGCTATAACGGCCCTTTTAGGCGGGGGGACTTCTAACGAGTACCCTGCGACCCCGGGGGGAGTCGCAAGGTTACGTGGGGTTCGCACCCACTAAAACCCCGCCGGTGTCCATCTCGGCTGTTTGCAAGGAGGTCACGGGAGATCTCTCGAACTTTGTGTTCAGCTCCGCGACCCCCTCCAGCATTGGCTGAGTAGCCTCTTCACGGGGGGACAGGTGGTGGTAGTCCCCCCTGAGCGCGGATGGCTCTTCCTACGCTCGACGGCGAAAACGGGACACCGCGTTCCGCCGCCCTTCTCGGGGCCGTTATATGACTACACGAGGCCCCCGCCTCGTGCACCCAACGACCCCGGGGCCCCTCTTAGTCGCCTCTTACGACAGGCAGGGGATACCTCAGTCCTATTCTTCAGCCCGGTACTGCAGGGCTCTGCCGCTCTCTAGTTTTAGCGAGACTAACGAACCACGATTCATTTTTATATAAATAGTAGATAGATAGATATAGAAGTAGATTATTAATTATTAATATTATTATAGTAGAAGTAAATAAGGTGTGTGGCAGATAGAACGAATTAGCTGAAAGGAAAAAATCACCAACGAGTAAGTACAGGCCCCAAGTAACATGCGACGAAAAAAAAACACAGCTGTTCCATGTATTGGTTTCATCAGCGGACGGGATCAATGTTTGGGACAGCAGATTTTTGTTTTGAGAGTTTGACCCATGTTTCTTTTTTATTAACCGACTTCAAAAAAAGGAGGTTATCAGTTTGTCCTGTATGTATGTTTGTCCGCGATTATCTCGAGTTTGGCTGAACCGATTTTGATGCGGTTTTCAGAAATGTATATTTTACATTCAGGAGATGGTTTTAGTTCAGTCACAGACTAGGAGGCCGTAACAGATTTGTCTATGGTTTTGTCAGCCCTAGACTATATTACCAAAGAACAAGAGCTATTTTGCAAAACAGAAAAACCGGAAGTGTTACGCCGATCGTGTCCGCCACTGTAGCTATTTTAACCGATTTCGAAGAACTAGGAAGTTCTCAGATTATGTATGTGTCAGTTTGTTAGAGGCGGGTCTCTTTTTGCAAAAAAAAAGAAATTATTCAAAGTTATATCGAACTGATTCACCCCTATAATTTATCACTGACTTTTCACAAACACCCTATATCTTATTGGTATTTGGTATCTTGAATTGCATTTTTTTTTATACAGCGACGTTCAGAAGAGACAGCGGAGCTCCTAGCGGAGAAGGGGCGTGTGGCGGAAGAGGAAGCGTCTTTGCTTGCTCAGAAGGCTTCTGAAGCGGAGCGGGACAATGCTAGGCTGCGGCTCAGCGCTATAAAGACTGAAGAGGAGAAGGTTTGTCTTCAATCAATCTATCAACAGGCTCATACATCTTATTTTTAGGGTAAGCCGCTATATTGTTGCTTCCTTTTCTGTTGGTATTGTACATTTCGAGGCCGAATATAACGATTCTTGGCATCTCTTTTTTAATTATTTTTATCTTTTTTAATTATTTTGTCACCAAAATGTAATGTTTTAATTGCAACGTGTACCTTAAATTCCTGTAGTTGAAATTCAGTAAGGGTTGCCTGGAAGAAATAGCTTTAAGCGATAAGGCCGCCCATTGCCTCCTATATTATTTTGATGTTTTATTTTAATGTATTGTTGTTGGCAATAAAGCGTTATTTCATTTCATTTCATTTCTCTATTCTTTAAAAATATACATAATAGTACAGTGGTGGACTAGGACGGCGTAACACTTCCGGTTTTTCTGTATTGCAAAATAGCTCATGTTCTTTTGCATTACAGTCTAGTGCAAACGAGACCATAGACAAAAGTGTTACGCCGTCCTTGACCGCAACTGTACGTGATAAATTTTAGTATAGGAATTATAGTTTACGATAAACGATTACTATCAAAAAAATATTGCACACAACCCATATAAAACCAAACGTTGAAAATGTTTGTTAAATTACCCTCTATCCAAAACATATCATAATAATTATTTATTATAATTATTATTGTTTCTTGACAAAGGTACATTTAGAAAGAAAAACTCGTGAGGCAGAGTTCCTGACCGCGCGGCTGGTAGAAGAGTCAGAGAAGCGGGCGGCAGAGGCTGAACGACTGAAGGTATCGTTATATTTACTGACAAAACTATTATTAATGCCTAAACTAGTGTATTTTTCCAATCGCAATTTCTCTTCGAACCTTTATACCAATTTTATGTTCCGTATAAGCTTCATACAGTTTTAGCCATATGGGTTCAGTAGAAACGCGTGTTTGCGTAACATACAGACAGACAAGCCGCATTTATAATTCTATATCCATACGACAGCACAGCAAAGCTTTGCATTGGACCAGCGACCAACCTACTACTTACTCTGAGATTTGTAGACCTACAGCTACCGCAGTTCTTAATCTAATTTATATTAAACTAGAGGCTGCCCAGCGGTTTCACCCGCGCAGATTTCTTATAAACACATAAATCCCGTTTTTTCTCATTCCCATGGGAATATCGGGAAATTATTCCTTAGTGCTCCCCTACACTCCCCAAGAAACCCACGTGCAAAATTTCAGCCCGCTACGCCTAGTAGTTTCGGCTCTGCGTTGTATGTCAGTCAGTCAGTAACGGAAGAGTTTTATATATATTGATTTCGATGCTTTCCAGTACGACTACAATTTGAAAAAAATACAACAATTAAATATTGTTTGCATGAGAATCAATCAAAAAGACTAGTTCAGTCTCAGTGTTTGTTAATAATATTTGAAGTATTGCCTGCAGGCCGAGCTGCTGACAGCCCGCGTGGCTGAGAAGCAAGCCAAGGAGAAGCTCCTGAACTTCCTCAGTAGGACTTCTGGCAGCTTACCGCCGGTGAGTTGCGTTTCTGTGCTTACACTTGTTGCACTTGTAATTGGGTTTGTTTTTGTTATGTTGCAAAGTTTTAGGCCCGTGTGCGTGCAAGGTGAAATAGTTGACTACTATAAGCTACGAACAACAATACTCAAGAAGCATAACTAGCCCAATAAAATGCTCACACGGAAAAGAAGCCCCGGTGGGCGGGGCTTAGGTTACGGACACCATGCCGCGTCAGTTCCTAGTGGCACCTTGAGTCGTTTGGCTGCAGCGTCGGGAGCATATTACTGTGTTTTTGGGTATTTCTGACCGTGTTTCATTTTTACAAATATGCCTTCGTGCATTATAAAGTTTTCTAGAAGCCATAAAGACAAAATAAATACTAATATCACCTTTATTAACTAAGTAATAAATATTTTTAAAATAACACTTGACCGCCATCTAGTAGCGATAATATGTACCAGCCAAGATCGAGGGAGCTAGCTCGCTGCTTTGTCTACAGACGCGAGCGAAGCGGCCAATAGCGAGCAAGCTTTGTCTATGAGAATGTGTGAGTGCTTTGTTGCAATTGCAGTTAATTTGTGTGCGTAAGTGGAACCAAAATCGAAGCGGTTTTGTAGGAGAGTTACGCTTCCTGAGTATTGTTGTTCGTAGACTATAAGTGAGTTAACTAAAGGTGGCACGTCCAACACATTTACACGTTGCGCCTGTGTAGTGTCTGTAAATAAGCGCGCGGCGTGACGTGGTACTGCAGGCGCATCATTAAAAGTCTGCCGGTCTCTCCCGCGCGCAGGCTAGCTTATGAGTGTGAAGGGGATAGATATAATTTTAATTTTGCTACTTTTTACAAATACAGCCGGATCTTTTTGGTGATTATTTACTTAATTGGATGGTAGGATAAAATGTATGTAAATGTTTTAATGAGAAATTGCATAAGTGCGAGTACTGGTGAATGTGCCAGCTTTGATTATTTGACCTGTATGTAGTACTTTCACTGTACTTCAATGATAATTATTATTTAGAATAGAACAGAAAACACTTTATTGCATACAAAGTAATATACAAGAGTGCATTATAAAATCTAGGGTGCGGACAGATTGAATTTGCATGCAATGGGCGGCCTTATCGCTAAAAGCGATTTCTTCCAGACAACCCACTTGGAACTAAGATGGATACATATTAAAATGTTCTTAAAGTAAGCGATATAACAATAACAAAATAAATAGAATAATTTTAAAACGCATAACTTACAAAATACATATTTAAATAAATATGTACATTTAATTAAAATACAATATATATACACATATATACAATATATATATACACGCATACATAAACTCTATATATAAACATAAATACATACAAATAATATAATAAATAATTATATTTTTTTAATTAACTAACCAGTCGTCACCATCGCCGGGCAGTCTCTTCCCCTCTTCCTGCTCCTTACCAGCAGCCTTACCAGGCGAGGCAGGGGAGGAAGAAGAGCTGACGGAGTACCAGCTGCTACACGACCAGGACCCTCATGTTCAACGGCTTTCTATGGAGATTGAGAAGGAGAGGTGAGTAGAGTGAGACAGCTTTAAAAAAAAAAAAAAGTCTCTAGTCCAAAGTTCTAGTCTTTAGTCTTGTCGCGAACGCTGTTCGAGTTTTTTTTATAGTCTAACGAGCTGTCCCGGCTTACTTCGTTAAGCCATAGAAATATAAGATACTTACTACTAAAGACTTGGCTCTATAGACTATGTTCTTTTGACTGCCCAGAATGGGCGAATAAAAAAACAACCAACAACAAACCACCTGTCAAAATATGTAAACAACGGAAAAAATATTGCACCTTGGGTTACATTATTTGAGTTTAAGTAAGGATCCCTAATTTTTTGAAAATCTAATACAGCCTATGTCACTCGGGGATAGTGTAGCTTCCTACCAGTGAAAGATTTTTTCTAATCGGTTCAGTATTTCCGGAGCCTATTCGTTACCAACAAACAAACAAATCTTACCTCTTTATAATATTGGTATAGATTTCTGTCCCATCGCTGGGCAAAAGACTACCGACCTGTGTTTCCGCGTGCCTCTTTTCTGTGCCACCTGAATCCAGTGGGATAGGAAGCGATATCACTTATTTCCCGTTATTTTCTTCTCGGCCGGCCACGCTTTCGTCTTCCATTAGTTAAGTTGGCATCCACTCGGTTGCAATTTTGTCCATGCCCTTGCGGCAGACTTGACCAGCCCAGCTTCAGTTAAGTTTAGTAGTCGCAATACCAGCATCTACAAATCAATGTTTAATCTATACCAATAATGTAAAGAGGAAAGATTTGATTGTAAGGTTGGTTTGCATTGCTCTGAATAGGCTCCGAGATTACTGTACTAAAAAAAAAATGTTGTTGGAATGGTACCCTATTTCCGGGTGACAAAGGCTAAAATTAAATGCAAGTCAGCTAGTGTATAATAATAAATAAGGTCGTTGACCTAAGAAAATGAACGATGCTACAAACAAAACTCCTTAACCTTTCACAGAGTGGAATACCTAGCGAAATCGAAGCACCTTCAACAGCAACTGGACTCGCTACGCTGCGAGTTCTCAGTACTTAGAGTGGAGCAGGAAGGATGCGGGGGCACCCTGGACCGCTGCCACGAGAGGCAGGCGCGCTCCGGAGACGACAAGTACTCCACTCTGCGGAGACTCAAGCAGGGCTCCACGCAGACCCGGCTCGCCTTCTACGAGGAGCTGTGAGGTAGGACAGATGATAGACGACAAGTACTCCACTCTGCGGAGACTCAAGCAGGGCTCCACGCAGACCCGGCTCGCCTTCTACGAGGAGCTGTGAGGTAGGACAGATGATAGACGACAAGTACTCCACTCTGCGGAGACTCAAGCAGGGCTCCACGCAGACCCGGCTCGCCTTCTACGAGGAGCTGTGAGGTAGGACAGATGATAGACGACAAGTACTCCACTCTGCGGAGACTCAAGCAGGGCTCCACGCAGACCCGGCTCGCCTTCTACGAGGAGCTGTGAGGTAGGACAGATGATAGACGACAAGTACTCCACTCTGCGGAGACTCAAGCAGGGCTCCACGCAGACCCGGCTCGCCTTCTACGAGGAGCTGTGAGGTAGGACAGATGATAGACGACAAGTACTCCACTCTGCGGAGACTCAAGCAGGGCTCCACGCAGACCCGGCTCGCCTTCTACGAGGAGCTGTGAGGTAGGACAGATGATAGACGACAAGTACTCCACTCTGCGGAGACTCAAGCAGGGCTCCACGCAGACCCGGCTCGCCTTCTACGAGGAGCTGTGAGGTAGGACAGATGATAGACGACAAGTACTCCACTCTGCGGAGACTCAAGCAGGGCTCCACGCAGACCCGGCTCGCCTTCTACGAGGAGCTGTGAGGTAGGACAGATGATAGACGACAAGTACTCCACTCTGCGGAGACTCAAGCAGGGCTCCACGCAGACCCGGCTCGCCTTCTACGAGGAGCTGTGAGGTAGGACAGATGATAGACGACAGGTACTCCACTCTGCGGAGACTCAAGCAGGGCTCCACGCAGACCCGGCTCGCCTTCTACGAGGAGCTGTGAGGTAGGACAGATGATAGACGACAAGTACTCCACTTCTATGAAAAACTGTGAGGTAAGATTCAGGGCTCTGTCACTCGCTCAAGGTCACGAGGTATTTGCCTCCCCTTTCGGGAGGGCAAATAATCGCAGGGTCGCCGGCCGCGCGCCCGTGCGCACGTACAGTAGCTATCTTATTCAGGGTAACACTTTTGTATATGGTTTCGTGCGCTACTACTACTAGGCTGTAATACCAAAGAAAAAGAGCTATTTTGCAATACAGAAAAACCTGATGTGTTACGCTGAACGAGTCCGTAACTGTACCCGACGAATGGAATGGAACGAATGCCCGCCGCAAAAAATTATGACGCGACTTTTTACAACCCTACCACTTCTAGAGAATTGCGTAAGCAGGAAACTGGGTGAGATAGATAGATAGATCAACACATCACACTCAGAGCCCATAACTAGGAAGAAACTGTATCTAGGGTGCCCGAAACATATACAGAGACGAACAGGGTGTACTGTTACTGTGTAAGACCAGGAAACAAACATCGATATTGATCACACCAATGTTCGCCCCGCCGGGAATCGAACCCAGGTGCACCCGCGTCTCAGATAGACAGACAGTACGTATTTTTCGATTCGATCAAGTTCACATTTGTCATGATAAGTAAATTTATATTAAGTTTAATATTTTAATTGTTTCAGTACATACAAGAAACGACTGAGGTAAGTTTCACAAGCCGACTGTACGAAAAAAAAAGCCGGATCGCCGCGACACGACAAGCCTGCGCTTTGTCAAAATATGAACCAATCAGCATGCAAATCAGCCATTTGTTTGGACGGGCGGGTGAAGTACGTATACAGTGGCGCCACCAGTCGCGTGCCGACGCAGACTTAAGAGCCAGCTTACCTCGATGCTAGCGCCATTTCGGACCAATGGTTATATCTTCTAAACTAAACCAAATATCAAAAATGTGGTACAGTATGACACTAGATAATCTTGCCTAGTATTTTTTGAGCACAGTAAAGTAGTCTTAACTAAAAAGAACAAAATTATACACAGATTGTTGCTAAACGTGGCCACTTTTAGTAACACTTTGTAGCTTTCTTTGGTCTTTAATTTAAAAGCTATACAACAGTGCCCTAAAAATACTAGGCTGCATTATCTAGTGTCATACTGTGCCACATTTTTGATATTTGGCTTAGTTTAGAAGATATAATCATTGTTCAGAAATGGCGCTAGCATCAAGGTAAACTGTCTCTTACTGGCGCATATTTTTCTGTAGGTTAGTTAGTATACATTTCTGTGAAAAACTTCGTTCAGTGAGATCGGTCTAGTGCCTTATTTACGTTATAATCTTGTTATGACAATCGTATGTTAAAGAGTCATTGAAAGTCCGCTACAGTTTTTCGGTATGGCAATATTATATTTAATGCCATAATCAATGAACATGTTTTCACAGGCTACTGAGTGTACCTCTATGCGTAGTTAAATGAACAAGTTTGTTCAACAAACGCACATTATACATATGTAAATATACATTTTAGTTAATATACTAACCGTGTTATTCATAAAGATGCAGTAGGTTTTAGGAAGCTTTACTGGAGGTCTAGTTCTCTGGTTTGTTGTATGGTAAATACGTGACACCCAGTCTAGATTGACATACGTCAAATAACTAAAATGCTCTTTCACTTTTTATGAATAACAGGGTATGTTTCTGACGATTCGGTTTAAAAATTAAGGGGTGTTCTAGCTTACCATAACCACACCTCGGACACTTCATGGAAAAAAGCGCGTTGCTTCGCGACAGTAGAAACTCGTGTACGTGCACGCACCATGCTTGTGTGAGTGAGATGAGACGCGCTGCTTGTACTGACGTCGCTGAGAGGTGACCGCGCGGGCCGCACGCCCTGAGGGAGGCAGGAAGTGCCCACACACTAGTATGAAGTACTATTATTATACTGTGTCATGACTGACATATTAAGTTTCATTGGTCGAAATGTAAAAAAAAGCTTAGTAAAAGTTGTTTGGTATGGTGAGCTGGATTCCTCCTTTGATTTTTTACCTGCTTATCAGGAACATCCTGTAGATTGTCAACGAATACTTAAAATGTTTCTTTATTACATTACAGAGAGACTGTAACTTTTGCTTTCATTATTATTTTGACGATATCGAAGAGAGAACGGAAAATTATAAGAATCGATAGAAATGACATGAAAGCAATAAATATTTGAATCTTGAATCTTAAATTTTGAAATAATATGTGGTAACATCACAAATGCATAACTACCACTCACACTAAAAATCACACTCACACAAAAAAAAATTTTTGTTTACAACAGTTTTAAGTATTTGTCGATGACTTTATCCTCAGCCTTAAATACTAGTTATTAATTATATTTTTAATAAAAAATAGTTAGTGGCAAAAAAGTTAATGTTTATAGAATATTTTTGTACCAAAAGCTTTTTAGATTAAGAACTTTAATATAATTTGTTCCTAATTAAATGTTTTTGAACGTAATAAATAATATAATTCAAGTGCCTTAAAGATTAAATAAATACAATAAAAAGTGATAAACCCGAAACTTTAATAACCCGTGTTCGTTCATGTGTCTTTCAAAATTTTGTTAAATTAATTTTGCTAATTTAATTCTTCTTAAAAAGGTGCTTTTTGTAATAACGTTTTGTATTATTAAAAAAAAAGCCAAATTAGAATTCTAGGTGCTAATATATTTGGAAAGAAATTTTCTATTAAAGATAATATTTTTGCAATGTATGGTGAGCTGTAATAGCTGTATTTTAGGGCCTTGTAAAACTTCTTGTATAAAAAGATAATCTGTGCCAAAATTCAAGTTAAGCAGACAAAACTCGTTAGTCTGGACCGAACATGATTAAAATTTTAATAATTATTATGATTAGCTTCACCGCGCCTCTATGTGCGCTGGGCCTAAAGGTTTGAATAAACCTGTTTGATTTCAGTGACTCCCCTTGGCAGTCAAGTTTTCCGTTTTATGCAGGATCCGTTTCATGAAAGACCATAGCGAATTCCCCGCCTAAAAAAAAATTATCCCGTTTGATGGTAAATGTGTTTATTTACAAGCATCCCGTATGCTAGCATACAAATAATTAATTAAAAAAAAAAGGAACCCGCCTTCAATAAACTGACGCAAACATAAACTGAGCACTTCCTCTTTTTCGAAGTCGGTTTTAATAGGAACAAAAACCTTCTCCTGAATGTAACAAATACATTAATAAAAACCACATTAAAATCGGTTCAGTCAAACGCGAGATATCGCGGACAAACATACATACATACAAACAGGTCAAACTGATAACCTCCTTTTTTGAACTCGGTTAAAAAACTGAAAACTTGACTGCCGTTGTCGTGTGTCGTTGTTGGGTGACTGACTTGTGTTGTAGACAAAATAAAGATCTGATTAGTAATTATAGTAACGTAATCGTTTAGTTATAAGCCAGTTTACCGCTATGCTAGCGCCATTCTCGAAATAAAAAATCTTCTAAACTAAGTAAATATCAAAAATATGGCACAGTATGAAACTAGATAATCTTGCTTAGTATTTTTTGAGCAGAGTAAAGTAGTCCCTAACTCTAAACAACAAAATTATACACAGATTGTTGCTAAAAGTAGGCACTTTTATACTGTGCCACATTTTTGATATTTGCCTTGGTTTAGAAGATATAATTTTTTTTGGAGAATGGCGCTAGCATCGTGGTAAACTGGCTCTTAACTGATGACTTGATAACTTTAAAATAATTTTGGTAAACTCTCTTTTATCTTACTCTTGTCATCTATATGACCCGGTAACTCTAATTGGAATAACAATTCCGACCAATTTTAGCCTCTATTTCTATAGTAGTAATTCTTTTATTGTTGTTAACAATAATAGAAGTTGTCAGGTTTGATTGTTTATAATTAATTACTGTACCAATACAGTTCAAATTTTTATACCCGACCATTCTGATATGTACCTTGTTTGTATAATACCACTAATTTACTTACATTGATATGTTATTTACATTTTATTCATATTACCTACAGAATAGTTAGCAAATTATAGAGAAATCTTGTCATTAGAGTGCTTAAGGCATGCCCCACTAAAATAGCGCCGGTCAAGTAACCCAAAGCGCTTTTCGCTCATTAACTACCACAAAACTTATGCAGACTGAAAGATCTGACAGATACTTGACCCTCAATCTAAGCATACACATACACGATCGATTTCTAGATGATATAAATGATATGATGATATATGATGAAAAAAAAAAAGACTTTGTGACTTTTTTTTTTTTTAAAGAGATGCTTTAAAAAAAAGAAAAAAACTTGAGTGGCGCTGTTTTGCTGGTGGCCTGTTACTGAATATCTGTTTCGTATAGTATCATTATTCTTTAAGTTGTTTGGATAAAACTTTGTATCACAATAAAAATTATGTGCCTTAAAAAGATTGATATTTAACATTTTATGCCATATTTGTTTGTAAATATATTTATACATAGTATATTATTACATTTGACTCATGAGTATTATTCATCATTATACTCTGGGAAATATTGGGAAAGTACAAATTAAGTTACAGAAAACTACATTAATTCAATTTTTAATTGTTTTTATTTCAGTAAATTAACATTTTTAGGTCTAACATTATATTTTCATAACGAAATCTATCTAATATAATAGAATACAATATTACAAACTAATACCAAAAGTATACAGTTGCGTGCAGTAAAATTTAACGCTTTTGTAGCTAAATTTATTGACCTTAACTACAACGCGACTGTACATATTAAAAAGCGTAATATTTACATTATTTAATTTTTAGAGCATCAGTTATTTGTAGTGTGTGACAAGTGGAGCGGTCAAACAAGAAAATAATAATATGTTAGAAATTTTAAAACTTTAGGGAATATCTTATAACAATAAAAGTAAGGCATTGTCTAAATTGTAAAACTTACTAGGTTATATTAACGTAATTCTTACGATTTAGACCGTAGCGCCTAATTCGTTAAAGGCCTCAATTTTAAAGAAACTGCTAAAACTACAAACTAACATTATTTTTGACTAACGACATTAATTAAATGTCATAAGTCCTTATGATGATACTGACTGTACCACAAAAAAGCAACAACATAAACTAAAACTTTTTAAATGCAATATTTACAGTATACTTAATAGAATTTTTTAACAACAATTGTGAAAAGTAATAATTTATAAAGCCTACCAAGACTTAGGCCCTTCTCCCATTACGATACGCACAGGCAGGCAGGCGAAGTTTCTTGCGAGTCTCGGAGACTGGATACTTATAGCCGTATTATCGCAGTATCGGTATTTTTTTAACACTACCCATGGTACGCGTTTACTTAACGACAAATTAGTGGCACAAGAACGAAATATCAAAATTGCTCAACAAATTTGATGCATTTTCTTATTTCCTTAGTGGCTCAATGTGAGCTCACTCTGAAACCGCGTTCATAAAATATGTAACTAAACAAAAAAAAGTTTTTTATTTATGTTTCTGTTATCGGAAACATAAATTGAAATCAGTCATACATACAGTTCTGGTTCTGACTAATACTGATAAGACTTAATTTTGTTTTTATTATCTACGTGCGAAAACCAAGCTAATATCTAAATTAATGCCAATAAATAAAATTTAAAAATATTTGCCTGTGATTTTTAATTATTGCCCCATTTAAATATTAAACTGTTATTTCAACAATGCTCTAAATATAATAATAATATACAATGTTTCTCTGTGTGACACTCTGTCCAGAATAATATAGACATAATACATTAGAAGAATGTACATACAGTGGTAGTCTAGTAGGGTGAAAGTGAAACAGATTTGTCTATGGTTTCGTGCAATCTAGACTGTATTACCAAAGAACTAGGAGCTATTTTGCAATACAGAAAACCGGAAGTATTGCCGACCTAGACCGCCACTGTACATAGTATAGTGGTATATTGTAATATTCTATTTATAAATTATGCACTATAGTATAGTATAGTGAGTGAATATACTTTGTATTTTTACATACGTATTATATCAGTCAAGATTTGGGATTCCCATAAATAATGTCTTGAAATGGACGTAAAACAGCAAAATTAGTTTTAATTTGTTATAAGTAATATAATACAGAGTAACATTATTGTCTGCCTGCATGCATTTGTACCAACTAGAGACGCAACGAAGCAACTATAAAAAAAATAACTAAGCCCCGCCTACCAAAACGAGACTACCCTCAAAAAGTCGTAGCACAAAGCACATGGCTATGACGGCGATCTATTTACGGTGTCGCCAAGGACTCGCTGTGTGTAGGTTTAGTTTCAAATTTAAACCACTTTCAAGGTTTATTGTATAGCCTACTATATCTCGCGCCGCCACTGTCACAGAACTCGTTCATAATCAATCTACACAGGAACAGGTGGAAGACCACAATTATCACTATTATTGACATCCAGAACAGCGGGTTCAAACTATGTCCATGTTTGTGCAACGAGATTATGTGATCGTCGTGCGCCGGCGCCTCTACAACTTCTTTTACATGGATCGCGTGTCGTAAGTCCTCCATGTGCTGTTTATCTGCTGTCACGTAGAGTATAGCTGTCAACGGCTCAGTCAGTTTAACTGGAAAGTACTTCCGGTAAGGGCCCAGTTGAACAGGCGCGTCTAAGCAGCCTGCGTCACAAGCGTAATAGGTTTTGTCTGACCGATCTAAAGCGACGAATATAGCAGCTTTGTTATCTTCTTGTACGATAACGCTGACGTTGACGTGTGTCATGTTACCGTAGTTAAGACGACGGAAAAGGAAGTCTCTATGTAGTTGCGAAGGGTGTATGTTGTACTCTAAATGCTGGTTGCTGAAGCGGAAGCTACCAAAGCTAAGGATCATGGCTTGGCTCACTCCGCTAGCTCCTGCTTTTAGCAAGTTGTGACAACCCTGCTTTTCCAATGTTACCAGCCACGCATTGGCTACATCTTTCAAGTTCTGGAGAGAGTTCAAAGGCTTCCACAAGTTGAAAGCATCTAATGTGGAATGCCCTTCATAACAGCCTTCAGAGTAAGTTAGAGTTCTCATGATTTCCATCTTAGTTGATTGTTTGATTTGTTCCTCATGTTCGTAGCTCCTCACTTGGGAGAGTATAGAGTAAATGGTTGCATTGATCCTATCTCCATTTACAATACCATCTACTTTGGAGTCACTGATGTAGAAACCAGTGTACCAAAGTCCTTGCCACACTCTGGAGTGGTTTTCTTTCAATCTTTTGACAGCAGCTCTGTCTCCTGTCATTGCTATTACTTTCTCCATCTCCTCTAAAGCCTTCTTTTCAACTATATCCTTCTGGATTGCATATTCTGACTCTCTTATAGGATGGCTATACTGGACTGTTGTAAGAATAAGGATGTCTAGACCATCTCTAGCGTTGACTTCAACTACAGGATTCATTTTCCTGCAAACTACTGCAGCAGCAAGTACTCTATCGCTGTCAGGTATCTGGATCATTCCTGTGACTACTTCATACTCTTTAGCATCAGCTCCTTCATGCAACTTGACAGTTTGTTTAACAGCTGTTGACCAATCGGAAACTCTTGGAATTGAAAAGTGAACTCTATGGTTATGATTACTTGGGTTGTTCACCCAAATTTCTTGGACAAACAGCGAAGGCATAGTTCTGTGTGCATAGTACTGGTAAGAAACTTGTAATCCCGAGTCCATACACTGAAATCTATGAACTATACCTTTCTTATAATCAGCTACAGTGTACTCGGCCATGCCCCTACTTTCTGCTATGTACAAAGGATGATAGTATAAAGGTAAGGAGAGCATCCTTCTATGTCTTATGTTCAAATGGGCATCATGCTCCAATACAAGTCCCAATAAACCATTACCAACATAGGGTATGTAGTTGTGTTGTAATGTATGTAGTATGGGAGAGTTCTCGTCGCGAATGTACGCGTCGTACTCACTCACAGCACTCTGAAAGTTATCAACAAAGCTAGCTTTGCAAGTGTGTTGCTGGTCCGAAAGCCGCTCATGTGAACTGAGAAATCTTAGTATCCAAGGCCCGATGTACAACAGGAGAAATATTGCTATTAGTACTAGTATCACGAGTTTCCGTTTCGTGAGTGGCCCTTCAGCGATCCGGTTGATGCGACGCGCGAACTCACCGACTTTCCGGGGAACTTCGAAGAAATTGTTTCTAACCCTATCCATTTTGATGTCCTTTCACAATAGGTTTTCTTTTAACTAACTATGCACACGTAACTGATAAGAGCAATATGTTCGTGGCGCCCACGGTAATTTCATACAATTCTGCACAGTTTAATAAGCAAAATATCACAATAAAAACAAAATAAAATTTGCCCTTTTTTGCCGATTTCTTGACTTTGACTTTGATTGATTGACAATATTGACATTTACAGTGTTGCAAGGTCTAGCGGGACAGAAGCCGCAAAAAAAACGGTACTTAGAAATAACAACCATGTTATATTTCCTATCCTAAGAACTATTTAACTAAATGTATCCTGTAACCTCTGTTTCAATTTTGCCTACATTAATATAATATTTTATATAATGTACCTTATTATGGATGAATTAATGCTTTTACCAATGTTGTACCATCTACCATGTTTGTACCACACTTAGTTTGCAAATAAATGATCTTGTATCTTGTATTAATAACAGCTTGTGCAGTGCAATGCATTGCAAAGTATTTCCTAAACGGCGAAAAGTCATCTAAAATTTGGCAATACTGAGTTTTGACGTATATGAATGAAATAAATGAATGAAAGAATCTCGAAAGAATTTAACTCTTCGCATGTGACCGAAAGGTGAATGAAATCAACATTCCATTTCATTAAATTTTTTATTCCGTCTAGCAAACAATCAATCAAATCCATTCAATCAATCATCCAATCATGTAGTAGTCATCAGTCTCAATCACAGTCAGAGGTCAGTTTTCTTTTAATTCTTGGTGCGAATGCGAATTTTCTCATCATTTAATTACACAAAACATATCTGATAAATACCTATTTAGTATTAAATAATAGTGCAATGGTTTCTTTTAAAAGAAAAAGTGCTGTTTACTAACTAATCTAATTTGGAAATTTCCCGAAAACCGGGTCATAAACAACCGTGACCATGTCTGGTTACCGTTACCTTAGTATTTTTGTGATTTTGTCACTTATAATCAATTTCTGTGCTACAAAATCAATACCCGAAGACGATGAGGCATTCTTAGAGCCGGCAGCCTACACTCACTACGAGGACTTGGTGAAACTTTATGAAAAATTTGAGAAAACCTACCCTGACTTAGCAAAATCACATTCTATTGGTAAATCTGTGAGGGGACGAGAGCTTTTGGTGCTGCAGATTACTGCTGGTGTGTCTGAAGTCCATTATGACAGACCAGCGTTCAAATATGTGGCCAATATGCATGGGGACGAGTCAGTGGGGCGCCAGCTGGTTGTCTACTTGTCTGAATACCTCCTCAGGAACTATGGTAGAAATGACCGAGTTACCAAGCTCGTGAATAGTACTGATATTTATTTGATGCCATCCTTAAATCCTGATGGCTTTGAAGACAGTGTGGTGAGTCCACCCTGTGTATTTTAATTCTCATAACATTTTTTGTGTAAATATACTAAATCCATTTTTATTTTGTGGATCATTTTGCCAGCATTAATGCAACACATTTAAAACCATTCTTTATTTTTGAACACCTATTTGACTGCTCCGTTGCTCAGTTGGCAGTGATGTGGACTGAGTAAGCGTGTGCACCCGGGTTCGATTCCGGGGCGGGTGAATATTGATATGATGAATATCGATGTTTGTTTCCAGTCTGGGTGTGATGTTCGTCTCTGTGTGTGTTTCGTGCACCCTAGATACAGGTTCTTCCTAGTTAGGGGCTCTGAGTGTAATGTGTTAAAAAAAAAAACCTATTAATATGGGTTGCCTAGAAGAAATTGGCAATAAGGCTGCCCATTGCAATCATTGTATTATTTAAGCTAAGCACTATTAGGTATTATATGTGATTGAAAGCTGGGGAATGTTCTTAAGTAACTAACTCGTAAACTTCTGAGCGCTATCATAGAACATGCCAGCTCGGGAATTTTTGTAAGCCACAATCACTAACTCGCGAGCAGTCTAAGCGCTATTAGGTATTACTGTACTTGAAAGCTGGGGAATGTTCTTAAGTCACTAACTCGCAAACGTCTGAGCGCTATCATAGAACAATGCAGCTTGGGAAGGTCTTAAGCCACAATCACAGATTCGAGGGCAGTTTAGCGCTGTATCTGTACTTGCAAGCTAGTTCAATATTATTTAAAATAATTTCAGCCATTCTTGAATTATAAATAGTGTTATGAACACAACTTTCTTTCAATATATATTGATTATTATAGTTTGCCCTATTCCCAATATTCCCGTGGGAATTCCGGGATAAAAAGAAGTCTATCTCCTTTCTGAGGCTCTAACTATACATTGTATAGATATAGTGTGCCCCCGCGGCTTCGCTAGCGCACTTTCCCTTGAAACATAAAATTCCCAATATTCCCGTGGGAATTTCGGGATAAAAAGTAGCCTATGTCCTTTCTCAGGCTCTAGACTATCCATATACCAAATTTCATCCAAATCGGTTCAATAGTTTTCTCAGGAAAGCAGGAGCAGGACAGACAGACAGAGTTACTTTTGCATTCATAATATTAGTATGGATAGATGATGGATGTCAATGTTTGTATCTGGGTTTGTTTGTACATGTGTTTTGGGCACCCAAGTTACATGTTCTATCTAGTTTTTAGATGTTCTGAATGTCATGCTTTATTATTATTATCTTTGCCTTCTATTATCATGACATAATGCATTTTGTATTGCAAAGGTTATCTAATTTTAACCCAAGAAAGTCTTCTATTTACCCTTTTGTAATTATTACTGAATTATTTAAGTTAGGAGAAATATGAAATAAATATGTAAAATATATCCAAACTTTATATGTAGTCTAATTTAAAAAAAAACTTTTTAGACAAAACTTTTTAAGTTCTTAAAGTTTCAGCTAAAAAAAATAATATATAACACACAAATCATTTGACTGCTCCGTAGCTCAGTTGGCAGTGATGTGGACTGGGATGCGTGTGCATCTGGGTTCGATTCCTGGCAGGGCGAACATTGTAATCATGAATATCAATGTTTGTTTCCAGTCTGTGTGTAATGTTTGTCTGTATATGTTTCAGGCACCCTAGATACAGTTTCTTCCTAGTTAGGGGCTCTGAGTGAGATTCGTTATTATTATTGCTTCGTTTGAGCCAACAATTTTTAGCAAGTACTTTTACATATTATAACATAGTCTTTTACAATTTTTTTTTTTTTCAGGAAGGCAAATGCGAATCTCTTAACCGCCTCGCGGGCCGAAATAATGCTAAAGGCAATGACTTGAACCGAGACTTCCCTGACCAGTTTGATTCTCACCGAGCTAAGGACGATGAGTATATCTACGGTGACCGGCAGCCGGAGACGCAGGCCATGATCAGATGGGTGCTCAGCAAGCAGTTTGTTCTTTCTGGCAACCTGCATGGTGGTGCGCTCGTTGCCAGCTACCCATTTGATGATACTAAGTAAGACACTAATAATTATGAAATCAATTTATTGCATGCAATATTTACATGTTTTATCTCTATTCTCACTTCGAGAACTAATCGGAAGGATTGGAGAAATGGGGGGAGGCCTCATATAATATTTTATTTAATTCAATACCTAAAAGTAATTTATGAAGCCTAGGTACAAAAATCCACTTTCTAATACGCAGCGATAATGGCTTTTTAATAGCTTCACAATTGCAACGCCTCAGTTTTACAGCATCCAGTATAGTTTATTGCAACAATAAATAATGATGAACTTTCACTTTTCACCGCGATTGTCGATAAGAATCAGGTTTTTGGAGCGTGCACCGCATAGCGCGCCGAGTGAGGCAGACAATGAGGTGTAACTACTTTTCAGACTCTCAATACTCAGTTTTGTCATAAAAACGGCGCTATATCGTCGCTGTAGACCGGTAGCCTTAAGACGCATAGAATAGCTAAAGTATGGCCACCCAATAGATCAAAGAAAGCTACTGATTATTGCTAAAAACGGCCACTTTCTGGTCTTTAACCTAAAAGCTATACAACAGTGCCCTACAAATACTAGGCTGCATTATCTAGTGGATTACTCCTCCGCCGCCTCCGTAGCTCAGTGGCGTAGCGCGTCGCGCCTTTGATAAGGGCACGGCAGGTTGTGGGTTCGATCCCCGCAGAAAACACCACATATTGATTTCTCACAAAATCACGTTGTGGTTGTTTTCGGTTGGATAGGACATTGCAGGCTTGAATCACCTGATTGTCCGAAAAGTAAGATGATTCCGTGCTTCGGAAGGCACGTTAAGCCGTTGGTCCCGGCCGCAGTAGTGGTCGTTATAACCGCGGCGACAAGCTAGCCCCTTGTCACGTTGGTAATAAAGCATAAAAAATCGGCTAAACGTGGGTCCGGCTCTTGAGCTGGTACCTCTGCCTAACCCTTCGGGGAATAAAAGGCGTGATATTATGTATGTATACTGTTTCACACTTTTGATAGTCGCCTTAGTGTAGAAGATATTAAATATTTTCGCGGGTGGCGCTACTTTAGCTGTGCTATGCCTCATAACGCTCTAGCGCGACGCTATAGCGCCGTCTGTTTTACAAACGCTTAAAACTATTAAAACGTGGTTATTATTTTATACGTTGGTACCTTTTCCACATAAAATATTATAATGGGGAAAGATTTGATTGTTTCTTTGAATGTAAAAGGCCAAAATTACTGGACCGATTTAATAAATAATTTCACCATTAAAATCCTTTATTGAGCTTGATGACTATATAATGAATGATTTAATACTTAAAGAGTAAAATTTAAGTTACTATAAGGTTTTTTTTGAGGTAAAGCAAATCGATCAGCAGTGCAGTGGGCGGACCGCTTACTTTACCAATGGCCTTGGCGTTATGTGCCGGGTTTTGCACATACTTACTCACTATCCGTTTATAAGCATAGGTACGATTTAAATACTAAAATATTTATCAGTTTTGTGAACCTTGTATGGTTTGTAAACTTTCCTTGAAAGTAAAATATAAACACAAACAGTTATCGTGGGTCTGGCTCTGAAGAGCTGGTGCCTCTGCTTCCCTTCAACGAATAAAGGTGTGACTATTGGGCCATAAAAATCGTTTAAACCTATACTTACAACACTTTTCATGCATACTTGGCTGAAGACGTATTTGAAATGGGTTAACTCCTCTTTTATTTATATACTTTCAGTGATAAACTATTCACACTGTGTGAACAGCATCCAGTAGAGAATTGATGTTCATTCTTCAACAAGCAATATATCAATGTTGTTGGTTCTATAGCGCTCAGCGAAGTAAGCAAGTTCCAAAATTAAAACTTAAATCCACTAGAAAATTCGAAATTCATAACATCGTTGCGATCACATACAAACCCGTCTTAAACCCGTCTTAGTTATTTTCCGCGATACGGATTGAATTCGATCTTATATTTAAATTCAAAAAAGTTTGCAGTAATAAAAATTCAAATTTTAGTACTTGGGCGACGCCGGGAATTAGGAAAAGCAGAGATGCCCTATATGAGTTATATGATAGGAAAACTTTTGATCAAGACCCTTCATTTCTTGAACATGTTAGGAGTTATTCTAAATTGTTTAAGATAGTTTGCACCAAAGCTAAATCTATTAATTTAAATAATAAAATTAGAAATTCGAAAAATAAAAGTAAAACTGTCTGGCGTATTATTAATAAAGAAACTGGTAAAGCTAACGGTAAGGAAAGCATTCAAGCTTTAAACTTAAATGGTAAAGTCGTAACAGATAAGTCGGAAATTGCGAATGAATTCGAATCATTCTTTGCTAACATCCCATTTCAAACCACTAAAGACCTTAACGCATCTGCCAGCGCCGCGGAATCTATACTTAAGGAACATGTTGACATCGCCCCGCCTCCACTCACGTTTCGCCATATCAATTAAAGTACTTCAACCTGTTATAACACTAATAGCGCCTCATCTAGCATTAATTTTTAACTCTTGTATCGAAAAAGGCATTTTTCCAAATTTATTGAAGTACAGCAAAATCATTCCAATTTTTAAATCTGGAAATACCGAAAACCCCACTGATTATAGACCAATCGCGGTTCTTCCAGCCTTAAGTAAAATATTTGAAAAACTTATTCTTGCACAATTAGCGTCTCACTTCTCAGTCAATAACTTCCTACACAAAAATCAATTTGGTTTTAGGAAAGGGCGGTCTACCTTAGACGCAGGTCACAAACTCATCAGCGATGTCTATGGAGCCTGGGAGGATTCTCACGATGCTATTGGGGTTTTCTGTGACCTCTCGAAGGCTTTTGACTGCGTTGATCATGAGACTTTGCTACTTAAATTACAGCACTATGGCTTAATTGATAAATCACTTGATCTACTTGCCTCTTATCTTACTGATCGCGACCAACGAGTGGACGTGGGTGGTGCGGTGTCTGCAGGTTGTCCTATCAAGATTGGTGTACCTCAGGGATCGATATTGGGGCCTTTCCTGTTCCTAGTCTACATAAATGATCTCCCTTACATGTTAGATAAACTTACTGATGTTGTCCTCTTTGCAGACGACACCTCTTTAACATTTAAAGTTAAACGAGGTGACTCCCTCAACTTAGATATAAACAAAACATTAGTGGAGATTTCTCAATGGTTTACTTCTAATAATTTACTTTTGAACGCAAAGAAAAGTAATTGCATTAAGTTTGCCTTGCCAAATGTGACTGCTTATGATACAGACATACATTTGGACAATAACAAGCTTAATCTGGTAAATCAAACTGTATTCCTTGGTATCACTCTAGATTCGAAACTTCAGTGGGGCCCCCATATCTCAAATCTTGCGGCAAGGCTCAGTTCGGCTGCGTACGCAATCTGGAAAATCAGAAAATTAACTGATGTTTCTACCGCGAGACTTGTGTATTTCAGTTACTTTCATAGCTTAATGACCTATGGCTTGCTTCTATGGGGAAGAGCTGCAGATATTAACGTCATTTTTATACTACAAAAACGCGCAATTAGAAACATTTATCAGCTTAAAGCTCGCGAGTCCCTCAGACAAAAATTCAAAGAAATTGATATTTTGACGCTTCCGTCCCAGTACGTCTTTGAAATTATTATGTATACTCGTAAAAACTTACATATGTTTGATAAAAAATGTGATAAAATTAAAGACCTTAGAACGCGTAGCAAAAACAAACTAAGTATTCCACAGAACAGACTAAAACGGACAAACAAATGCTTTATAGGAAACGAAGTAAGATTTTATAACAAGATCCCAGAAGAGATTTTGATCCTGAATGATAATGAGTTTAAAACTCGTATCAAAAAAGGTTTGATTAAGAAAGCTTATTACAATGTTGATGATTATGAAAACGACAAAGACGCATGGAAGTAGTCTAGCTCTGCACGATATTTTCATTATTTCATGTATGTACTTTAAATCTTATTAATTTATGTTCTTTGTATTGTAAATTGAATTGTAATGTCACATATATAAGAACAAAAAAAAGAAAAAAAAAAAAGAGAGAAATTGTAAAGTAGAGTTTGTTACCCCTTTCTTCTCTACGCTGTAAAATCATTGCGAAAGGGAGTAGAATCATTTGACAGAGGAGGGCTCGTTTGGGGGCATCTGCAGGCGACCATTGTCGTAAGGCAAGGCAAACATTGTTTGCCTGAGCCAATTAGTGGGCACCCTGAACTACCTCGCCTCTATCAGTATAGGATACTTTACGAAATAAGGTATCAATATTAATTAGATTAGTCTAATTGACTTTCAATAAGCGATATCTTGTATCCTGTATTGAATAAATCATTTTTTACTTTACTTTTTACTTTACTTTAAAGTCATACAAATCTATCTATAATATAAAAATCTGTTGCTGTTCCTTTGTCTCGCTAAAACACGCGAACAGCTGAGCCAATTTAGTTGATTATTGTTTTGAATTTTTTGTCGTAGCCCAGGGAAAACTCACTCTTTAAGCGTTGCATTTAAATTCAATTTTTTTTTCTTTGTGTGCAATAAAGTGTTTTTTACTTTTTACTTTACTTCCACGCGGATGAAGTCGCGAAACTTAAGTGGCAATGGGCAGGGCACATAGATCGATGAACAAACGGTCGCGGGGGTCGGAAAGTTCTTGACTGGCGACCACGCACCGGAAGACGCAGAGAAGGCAGATCCTCCACTAGGTGGTCAGCCGGTCTGTTGAAGTCTGGGAGTACATTAAAGGAGGGTTCGTTCAAGACCGGATCGTTTAAGTCTTATGGCAAATTTTAACCACAAGCTAATTTATTCTCAAAATCTTAACCTACCGTACTTATTTCAATATTTTTTCTAGATACCCAACAAAAGATGACTGCTGCGTGGAAAGCCCCTCCCCCGACGACGCTCTGTTCTCGCATCTCGCTCACACGTACGCGGACTTGCACGAGGAAATGCGACGCGGGGACGCCTGCCCACCGGACAATTTTAAGGGGGGCGTCACTAATGGAGCTTATTGGTATAATGTTAGAGGTAAATATATAAATATTGTCATATAGTAACTATGGGCATAATCAAAAGGCTCACACAAAGGTCATTTTAAAAAGCTATTCTGGGAAATTTCCTGCGTGATCGCATCAGAAATGATGCGATCCTCAAAAAAGTAAGTCACTGACATTGTCAAAAGAATTCCGAAACTTAAGGGCATTAGACAGGGCACTTAGATCGATGAACAAATGGTCGCTGGGGCCGAGAAGTTCTTGACTGGCGGTGGCGACCACGCACCGGAAGACGCAGAGTAGGCAGATCCCCCACTAGGTGGTCAGACGGTCTGTTGAAGTCTGGATGTACATTGGCAGAGGGTTCGTTCAAGACCGAATTTTTAAGTCTTATGGAAACTTTTACATCAATGTTTGTCCATAAGGCAATCTTTAGGGGCACCGTCCAGCAGTGGTCCTATATAACATAACATATTTATTCCCCGAAGGGTTAGGCAGAGGCACCAGCTCAAGAGCCGGACCCACATTTCGCCGAGTTTTATGCTTTATTACCAACGTGACAAGGGGCGAGCTTGTCGCCGCGGTTATAGCGACCACTACTGCGGCCGGGACCAACGGCTTAACGTGCCTTCCGAAGCACGGAATCATCTTACTTGGTCCTATATCAGTTGTAATAATGATAAAGACGACGAAATAACTTCTGAGCTCCTTAGCCTAAAACCTTTTGCTCTCCCCAGGCGGTATGCAAGACTTCAACTACGTGAACTCAAACTGTTTCGAGGTGACATTCGAACTGTCGTGCTGCAAGTACCCCCCGGCTAGCGCTTTAGGCGCCTTCTGGCGGGACAACAAGGGATCTCTTGTTGCTTTCATTGAGCAGACCCATATTGGTGTCAAAGGATTCGTCGCTGATGAGAATAATAATCCTGTGAAGGTTTGTGTTTGGTGTGAATTCAATCAATCAATAATATCAGTCAATCTACTTTTATAAAAACTGCGCGCCAGAAAAGTTTGCGCGCTACGGTGGCGCCACTGTATTTGTACTTTATCCGATATTCCAATAACATTGCCTGATTGCTAATTGGTTCCTATTTTGACCGCGCGCAGACTTTTCTGGCGCTCTAGACCTGGACTCTAGTTTTGTGATAATAATTGAACTAAGTGAACTTGTCGACCCGGCGAACTTCGTACCGCCGTTCTTTACTTATTACATTGTTGTGCATGTATTATTACATTAAACTTACTTACCTTCCTCTTGAATCACTCTGTCGTTTAAAAAAAACCTCATCCAAATCCGTTGCATAGTTTTAAAGATATAAGCATACATAGGGACAGACGCGGGAAGCGACTTTGTTTTATACTATGTATTGAAGATATGCAGTATTGTGAAAACCACAACAACGAAAAACCATGATATTTATTTGTGTATACAGGATGCAAGAATCAAAGTTCAAGGTGTGGAGCACGAGGTTAAGACGACAGAACACGGAGCCTTCTGGAGGATGCTTTTGCCAGGGCAGTACAACATTACTGCCGTCGCGCCGGGGTAATCTATACCAATATTATAAAGAGGAAAGATTTGTTTGTTTGTAACGAATACGCTCCGGAAATACTGCACCGATTTGAAAAAATCTTTCACTGGTAGGAAGCTACATTAACCCCGAGTGTCATAGGCTATATTAGATTTTCAAAAAAAATAGGGATTCTTGCCTAAACTCAAATAATGTAACCCAAGGTGCAATATTTTTTTCCGTTGTTTACATATTTTGACAGGTGGTTTGTTGTTGTTGTTTGCTTTTTATTCGGCCATTCTGGGCAGTCAAAAGAACATAGTCTATAGAGCCAAGTTTTTTTGTAGTATCTTATAATCTATGGCGTAACGAAGTAAGCCGGGAAAGCTCGTTATACATATCTATACAGATAAGACAACGGCGTCCATCGACATAGGGCTCTAGGTTTTAATCTGTATTTTTGCTCTACGCTGTAAAATCATTGCGAAAGGGAGTAGAATCATTTGACAGAGGAGGGCTCGTTTGGGGGCGTCTCCAGGCGACCATTGTCGTAAGGCAAGCCAAACATTTGTTCCCCTGAGCCACTTGGTGGACACCCTAAACTACCTCGCCTCTAGCAGTGTAGGATACTTTACCAAAAAAGGTATCAATACCAATTAGATTCAATAAGTGATATCTTGTATCCTATATTGAATAAATCATTTTTGACTTTTTTGACCTAGTATAAAAGTTTCAATCAATCAAATAAAACAATTTCGTTGTTTTAAAACAGGAATGTTCCTAAATATCCACCGGGGACTCTACAAGGGTCTCAGTTAATGTGACTAAAAGTTATATTTTTTCTATGTTTTGGGAACATGGTATAAATAAATGAAGCTGCAAGATAAAGTTAGAAAGGTCGATGAGAAAAAAAAGTCTAGGAACCTCATGTTTTAAACCGAGAGCTCTAAAAACCCTAACATATATTTTTGCCCCTGCTTTTTAGCTACGAAGAATCTCACCCAATCACAGTGTCGGTACCGAAGGACCAATCAGAAGCCGTCCCGCTGAACTTCACGCTGTCAGTCCATCCGCGCCCCCTGGCGGGTAAGTTGCAAGAAGCGAACGCGGCCTCGCTCGCTTCGCTGAGTTCGCTCGGTCTTTACGTGGTAGTTTTTTCTATTTCATGGTCTATTTAAATTCCATAAGATTGTCAATAGATTCGCATAAAAAAAAAAAAAGTTAGAGTTAAAAAGTAAAGTTGATATATCTCGCTAAGATAAAGAAACGTTTTGAAAAGACATGAGAGCCTCATGCTTTCTCGCTCAAAATAACGGCATGGAATATATCTGAGCAAGACAGCATAATGTTAGTCATCGCTTGCAAAAGTTTTCTGTATCTGCGCAAGATATATAAAGTAATCAAATTTAAAAGTAATATTCTAATATAAAAAAATGTCAACTGCTGTATTCATAACTACCTCACTTAATATGTTATTATTGCTTAAATATATATTGATTGATCAGTCCTGTATAAAAATGCCTACCGTGTGTTAAATTTTCCTCTACGATAAAAAAGTAACCAATGTATACTTTTGCTCAAAGATACTTAGATAATGAGCCAAACAGTGGAATTAGATTAACTCTGAAAAATAACTTATGTGCCAAATGTTATCTTATACTATAACCGTGTTATTCATAAAAAGTTAAAGAGCATTTTAGTTACTAGACGTATGTCAATTTAGACTGGATGTCACGTATTTACCATACAATAAAACAGAGAAGTAGACCTCCAGTAAAGCTACTTAAAATCTACTGTATCTTTATGAATAAAACGGTAAGTATGTCTGTCTGTATATTCGTATTTCCTGAAAAAGTACCTAGATATAATTTTTCCTCTTATAGTTGTTAAGAAATAATGTTAAAATGCAACATATGTAAACCTGGAACAATAAAAAACATAGACAATAATAGAATGAGATAACTTTTAATTGCTTATTTTTTATGTGCTATTTATGTTTTTTGTTCGTTCTTTTTATTTCAATTTTTTTTTGGTGTTGGTTATTTAATGTTTCTTTTAGTTTAGTTCTTTATTGGTTTTAACTATTTCTTTGTGCACTGTCGCTTTACCCGCACTTTTTATTTAAGTTTTTAATTTTCCCCGTTCCCTTCCCTGTAGTTAAAAATATGTAGAAAGCCTAAAATCTACACGGTTTATAGTGGGCACACAAATATAGTACTATGGGCAAAGTATTGCAAAATAAACTAACAGTAAAACCCGTTTTTTTTTAACAAAATAAAATTCAATCTTTGCTACACTTCAAAACCTGACTAAATTTAATTATACTACACTACACTAACTGTATATGAAATATAATCTCTTCTTACATCATTATTTTCTATTCCGTCTGGTTCTGGATACAAAAAATTACAAATAAAATCAAATTTCGAACGCAACTCCTCAACCAGCAAAAAGCGCGGGTAACCCGTCAGTGCCGCATACGCGTGACGTCACACAACTGCCTGCAGCCGACTTCGTGCACCACAACTACGTTGCCATGGAAACCTTCCTCAAGAACCTCACTCAGGAGTATCCTCGTATAACGAGGCTGTACTCCATCGGCGAATCTGTTGAGGGGAGGAAGCTGTATGTTTTGGAAGTTACGAAAAATCCAGGGAAGCATTTGCCAGGTTAGTTTTTTTTTCAATTAATTAGCCACGAGCTGTCCCGGCTTACTTCGTTACGCCATAGAATATAACATACTACAAAAGACTTGGCTCTATAAACTATGTTCTTTTAACTGCCCAGAATGGCCGAATAAAAAACAAACAACAACAACAAACCACCTGTCAAAATATGTAGACAACGGGAAAAATATTGCACCTTGGGTAACATTATTTGAGTTTAGGTAAGGATTCCTAATTTTTTTGATAATCTAATATAGCCTATGACATTTGGGGTTAGTGTAGCTTTCTACCAGTGAAATAATTTTTCAAATCGGTTCAGTATTTCCGGAGCCTATTCGTTACAAACAAACAAATCTTTCCTCTTTATAATATTGGTACAGATGATGCGAACGCGCGTTAGCTATTTTGTATGGATACTAGAGGCTGCCCCGCGGTTTCACTCGCGCAGATTTCTCATAAACACAAAAATCTATTTTTTTTCCCGTTTCCATGGGAATTTCGGCAAATCCTTTCTTAGTGCTCACCTACACTCCCGTAGGAACCTACATGCAAAATTTCAGCCCGCTACGCCCAGTAGTTTCGGCTCTGCGTTGTCTGTCAGTCAGTCAGTCAGTCAGTCAGTCAGTCAGTCAGTCAGTCAGTCAGTCAGTAACGGAAGAGTTTTATATATATTGATGAAAGCAGCGCACCTAATTGCTCTGCCTTCCCCCTCGTGGAATATAGGCGTCTGAATTTGTAATGTTATGTTTAAAAAAAAAACATAAAAATTACTTAAAGCTTGCGTAAACTCGCTAGCATAGCCGTGGTTGGGGGTGTTACAGTATCTAATTTCAGTTTTTATGGACTACGCAATAATTTTTTTTTTGTTCTATGTTGCTTACATACAAGATAATTTTCAAGTGCAATTTATGCTATCATAAAAGTTCAAAATATAAAGTTTTTAGAGAATTTATACAGATGTCCTGTGCTTATCGCTATTATAGTGTGCTTATTGCTAAAAGCAATCGCTTTTAGCGATAAGGTCACATTTTGTCACATTACTAAAACGTACAATGGTGGTCTAGGACGGCGTAACAGTTTTGTCTATGGGCTCGTGCGCCCTAGACTGTATTACCAAAGAACAAGAGCTATTTTGCAATACAGAAAAACTGGAAGTGTTACGCCGTATCAGTGACCGCCACTGTACCAATACATATTTATAACAATAAAGTGTCTTCATTCATAGGCAAACCGGAGTTTAAATACGTAGCAAATATGCACGGCAACGAGGTAGTGGGGCGGGAACTTTTGCTTCTCCTCGCTAAGTACCTGTGCTCGCAATATACCGCGGGAGGCGAGCGTGTGCGGGCGCTGCTCAACTCTACACGGATACATCTGATGCCCAGTATGAACCCTGATGGCTACGAGAAGGCTAGGATGGGTGAGTTGAAACTTGAGATATACATTAAAGCAGATTATGTAAAATGGGTGTGAAGTGATGTATTATGATGAGGGTTGTTACAACACCCTTAATGGAATAGCTTTACACCACGTTGTAAACTGTTATTTTGTATTTACCGACGAGAAAAAATCATATTGAGAACATAAAAATACCTGCTACCTCAGTTCCTACTTATTTTTTTTTATCTTATCAGCGTGTTTTAAAATCCTATCCACTTCAATCACTTACTTTTTGGCAAAATTATCCTTTTTAGGAATATTCATTTAAAAAAAAAATGGTTTACTTAAATTCATATTTGACTAAGCCAATAAAGAATGTATGGAAATTTATAATTGCCTGGGTATGAAACGGAAATCAATTATAACAGATTTTCAAAAAGTACTTTTCCGAGAGGATTGGATGTAAATACTATTGTTTAACCCTTATTATTTAATTGTTTCAGGCGACTACAGTTCGACGATGGGCAGAGAGAACGCCCACAATGTTGACTTGAACAGAAACTTTCCCGACCAATTTGGTGTAACTTCCGTAAGTTGTCCGTTGTTCCGTTTGCCCTTTATTCGTAAAGCGCCATCTAGTTTTTTTCGAGTCTCTGATTGCCTTTTTTTTTTTTATAAATTGTTGATTGACCTAATTAATTTGAACTAAAGCCTGTTTTTGAGAGGTTTATACAGAAAGTTCAAACCATTTATTTTTATTAATCTTACTTTTATACAAACATATTATTAAAGACGTCCACTATTAGAAATTGTAAAAAAAAAACATTTGGTTACCATAGCACCCTAACCGTATTATTATAAAGACTAGTCGACCCGGCGAACTTCGTACCGCCTAACCTATAACTATTTTGCGCATTTATTATACTTATAAACCTTCCTCTTGAATCACTATACCTATTAAATAAAACCTCATCAAAATCCGTGCCATAGTTTTAAAGATTTAAGCATACATAGGGACAGACGCGGGAAGCGACTTTATTTTATACTATGTATTGATACAGTAAATTTCAAGTAGCTTTACTGGAGGTCTACTATTCTGGTTTGTTGTATAGTAAATACGTACATCCAGTCTAAATTGACATACGTCAAATAACTAAAATGCTTTTTTACTTTTTATGAATAACAGGGTTAGTCTCTAATTTAATTTTACCTACATCCTATACCAATATTGAATAATAATTACAGGACAACGAAATAGCCGAGCCGGAAACGGAAGCTGTAATGAAATGGTCGTCGTCCATTCCGTTCGTCCTCTCAGCGAACTTGCACGGCGGCGCGCTAGTGGCAAACTACCCTTACGACAGTAATCCGGACAACCGGTCCGGACAGAGTAACGAGACCCCGGATAATCCGGTCTTCTTGCACTTGGCTCATGTTTATTCTGATGTAAGTACTTTTTGTTGGTTTGTTTTGTTGTTTGTACCTCGACAGCTGTGACCACATTGATAAAACCGATGAAGCCGGTTGGTCTCTGGGGCCGAAAAGTTTTAGAGTGGTAATCGTGCACCTAAAGACGCAGAGTAGGCAGATTCCCCATATGGTGGTCTTTAGCCGATACCTGATAGACCTGTAGTGTTGGCAGAATAATCAGCGTTGCATTTTTTTTGCAGCACATGCTGAGTCAGAGCCATTTTGCATCGACAATATATACTTATAGAAAAATACTCTTAACCGGTTACCTTTTTAGTACTTCTGAACATGTTACTTACTTGACTGCTCCGTAGCTCAGTTGGCAGTGATGTGGACTGAGAAGCGAGTGCACCCGGGTTCGATTCCCGGGCGGGGCGAATATTGATATGATGAATATCGATGTTTGTTTTCGGTCTGGGTGTGATGTTCGTCTCTGTATGTGTTTCGGGCACCCTAGATACAGGTTCTTCCTAGTTAGGGGCTCTGAGTGTGATGTGTTATTATTATTATTATTTTATTATTATGTGTCTGTATTGTGTGTGCTAATAAATCTAGGTCCATGTTGTGTTTCGATCCTTTGATTTTGTATTGTTTTTTATAAGGCAGAAGTATTATTATTATGGTCACGCAAAATAGGCACAATAGCTGTCAAATTGCGGAAACTCGCCCGTAAACTAAACTAAGGCAGAATTAATTCAAACAAGAATATTCTGCTCACCCCACACTTACAACATTCCAACATGAGTTAAAATCTCACATTGACTTTGTCAGCTGATCGAACTGTTTCCACTTTTTTTTTGTGGTTTTTTTACCCATGCTAGCTACTTTAGGAAAAGTTTTTAGGTATGATGAGTTAAATCATCCCTTTAATTTATTACCGACCGAAAACATTCGGTACTTGTAGTAAATTAATAAAAATTTACTCTAGACTCATCACAAGATGCATCTGGGCCAGCCGTGCAAGAATTTCCCGTCCGAGAGGTTCCCGGCCGGGATCACTAACGGCGCCAAGTGGTAAGAGTATTTCTAAATCTATGTATATGTATCTTTTTATATTTCCTCAATTATATTAGCGCCACTATATTTTCCAACATCATCTAGCAGTATCAGTTAAACAAACGGTCAATACTTCAATACATAGTATAAAACAAAGTCGTTTCCCGCCTCTGTCTCTATGTATGCTTATTTCTTTTAAACTATGTAACGCATTTTGATGCGGTTTTTTTTAAGGATAGAAGTGTCAATATTGTATTATATAGCTCCATAAGTAAAGGTTTATATGTATAATTTATGCACAACATAGTAGTAGGCAAGGCGCTACGAAGTTTGCTGGGTCGACTAGTTTCACATAAAACTTAACTTTCAACAACAATGACAGGCCGGTTTGTAATGTATGAAAATTTGGAAAGAGAACTATTGTGCTACAGTTGCTTAAGTGGTGACCCCGATGTTATACAAAATTGTTCCACGGTGTTAATATTTAATCCATTAAGCTGCATCACCATCGCCGGCATCAGGCGGAATCGGATTCGGAAAATAAATCTTGCATACATGGTTGTCAATAAAAGCAGCTCGAAAACCTCAGATTTTGTCCGATGCCAAGCCAACTGTTAGATAGATATATAAAGCTTTAAGCGTCTACTTACCGACTTTTTTTTAACCTACATAATAATTGAAGGTACACACTAAACGGTGGGATGCAAGACTGGAATTACATCCACACTGGAGACATGGAGCTGACGCTGGAGCTGGGCTGCCACAAGTTCCCCCCGGCGGGGGACCTGCCCTCCTACTGGGAAGATAACCGGGATGCCCTCATTGCTTTTATTGAACAGGTAAGATAGCTCCCTACTACTAACTCGCCCCGCCCGTGAATCGAACCCAGGTGCACACTCCTACTCAGTCCACATCGCTGCCAACTGAGCCACGAAGCAGTCACTTAAGTAGACTGAATCCATAAGTAAATTTAAATTTTTGTTTGCAGGTCCACCGTGGGGTCCACGGCTTCGTCCACAGCCACATCGGCAGTCCCTTGTCGGGGGCTCTTGTCTCCGTGCAGGGGGCGGGGCGGGGGGCGCGCGCCGCGGCCGCCGGGGACTACTGGCGGATCCTGCAGCCCGGCCGGCACAACCTCACTGCCAGCAAGGACGGGTACGCTGCCTTCGAAGTTATATCTATAGGTCACCTCGGGACTGTTATACGAAGGAGTACTACGTACAGGATGGGTACGTTGCCTTTGACTGCTCCGTAGCTCAGTTGGCAGTGATGTGGACTGAGTAAGCGTGAGCACCCGGGTTCGATTCCCGGGCGGTGCGAATATTGATATGATGAATATCGACGTTTGTTTCCGGTCTGGGTGTGATGTTCGTCCCTGTGTGTGTTTCGGGCGCCCTAGATACAGGTTCTTCCTAGTTAGGGGCTCTGAGTGTGATGTGTGTGTGTGTGAAGTTATATCTATAGGTCCACCTCGGCACAATATTGGAAAGTGTACTACGTACTGTATGGACACTCACTGCCACTTTTGCTGCCAGCAAAGGTACGTTGCCTTCTATAACACTGTCACTGTAACTTGAAGCTTGTAGGTACAGTTGGGACACTTTATAGAAAAAAGCGTGTTGCTTCGCGCACAGCCGAAACTCGTGTACGTGCACGCGTATCATGCTTGTGTGAGTGAGATGTGACGTGCTGCTTGTACAGTGGCGGACACGACCGGCGTAACACCCGTTTTTTCTGTATTGCAAAATAACTCTTGTTCTTTAGTAATACAGTCTAGGGCTGACGAAACCATAGACAGATCTGTTACGGCCTCCTAGTCCGCCACTGTACGTCACTGAGAGATGATCTCAAAAAAAAAAAACTAAACGAAATCGGTACATTTGTTTGGGCGCTACGATGCCACAGACATATACACACGTTAAACTTATAACACCCCTCTGTTTTTCATCGGGGGTTAAAAAAAGAGAACTGGGTGATATGCCAAAATCGATGAAAAAAAAATGTCTTGCCTGACGAATGCTATTTTTAATAAACCTTTTGATTTTCGATGAATGTAAAGTCTTTCTATGGTCTAACTAAAGTGTACTTGTTTTTGCCCATATATTACTCGCTGCCACCCATTTAGTATTTTTCTCTCTCGGTCAAACACGAAATTTCTAATTTCCAAGGTATGTCCATTTTCCCTTTTTTTGCGTCTCAGTAGCGTACTACATACAGTACACACTCCCGCTGAAAATGCTGCCCACTTGCGCTCGGTTACCTCTCATTTACCGCACAGTACAAAAATAGCACGTCTCATCTCACTCATATTAGCATGGTGTGCGTACACGTACACGAGTTTAGCTTCCTCTTAGTTCTGAGGCATCTCTAGCTTCTTGTCAATAGTGTTTTTTTAGCCGTCCCATCTCCGGGTTCAATTTCTGTCGTTTGCGAACATTGATGTGATGAATGAGTTCGTTACCTGTGTCTGGATGTATGGATAGACATAGAAATAGTAATGTCTTCAAGTCTCGTGGTTCTACCTTCTAAGGGCTCGTAAGGTGTGCCTTTTTTTTACAGAAGTGATTGGTTCTGCTTAAAACAAAAATGATAGTAAATCTAAATTACAATAGACCGCATTGATTGATATAAAAAAAATATTATCTTATTAAATAATTATTATGTTCTCAGATACGAGAGTGTGACAGAAGAAGTGGTGGTGCCATCTACCGGTTCAGTTAGTGTCAACTTCACCCTGATGGTGGACGACCCGCAGCACTGGTCCTCCGCTTACGACTTCCGGTAAGATTTTACTACACGACACTTGCCTTACAGCTTGGCAAAAATGTCAAAAGATTTTTTTTTTCTATTGAGTTGGCAACCCAAAAAAAATAAATAGATCACGTATTCGTTAGATTCGATTTTGACTAAATGGAACCCTGAGATAAGGTATGTACTAGTTGGAAGCTATTTTAGCAGAAACTAAGAACTACTACTCGTATTCCTTCAACAATAACAAACTAATCATATGAGACACTCACAAACTCATAAACTCTATATAGTTTAAAAATGCACGCGAGCAGCTTTTAGCATTTTCTTGTCTTTGTTTTTTTGCTATTTTGCCTACTATTTTGAGTCCAGCTGGACTCTAAACCACACAACTTATACACACATACACATTTGAAGACTGCTCGCATTCAGGTTCTTCTATGCTCCGTCTATAGGAAGCGCAGCGTTTTACTTTGTCTATGATGGAACCATTTTTATGTTGAGTTTGCAGCCCTATAAAAAAACAAATTCTTGTAAAGATATAAATCATGAATGCGTAAATATTACATTTTGAATAATTTTGGTCCTAAACGGTGATTTAAATACGGAGCATGTGAATAAAAACGAGCAATTCTAATTGATCATAATTTTCTTGTAATTTTTGCCAAACTGTAGGTACGTCGGTTTTTTCTTTTGATAATGTCTTCTGCGAATTGGGCAACAGAGTGATGGCCTCTTGTTGTTTCTTGTATTTGTGATATGTGTATGTCTATGCTTTCTATGTGCTATTTTATTGGTGTAGGGTATACAGTAATGTTTTACAAAAACTATTGATTGTTTTATTTTTATACAATTTTTAGTTACCGTGTAGTTGTATTAAGAGTACAGTTAAAAAAACCATATAAATTTTGTTATTTTATTTAATGTTATTAGAAAGTATCAGTTCCCAAAATTCCAAAATATTGATCTCTAAATTGTGATTTTAAATAATTTTGGACTTTTTTTTACATTATTTCTTAAATCTAAAATAAAAATTTCCGTCCATTTGATTGAAAAGCATTTGAAATGCACTAGTCCAAATTTTATTTTGATATTTTTTATGTTTATATATGTAAATGTAAGTAATTTAAATAAGTAGGTATGTTGTATCTTTTTTGTTCGTACATTAACTTTTGCTCCAATTTTTACTTACTGCTTTATGTTTGTTTGTACTGTATATGTTTAACAAGTTTGTTGTGTATGTGTTTTGCTTATTAATAAATGTATTGGCTTGCACTTTTGTAGTATTATTGCATTAACTTTCACACTTTACTAATATGTACCTTATTTGCTTACTTACTGTAACGACTCTACTAAAAAGGAGTTTGACCTGGTCTGGCGCCAGTTGTGTCCATCATTCTAGTTCGATACCAAACCCACATAATAGTTTCACTACTAATCGTGGTTTGGTTACGAGGTTTATCCCCAGGAATTCAATAAATCAAGAAATTATTTAATCAATATGTATAAAACTCTTCCGTTACTGACTGACTGACTGGCTGACTGACTGACTGACTGACTGACTGACTGACTGACTGACTGACTGACTGACTGACTGACTGACTGACTGACTGACTGACTGACTGACTGACTGACTGACTGACTGACTGACTGACTGACTGACTGGCTGGCTGGCTGACTGACTGACTGACTGACTGACTGACTGACTGACTGACTGACTGACTGACTGACTGACTGACTGCCTGACTGACTGACAGACAACGCAGAGACGAAACTACACGGCGTAGCGGGCTGAAATTTTGCATGTAGGTTCCTTAGGGAGTGTAGGTGAGCACTAAGAAAGGATTTCCCGAAATTCCCATGGGAACGGGATTTTTGTGTTTATGAGAAATCTGCGCGAGTGAAACCGCGGGGCAGTCACTAGTTCACTATAATAAATAACGTAGGTCGATCAATATGTCGATATGACTGAACTGTATAGTGGCGGTCTAATACGGCGTAACAGATTTGTCTATGTCTATGTTCTCGTGCGCCCTAGACTGTATTACCAAAAAACAAGAGTTATATTGCGATACAGGAAAACCGGAAGTGTTACGGCATCCGAGACCGCCACTGTATTACTATATCTACTCATGGAATTGACTGACGTCAGACTGAGCGTGTAGGATTACATATAATGTAAATATGTATCTTGCCATATCTTAAAAATTAATAATAACTTACATCACTTATTTTAAAATAGTTTATTATCATTGATGGTTGCCCAGAATATTGCTATCACACAACAAAAATACCCTTTCGATGTTGTAGTTTAGTTTAGTGAAAACTATATGACTAAAAAACGACAAACTAAAAATTACAACTGCTCCGTGGCTCAGTTGGCAGTGATGTGGACTGAGTAAGCGTGAGCACCCGGGTTCGATTCCTGGGCAGGGCGAACATTGAAATGATGAATATCGAGGTTTGTTTCCGGTCTGGGTGTGATGTTCGTCTCTGTGTGTGTTTCGGGCGCCCTAGATACAGGTTCTTCCTAGTTAGGGGCTCTGAGTGTGATGTGTTATTATTATTATTACAAATCAAAAAAAATCTCATACTTCTGTAATGTTTGAAAATATTGCCTTTTAAAAACATAGATACATTGTGATCTTAGGTCTGATCTCAAGGATTGTTAAAGGTAAGCTTAAAAATTAACAACATTAATAAAACCGCATTGATTCTATTCATAACACTATAAAAAAATACTAGACTTTTTCGCAATTGGTACCATTAAAACAAATACGGTACCTAAAAACTTTATAGTTGTATGGTTGTGCCTGCAAGTGGTTAAGAGCCAGTTTACAGCGATGCTAGCGTCATCCGCGAAAAAAATTAATATCTTCTAAACTAAGTCAAATATCAAAAATGTGGCACAGTATGACACTAGATAATGTAGCCTAGTATTTTTAGGGCACTGTTGTATAGCTTTTAGGTTAAGATCAAAGAAAGCTACAAAGTGTCGCTAAAAGTGGCCACTTTTAGCAACAATCTGTGTATAATTTTGTTCTTTTAAGTTAGGGCTACTTTACTGTGCTCAAAAAATACAAAGCAAGATTATCTAGTGTCATACTGTGCCACATTTTTGATATTTGATATTTGTTTAGAAGATATAATTTTTTTTCGAGAACGGCGCTAGCATCGCGGTAAACTGGCCCTTAAATGATTAGTATGAATAAAATGTCTATCTCCAATTAAATTAATTTTTGTATAAATTAATTTTTCTTTCTTTAAATACCGCAGAGTTCTGGAAAACATAATGGACACCAAGTACCATAGTGCAGCTGAAATCTACTCCTCTCTAGCTGAGCTGGAAAATAAGTTTCCAGAAGTTGCCCAGTTTAACGCTGGAGACGCCTTGAGCACTTCGCAGCTGCATCAGCTCATACTTACTGATCAGGTAAGGATCTTAGCATAGAAATGTATAAAAACAACCAGTATACAATTTCCCCTTCAAACCACTAAAACAGGATTTTGGGTTCCCGTGCGATTTTCATAATAAAAGTATCGTCAGCGTTTTAAGCTGGTCTAAGTACCAATTTGCAGGCATATCGGTTTAGCTGTTTAGGCGTGATTGCGTAACGCACGTTTGTGTGACACAGTTACTTTCTTATTTCTTATAACTAGAGGCTACCCCGCGGTTTCACTCGCGCACTCATAAAAACAAAAATCCAGTTTTTTCCCGTTCCTGTGGGGATTTCGGGAAATCCTTTCTTAGTGCTCACCAACACTCCCTTAGGAACCTATATGCAAAATTTCAGCCCGCTACGCCCAGTAGTTTCGGCTCTGCGTTGTCTGTCTGTCAGTCAGTCAGTCAGTAACGGAAGAGTTTTATATATATTGATATAGTTATTGGGATTTCCGAAAGCTGGGTAGCAGCTAGCAGCGTCCTTCGTTTAACGATTTAAACAGTTACCGTCTTATTCATAAATATACAGTAGATTTTAAGTAGCGTTACTAGAGGTCTACTTCTCTGGTTTGTTGTATGGTAAATACGTGACATCCAGTCTAAATTGACATACATCAAATAACTAAAATGCTCTTTAACTTTTTATGAATAAAAGGGTTCTGCAATACGTAGATTGACGTAGATAAAATTTAAATATTTTTTCCAGGTTGGCTCCCCGGACGAGACAAAGTTCCATATAGCAATAATAAGCGACTTATACGCTTCCCAACCACTAGGCCAAGAGGTCCTAGTAAACTTTGCTCGCCACATCGCCACAGCCTACTCCATAGGCGAGCCGATACACAGAAAACTTTTACAAACGACTGTACTACATTTCACACCGAACATTGATCCTTTGTTACCAAAAATACTAAAACAGTACAGTGGCGAAGAGAAGTGCAACATCGAAGCGCTGGAAGAGGAGTTCGGGGATAGTTTATACGATTTTATTGCAAATAAAGACCTAAATCCCCTAACAAATTATACTAGAGAAAAGGCGTTTCTAAATCTACTAGAGGAGCATAGATACGACTTTGTTCTAGAGCTAGCTTCTGGCACAGAGGACGTAATGTTTCCAGAGCAATGGAAAGACATATTTGAAGGTTTTGTAAAAGATTATCAAAGTAGTATACACAGTGTTAGCAACGAATGTTCGAATCAGAAACATAAGAAACACGGGTCGTTGATAGATGTGATAAGTGAGAAGTACAATGTGCCGATTCTGTCGGTTGGGTTGAGTTGCTGTAAGATGCCGGTGGAGAGGGAGATAGCAATGGTTTGGAGAAAGAACTTGAAGGGGATCATGAAAATTGTGGAGCTTACTAATACAGGTAAGAATTAAGAGGCCTCCTATACTCCTATACTTAAACTAGTAGTTGGCGATGGCGCCAATCACCAAAAAAAAAAAAACTTCTAAACCATTGTAAATATGACATTTAGATTCCCATATAGACACGAGCAAGTGATTTTTCCTTTTAAACTTAAATCCGCTGCCTTCATTAAGAGCCAGTTTACAGCGATGCTAGCGCCATTCGCGAAAAAAATTAATACTTATCTTCTAAACTAAGGCAAATATAAAAAATGTGGCATAGTTCTTTTTACTTTGGACTTCTTAACTGTTTTAAAAAAAATACAAAGCAAAATAATCTAGTGTCATACAGTGCCACATTTTTGATATTTGCCTTAGTTTAGAATTTTTATTTTCGCGAATGGCGCTAGCATCGCTGTAAACTGGCTCCTTAAGCCAGCCCTACATTAAATCCCTTTCAATAACAATGTTCGCCTCCGTTGCGAATCGAAACACAGTAGACTGAACTACGGAGACGTGAAAGTGTTATATTAGGGCCTACCACACACGGACCGTTCGAGCATTTAGATTCAATAGCTTGAAGCTACCCACCGCCCAAAGCAGTTCGACTACTGAAGCGGTTAGTGTATGTACGTATTTGTCCGTGTATGGCGGCTCAATTGTTTTTTTTGTACATACAGGTATAGAAGGCTACATAAAGAACGAGTTCGGCCAGCCGATGCGTCAAGCTTGGCTCGCGGTCGGAGGGGCCAGCCCGCGCCGCGTCTCGCCCAACGCCGCGCACTACCGCGCCCTACTCCCGCCGGGACCGCGCGCGGTCACCGTCACCTGCCACGGGTATGAGGACCAGGTAAGCACCTAATGGCTACATCTTTTATAATCAACTAGTCGACCCGGCGAACTTCGTACCGCCTAACCTTTTACTATGTTGCTCATGTATTATACCTATAAACCTTCCTCTTGAATCTCTCTATCTATTAAAAAAAACCGCATCAAAATCCGTTGCATAGTTTTAAAGATATAAGCGTACATAGGGACAGACGCGGAAAGCGACTTTGACATTGGTCATTTGTCTCTTCTCTCGCACGCCACGGTCCTGTCATCGGGCAGTTGTTCTGGCCTTTTTTTTACGTTATACATCGTCGTACTTTGGCGGACACAGTCGGCGTAACACCTTTGTCTATGGTCCCGTTTGCACTAGACTGTAATACCAAAGAACTAGAGCTATTTTGCAATACAGAAAAACCAGAAGTGTTACGTCGTCCGTGCCTGCCACTGTACATCTTTACAAAATTACCCCCTATTTGTTTTGGTTACCATATAAGATGAAAACTGCGAAATGATTTCGTTTATTATATTTTTGGTAGATTCCTTATACTTTTTAAGAGTGAACTTACTAATTTGTTTAAAGAAAGTTTAACAGAAAAATCCAGTTTGGTCCATTAGTAAATTTGTAAGGTTTGACAGTCAATCCAGTTTGGTCCATTAGTAAATTTGTAAGGTTTGACAGTCAATCCAGTTTGGTCCATTAGTAAATTTGTAAGGTTTGACAGTCAATCGAGTTTGGTCCATTAGTAAATTTGTAAGGTTTGACAGTCAATCGAGTTTGGTCCATTAGTAAATTTGTAAGTTTTGAAAGTCAATAAAGTTTGGTCCATTAGTAAATTTGTAAGGTTTGACAGTCAATCCAGTTTGGTCCATTAGTAAATTTGTAAGGTTTGACAGTCAATCGAGTTTGGTCCATTAGTAAATTTGTAAGGTTTGAAAGTCAATAAAGTTTGGTCCATTAGTAAATTTGTAAGGTTTGACAGTCAATCCAGTTTGGTCCATTAGTAAATGTGTAAGGTTTGACAGTCAATCCAGTTTGGTCCATTAGTAATTTTTTAAGGTTCGTTTAAGTCAAACAAGGAACCCTTATTTATGTTTTTTTCTTTTAGGTACTAAACTGGCGTATCGAAGCGGGACAAGTGAAGCACAAGGACATCGTGCTGCGGCGAGTGAACGCGGACCACGTCTCGGGGGGCACCTTCGAGCCTATTCCTGTGGACGCCGACCCTAACGTCGTATATGTCTCTGGTAAGATGGTGCCATAGAACCACTTTGCCACCAGCCTAAAGCCAGAGGACTCATGGGTAGGACCCTAATCAGGGGAAGTATTGCCGTTCAAAGGGGCCTCTCCAGGCGACTATTGTCGTAAGGCAAGGCAAACACCTGTTTACCTGAGCCAATTGGTGGGCACCCTGAACTACCTCGCCTCTCACAGTATAGGATACTTTACCAAATGAGGTATCAATAGCAATTAGATTAGATGTAGTCTAATTGACTCTCAATAAGTGATATCTTGTATCTTATATTGAATAAAGAATTATTTGAATTTGAATGAAAATGTCAATGTTATAAGTATACATTGCGGGTAAATAGGTGAATTTAAATTTAAACTGTTTATTTCTATTAAAAAAAAATTATATAAAAGGAAATACAATTAACTAAAGAAAAAATCTTAAAAGTAAAAAAGATTGTATACTTTAGTTTTTTTTTAATTTAGAGTTGTTTGCATGCATGTTGACTTATTCGCAATAAATAGGTATTACAGTTTACAACAGGGGCTCCAAGGGCTCCACGTAGGTATTATACGTACCGTACGCATTCGGCTAATTATTAACGCCGCCATCGGCGAGTGCCGTGGGCGCCTGTGAGCACACATTCTCCCCCTTCCTATATTTTTCTTTAATGTAGTAGTTTTTAAGTTTTATTTTCTGTTTCTTACTAAGCTTTAGTGGTAATTTATTGAGTGTAAGGGGGAGAATGCATGTCCACACTCTTCTCCCATACTCATTATTACATTTTCCTATTTGAAACAGTGGTAGATAAGATAGGAATCATTTTGTCTACACAATATAAGAGATTTATCTGTAAACCCGCAATGTATACTTATCACATGTCAAAACGTTTTTCATTATTATTTTCATTGAGAACGGCAATAACCCAGCAGGACCTTAACATGACCCTATGATCGGACAGCCCTTTGTTGAATAACTTGAAGAGCAAAACTGCTCTCGCCAACCTGCGGTGGTAGCATGACGGACAATTTGTCGAATTTGTCGTAGCCGTCACTTTTGACGATCATCTCAATACATTTTCCCGCATTTAAATGTCAAAAGTGACAAAAAGATTCGACAAACGGTCCGTCATGCTACGCAGGCTGCATGTCAAGTGTGGCGCTTATGACAAAAACGCCTAAAATGTTTGTTGTGTGTTAATAAATAATATGTGTTATTTTTATAGTAAGGCAGTATTAAGTTCGCCGGTTTGCCAAATTGAAAATGAAAGTTATACCATTTTTATAACGATTTATTTTTATAGTTCTTACTTCAGATTTTATGGACCAAGTTGTTCGAAAGAAATAAATTATTATTATTATTATAATAAAAATAGCATAGTTTATTTCCGTTTTTATTTTTACATTTATCGCATCTCTAACTTTTTCTCACTTTTCAACCATCCAGGCCTGACCTTAAGCATGAACAGCGATCCGTTACCCAAGACCAACGTGTCTGTGACGTCACTGGACGGTCACACCGTCATAGCGTCGAACGTGAGCGACGGCAGCGGCCGCTTCGTGGTGGCGCTGCCCGTCACGCGGGCGCGCGGCGAGGTCGCGCTGCTCGTCGCGCGGCCCGGGTTCGTGCCTCAGAGGAGGCATGTTAATGTGAGTGGAACATTTATTACTGTTCGGTATTCCAGTATTATAACGGCTATGCCACGAATTCAAGCGGGTCTGGGTGACATTCGCAGTCGAGTCGGAGTACTGAGTACAACTCTAAAGTGTCAAAATGTAACTTTAAATCGTTCTGCGCTCCAAATTTATACAGAAAATCGAGTTCAGGCTTCGATACAATTAAGTATACGCTCGGCGGACAGTGGCGTGCCTTGGATTTCAAGTTAGAGCAAGCCTGGCCTATGATTTAAGGGATAAGTATGGTCGGTGCAAGGTTGTTTTAGTATAGGTACTTAATAGGTAATTATAAGTTGTTGATTTTGACTTCAAACCACTAACCTTTTTCTCGTCTTCCCGTCAACCAAATTTACCACACTCATTCAAATTAAATCAACACATTGCACAATAGTTTGCTCCTTAAAAACATTAAAATTTAATTCAACTTCAAAACAAAAACAAACACGACAAATAAAATCGAACTGAAGTGAACAGCAAACCAATTGGCGGGTTTCTTCTCTCTCTCGCGCAGCGGCTCGCTCGTTGCTAACTTCGTACGCAAGCAGGGCTTTCGATTTCATAGTAAAGTGCGCATATAGCTACTTGTCTACATGTATGTAGCCATTGTCGATTAATAGGTTAGAAAGAGAGAACACGGCTCGAAAAGCCAAATAAGAAGCCAACGAGTGCGAGCGAAACGGCGATAGCGATATTGACACATGCGTGACCAATCGCCGTGCATGCATGTGTCAATAACCTGTCAACGTCAAAGTTGACAGCGTTAGAAGCGCGCGAATATTTGAACTACAAAAAATACGTAACGAAAATTTTTATAATAATTATGAGTTAGGAAGTGTACATGCAGTTTAGTAATAGTAATTTTAATAGGGCAAGTCGGGCTTCTCGGCTTATATTGTAGTAACGCGGCGGAGGATGAGACGGCTCGAGCCAGGATGATCTTGTTAGAATTAGTATTCTTGAACGCATCCTTTAGACAAGGCAATGCAATATAGGCTGTCTTACTCTCTCGCTCTGTTGTCAATGGAGGAATGTGTATTGTTTTTTAAAGTGCTAAATAAAATAAACTTTATCTGTTAACATCTGAGTTTAACGACAGACCAACGACAGATCTATTTGTCGTATCTATCTGTCACTTTTGTCGATCATCTCCATACATTTTCCCGCATCGAATTGTCAAAAGCGATTAAAAGTGACAGTTAGATTCGATAAATAGTCCGTCGTGCTGCGGGCGCTACTCGACAAAATCTTGTATGAGTTGAATACATACATACATTTTGCAAAGTAGGCGCGTTGATAATCTTTGGCTGCCCCTCAATTTATCGCGCCGTGTATGGACCCTCTCAATGTCGTGCGCACATACTCTGTGCCTAGTTTGTATGCGTTTCAGTCAATTCGAAATAGAAAATGTATATACCTCCCGAAATTAAAATTTTATACTTCGAAATAATTTTAGGCAATAATAACCCTTGTTGACGTCTCATGTTTGTTGACAGATAAAGAGTGAAGGCAACATGACGCCGAACATCCTGTTCAAGTTGGAGCGAGACGACAAGGTGCTCGGCATGCCGCGCCTCGTCTTCGTCATGGTTTCAGGTAATAATATTAATATTATAATTATTTAAGCCTTTGTCAAACGACGGCGCGATGACAGTACTAGATGCTGCCCCGCGGTTTTACCCGCGCAGATTTCTCATAAACACCAAAATCCCGTTTTTTCCCGTTCCCATGGGAATTTCGTGAATTCATTCCTTAGTGCTCCCCTACACTCCCCAAGGAACCCACATGCAAAATTTCAGCCCGCTACGCCCAGTAGTTTCGGCTCTGCGTTGTCTGTCAGTCAGTCAGTCAGTAACGGAAGAGTTTTATATATATTGATTGATTATGTAACATAGAGCGCAGACGCTAGAAAGCTCTGACGCCGAGCGCTTCGATTTTCCGAAAGCTAGGCAGCAGCGTGCTTCGATGAAACATTTAAACAGCCAACAGTCAACTCGTCTGCAAATCGTGGCGATTTCGGCAAATTTCTTCCCCAATGTTTGTCGTTGTGGCATTCTGTGGGAGGGACCCTATCTCCAGCAGTGGACGTCTGTCGGCCGAGGCGATGATGATAATAAATGAGTATTTGGTTCCCAGGCGTGGTGGGAGTGGGGGTGGTGTTCCTGGCGGCGGCGTGCTGGCGCGGGCGCGGCGGGCCGGCGCGGCGCGACTACCTGTTCACGCAGCTGCCGAGCGACGACAAACGCCCGCTGTGTCAAGATGAATCTTATGGTTTGTACTGCCGCAGGCCGCAGCATAATAAAGTACTACGTACAGTATGGACATTCCGTTGGCTGACTATCATTCATGACTATCATCATTGACTACTCCGTGGGTCAGTTGGCAGTGATGTGGACTGAGTAAACGTGTGCACCCGGGCTCGATTCCCGGGCGGGGCGAATATTGATATGATGAATATCGATGTTTGTTTCCGGTCTGGGTGTGATGTTCGTCTCTGTGTGTGTTTCGGGCACCCTAGATACAGGTTCTTCCTAGTTAGGGGCTCTGAGTGTGATGTGTTATTATTATTATTCCCTGCCTCCCTCAGCAAGTGCCCCCCGCGCGCGACTACCTCTCAGTGACGCTCAGGACAAGTTATCCTTCTACTAGTTCATGTTAGCCTGGTACTTTTCTCTCTCAGTCTTGTCTCACTCACACAAGCATGGTGCGCGTGCACGTACACGAGTATCGGCTGTGTGCTTTGTGCAATGCGGCTTTTTCTGTGAGTGTGAGTTTACTATGGGTTTTCACTTGCTTGCAACTTGCTGTTAGACAGTATGTCGGACATTTCTCGCAAGTACGTACACGGACTGTAGCGTAGAAACTCGTTTATTTCATACATTTGAGCGCGAGTGTCCGAGGTGTGGTACTGCACTATTCGGGTCCCAGGCTTGGTGTCCCAGTCCCAGGTGTGGTGGGAGTGGATGATAACATGAACTGAGGGGCTTTTACGGCCGCTTTTGCAATATTGCTTTGCGTCCTCTTTGTGTTTTTTTTTTTGTATTGACTTTGACACTTGGAGGACGAAAAGCAACATTGCAAATGCGGCCATAATAGGCCCTCTGAGCGGCAACTGAGAGGTAACCGAGCGCGGGTGAGCGCAGTTGCTGAGGGAGACAGGGAGTGCCCGATCTGTACGTAGTAGGTACTCTTTATCAGCGCTGATCTGGGGTCTTTATTATTTTTTAATGTAATTGATTATGAACTGTATTTATCCGTAGTTAGCGTTATTTTTATTTTTAAAAACATATTCCTTTTTATTTCAGACCTAGTACGCAAGCCGTACTACGACGACGAAGAGATCCCTCCCTCCGAGACGGACTCGGAGGACGAGGTCGTGCTGCTGCGGACGGACCGCGAGTGGCGCGCGCCCGAGGAGTAGGCGCGGACACCATACACTTTACTAGTTGATATAAACACTTTCCCTACCGCAGATCCGTCTTGCGGGCGCTCTTAAACAGCCTGTATAGTATACGTAGTTTTTTTCATGCTTGATTAGCTCGGTTCGGAGTTAAACATTGATATTTTGGGCCGGTTGCAAAAGTGTTAAGGATCGTACATAATATAAAGAAACGAACGCATGCTATCTCGCGTATATTAGTATAGAGGAAGAGTTAAGAAGATGCACTGATACCTCTCGTTGGCTCAGTCAATGAGCTGGTGCCTCTGCCTACCCCTTGGGAAATATAGCCGTGAGAATTTGTTATGTTAGATACATCATACGTAATGTCATGCCTGTTTTCCATCGGGCCTCTTGATACGATCCTGACCTGTCCTACTTTGGGCAAGATGACGATTTGATTCGACCCCCTTCTGGATTTATGCCTTAATTCGCTATAGTCGATAAAATATACAGGATGTTTCTGACAAGGCGGTAATAAATCAAAGGAGGGATTCTGCTCACCATATCTAACAACTTTACCAAAGCAACATGGGTTAGAATCTTAAAACAAAAATCAGCTGTCCCGTACATTGACCCCGCCAGATGATCGAACCAATGTATGGTATGGTAACAGCTGTTTATTTTTTTTTTTGACCCATGTTGCTATGGGAAAGTTGTTTGTTAAGGTGAGCAGAATCCCGCCTTTGATTTATTACCGCCATGTCAGAAACGCCCAGTACATATTTTTAGGCAATTTTGAATGTTTGGTAATGAATAATAAATAATAGGTACATTCCACTGATCGTATATGTATATATTGCAATATAATAAACTAATCATTTTACATTTGTATTAAAAATTCGTCCAAATTAATTTGAAAATACATAATAATTTCGTGCAGTATTGGCAATGTATTAACTTTGTATTAATTGGTTTCATAATAATAAGCATAATTGAATTAGTGTAAGTAAGTAAATAGAAATAATATTATTTTTTTAATTATTTATTCTGATAATGTCTTCTAATTTCTCACTAAAATAAATTCTTAATGAATCTCTTTGAAATGTATTTTAACGTATTGTTATAGAATTTAATTTTGTTTGTGTTAAAAAAATTATCATCTTATTGGTGCTAGTTTAAGCAATAATAATACTATTTTGAGAAAAATTTACCAACTAAGCACTATTGTGATAGCAATATATTTACAATTTATACAAATTATGTGTTTTATTTACTTCTTTATTATGCGTTATAATGTTTTGAATTTTCATTGCAGATCGCCACAATGACAATTTTTGCAAGTAATTGCAACTAAAAATTATAATTTATACAAGGTGTTTCTTACAAGGCTGACAAAGCAACATGGGTCGAAATCTCAAAACAAAATAAATAAATAATAAATCAGCTGTCCCGTACTGTGACCCCGTAAGCCGATCCAACCGTAAGGAACAGATATTTTTTTTTAAGATTTTGACCAATGTTGCTTTGGGAAAGTTTTTAGTTATGGTGAGCAGAATCCCTCCTTTGATTTATTTCTGTCTTGTCAGAAACACCCAGTATGTTATTTTAACTATAAATGTAAAGTACTAGATTTAGGAATACAAACGCAAACGAGAGATTTTGGTCAGATTAAAAATAAAATAACACATAAAAAATAAACAAATTTTATTAACTAGAAACTGAAACATCATTCACATTTATCACAAAATAACATTGTGCCGAAATTATTTATATTAAAACATTTGCAAATATACAAAAAACAAATTGAACTAGCTAGGCGCTTAACATATACAAGTTTCTTACTTAATTAATACCCTTCACATCTTTAAACCTTATCATTATTAAATACTAGGGTAGTGTTGGCAATCGATAGAACAATATCGAAAAACAATGGTGAGTTTAATTACTCTGTTAAAACAGACTTGTCAGACAGAAACAACCTAAATATTAACGATATCACTATCGATGGCTATATATTTTTTATAACTAATGTTGCGGCCGCACTCTGAGCTTAAATCAGTTAAATCCACGTAAAATCAGTCAAGATAACAAATAGTAGTTCGTCTAAGGGGACAGTGGTTTATACTGAGTTTCTTTTTTGATTATTATTTTAATATGCCCTTTTGCACAGATTGGAGGGCAATGCGTTTATTCAAAATTATCAGAATATTAATTTGTATAATTTTAGCTACCAAACTACGCTAGCTTTCTAGCAAAGGCTTTTTAAAGCGTAAAACTGATATTTAAAAAAAAGATATCACAGGTAAGAATAGCACGTACTTACCTAATTAATGTGAAGCAGTTATCGAAATAGAAATACTTTTGTTTTTGCATCAATATCAGTTAATTTAGTTTATTGCAATTTATTTTAAGCACTGTCCCAAAAATTATTATTTGAAGATATTTGTGCAAAATATATTTAGCACCATTTCTGTCCTCTATTCCAATCAATCATTTATCCTAACTTTATCTTTTGTATTCAAAATTTAATCTTTATTTCATTTATTTTTTCAAATAGAGAGTCAAAAGTTGCCTCCGTAGCATGACGGACAATTGGTCGAATTAGTCATATCTATCTGTCACTTTTGTCGATCGTCTCCATACATTTTCCCGCATTGAAATGTCAAAAGTGATTAAAAGTGACAGAAAGATTCGACAAATGGTCCGTCATGCTGCGGGGGTTGGTCCCTTAAAATAATTGGGAAAGCTGGTTTACATTTCGCCGAATTTATTCGTTAATTTAAAATTTCCTTGTCGGTTACACCCTGTATTTTATAGCACGAAAAAAAAAAAGAATAACACTTAAACAAAATGTGAAAGTAATACTATCTCATATATCTTTGTAGACAGTGCGCCAAATAAGGTTGCGCGTGGTCAAAATATGAAGCAAATAGCAATCAGCCATTTTTTCGTAAAGCGGTAAAGTGGCGGAACCAGTGGCGCGCAGACTTATCTGGCGCGCAATTTTGTAATAAAATAAGGCACGTGGCAATAACCTTTTAAAACCTTCCCACTTCTAACCTCACAGTTTATTGAACGTGTAGTGGGATTTGAACCCAGACATTCAAGTCGCAGTCAACATTACTGCCTCGCAGTAGTCAAATATAAGCTAATTTATGGCAACACAATTTATTACAAAACTAGTCGACCCGGCGAACTTCGTACCGCCTAATCTATTACTATTTTGTGCATGTATTATACTTATAAACCTTCCTCTTGAATCACTCTATCTATTAAAAAAACCGCATCAAAATCCATTGCATATTTTTAAAGATATAAGCATACATAGGGACATACGCGAGAAACGACTTCATTTTATACTATGTATTGATAACCTTAGTAAATTCTAAGGTCCCGCGAAAATCGGCGAGAGGCACCGCAATAAGTCATTTTACAATCTTAAGTAGAATTCTACAAAACAGATAGGCCGGTAGATTTGTGCACATTTACAAAAGTAAGTATTCTTATACCTAACTAAACCTCGAATACTTATTTAAAACTTTAGCGGTAAACTGTCACTTTTATTTTTAAGACCACTTTTTATAAGATTTGCCTCAAAGAGGTAAATACATTTGCTAAATAATTGTTTACTTAAAATTATACTTTGTGACAACATTAAATATACATAAAATAACATTTAAGGCCTATTCAAAATAAACTTAAAACACAAAAATAATAATAAACAAATGACACTCAAAGTTCATCGACCCAAGGTACAGTCACGGACTAGGAGGCCGTAACAGATTTGTCTATGGTTTCGTCAGCCCTAGACTATGTATTACTAGTGTATTACCAAAGAACAAGAGCTATTTTGCAATACAGAAAAACTGGAAGTGTTACGCCGATCGTGTCCGCCACTGTAAAACCCGTATCTAGGGTAGGTACCCGACTCACATATATCAAATTATCCGGGTTTTCGCAAAATCCCTAGGTTTTTCAAATCTTCCTTCGACATATACATACATCGATATCCTTCATAACAATGTTTGCCTTCGCCAGGAGTCAAACTCGGTCATCCCAAGTCGCGAAAAGGTCTTGGTCATTTAAGTTATTAATACAAAACGGCACATTTTCGCACATCGTGTGCACTTCCTTCAGTCTAACTTTATACAATAAATCAATCAAAATACTAAACCTACATAGTATAACTTTTGTGCGTTGGATAAGTTGGGTCTAGATTTATGGCAATAACTTGCTGCAATCCTAATACTATACCAAATTTGACGCTCGATACATTTGATATGATACCTATAAAATTGTAGCTTCTAGCACTAGAGAATATTTATGTAACCAATGCCGTTTTTGAAAAGAAATTATATGCCATTTTCATTTCAATTTTCAAAAGCGGCATAGTTTTTCAACTGTAATTAAAAATCAGTTTATTTACTAGACTTGGCCCCATAGTCTAAAAAACGACACTTGACAGAAATGTCCTTTACAAGCATTTAAAACTGTCAAACTGTAAAACAATTTTTTTCAAACTACCCCTAACTTTCAAAAAATTACACTTCAAACCTCGAAGTCCAGAACACATTGGCGAGTATCCCGGCCAGCATTAGTGAGAAGTAGAGCGTGACGGCTGCCCACCAGAGACGCTTCTCCCATTTCCTCTTCTCCAAGTTCCTCAGGACACCGATGCCTACTAGGAGACCTGAGAAAAGAATCATAAAAAATTTCAATTATGGAACACAACACAAGGTATCTTTTATTTAATGTCTAGTGTAAAAGACAATATTTGAACTATTAAAACATATCATCTATGTCTTTATCATATACTAGAGACTGCCCCGCGGTTTTTCCCGCGCAGATTTCTCATAAACACAAAATTCCTGTTTTTTCCCGTTCCCGTGGGAATTTCGGGAAATCCTTTCTTAGTGCTCACCTACACTTACTAAGGAACCTACATGCAAAATTTCAGCCCGCTACGCCCAGTAGTTTCGGCTCTGCGTTGTCTGTCAGTCAGTCAGTCAGTAACGGAAGAGTTTTATATATATTGACTAGAGGCTGCCCCGCGGTATCACCCGCGCAGGTTTCTCTTAAACACAAAAATCCCGTTATTTCCCGTTCCCGTGGGAATTTCGGGAAATCCTTTCTTAGTGCTCACCTACACTCCCTAAGGAACCTACATGCAAAATTTCAGCCCGCTACGCCCAGTAGTTTCGGCTCTGCGTTGTCTGTCAGTCAGTCAGTCAGTAACGGAAGAGTTTTATATATATTGATTGCATGAGATGAGATGGTTCAGGGTTGTCTCCAATGCGGTTCCAGGCAGGTGAATGAGAAACCATCAGTCCACAGGAGCAGACGCCAGCACGCCTACAGCCGCGTGGAGAAAACCATTTCTATAACCAAGCAATTTGTTCACGTCCGACTCGACTTTGCCCAATACATATTTAAAACTTCCTCTTGAATAACTCTATTCATTACAAAAAACCGCATTAAAATATGTTACGTAATTTTAAAGATAGATATAAGATATAGATACTAAGTAGTGACAAAAGTATTTTAAACTTTTGATCTTTAACCCAGGACTGAAACCAGGAAAAAAATTGGAACTAAGGGCAGGAAGAAGAAATAGAAGCAGATCTTTCATGACGACGATGCCTATGAGGTACTGACCAGCGACGGCCCCCGCCAGATGTGCCACGTAGCCGATGTTCTGCTGCAAGTTCCGCCAGTAGCGGTCGTACACCGCGGAGCCCACGTCCACGCCCGCCAGCAGAAGGAACACTAACAGCTGGATTATTGCAAACTCCATCTCGCGCCAGTTCTGGAAAGGGGTTTGTAGGGGTAAATAGATGATACAGTAGTGAAATGTTGTATTGAAGGCAGGCGTAGCATCTTGTGGGATGGATATCGGTCTCCAGGCGTACTGTATTGTGGAATGGACGAGGGACGTCAATCATCTCCGCTCTGCTCCGTAGCTCAGTTGGCAGTGATGTGGACTGAGAAGCGAGTGCACCTGGGTTCGATTCCCTGCGGGGCGAACATTGATATGATGAATATCGATGTTTGTTTCCCGGTCTGGGTGTACTGTTCGTCTCAGTATATGTTTCGGGCACCCTTGGTACAGGTTCTACCTAGTTAGGGGCTCTGAGTGTGATGTGTTATCATCAAAATGGTTCCCGGAGCCCGTCTTAAAAAAATCTTGGGGGTTTTAGTGGGTGAGAACTCCACATACCCCCGTCGCTCCCATGAGCGTGGAAATTTATAAAAAAAGCTTCTTTAGTCATTAGGGGTCAGACGAGGAAACATAATCATTATCATCTCAGCCGAAAGAACTACTGGAAAAAGGCTTCTTCCAGTAATCGCCAAAAGGACAAAAATTTATAGTTTTTTTCTTGCGGGTAGACGATTAAAATAATTCACAGAAAACGAAAACCAACCATAATAATAGTAGCAATGTGAGCTGCAATCAACGCGTAGACGCCACCCGAGGCACCAGCCAAGTAGACCTTGGGATCCGTCAGGCTGGTGGCCAGGGAGCCGGCAGCCACTCCAGCCAAGTAGACCAGGGTGACCCTCCACCAGCGATGCACCATCTCCAGAGGCACCCCAAGGAATAGTTGGACTAGAAGGTTTACTAAAAGATGGACTACCCTGTAAAGAAATGGAAACGATGGTTGTGTTATTATGAGAAGTGCCATGGTTGTGACAAAACGTGATGCAGGAGGTTGGAGTTCGATTCCCAGAGGGAACATTGGTAATATAACATGAGTGAGTATCGATGTTGGTTTCCCAATCTGCGTCATGCAATAGGTAGCACTGCACTTTGCACGTTTTTCGGGAACCCTAGACATAGAAACTTCCTAGAAAGAGCCTTTTCATTGAGCCCTGATCTACACTGTGTTTATGTGATAGGTAATTATTTATTGTTCACCTACGTTTACAACTTAATTGTTCTAAATTTGTCTCTATCTCAAGCTGTACAGCCTTGAAGAACGTTATTGTCTCTCATTAAGTCATCCTGTCAGCCAGTAAGGGAAGAGAACGTAAATAATTGAATCCATAAAAATCCCACTCACCCCACATGCACCAGCATGTAAGTGATAAACCGCCACGCTTCCTGCCTCTTATGCGGATTGTATATGAACAGCTGCGCAACAGGACCCGTCGCGTCGGTCTTCCCCCGCGCAGCGTCATAGCAGAACAGCACAATCTCCACCAAGGAGATCAGGATCATGCAGACAGCTGGTGGCCAGCAGGAGTACTCTTCCTCGTACGTACCGTCTGTGTATGTGAAGTAGGACTTGCCAGTGCGGGCTGACGTCACAACAAAAAAAGCGCGGGAGGGGACATTTTTGAGGTTAGGATTTTGTTTTTGTTTGGCAAAACATAAAAGCGCGGGAAAGGAAAAAAAGCGGTAAATTTTGAGGTTAGGAGTTTTTGTTGTTGTCACAATTTGGCGGCAAATGAAGATCACGCCGTGGAAGCGTGCCGGCAATTGAGGGCCGGATGTCGGGCGACGAATTACGTGGTCCGTTGAAAAGCGTAATTTGAGTTAACAGATTTAGTGCCCATTGTGCAGAAGGGCACGGTTTGGACATTTAGTATTTTTTAGGGATAAAAACAAAGCGGTATTCGGCAACAAGGGAAAGCAAAACACAAAACCGAAAAGCAGGGAAGGAAGAAAAGGGGGGGAGAACAAACGTGTTAGTTAATTGCTTCCAGTATTTAGTAACAAATAGAATGTGTTAAGGCGCTGTTAATTACAACACTATTGACAAATGCTTTTGCATGATTATGTATCTATGTAAGTACGTTAACTTGTGTAACTGTTGCTCGTGGAATTTGTTAATAATTTGTTTCGGAATTACAAGCCATTTAGTTATCAATAATTTAATTATTGAACAGTTACCAGCAAAAGTTAAATTAAGTAGGCACCACATAAACCTATTAGCCCAGTGTATTTCGTTGGTTCTCATAACAAAATTACTTTTCGTATTCAAAAATACATTATTGATATGGCGCTTACTTATTTTACCTACTACTTACAGTCTCAAAATCTGTGAAAAATCATGCAATAAATGAGTAACTTCAAAAGTTACTCATTTATTGCATGATGATGATGATGATGATGATTGATGGCAGTTCAATTCATGCTTATGTAAACGACTAAACTATAATGATGCCCCATGGCCAATGTCATATATTCGTCACAATGGTTTATGAATGACAGATGGATGGATAACAATGCGGTCGCATGAACAAGCCAAAATGACCTCCGGGTTAATTGGATAAGGTTGCAAATCCGTGGATCCTCCAATTCTTATCTTTCCTTTTAGGGTCAAACATATCACAAAAAATTACCTACACAACACAGCATACGTACAAAAAAACTAAACTTGTTGGATCAAGGAAAAAAAAAATGAATAACGTACCATAATCAACCAACTCCTGAACTACCAACTTTATCCTCTGCCAGTGCCATTTGACCCAACCTCGACACTTTTTTTCTACTTGGTTCAAATGTCTGTAACCGGCACTTTTTAAAAACATCACGAAAACATACTGGCCTTATAAGAAGGCATTATAAAAATTAAAACAAAGAAGAAACAAAGCTTTTGAAAATAGAAAAGCGCGGCCTTCCTTCCTTTCAGTGAGTTTAAGGAAAACTAATGCACGTTTTAAGACCAATACAAAGTCTACTTCACATAGAATATTTTATACGAACAATGGATTTGAAATTTGTAATTTCTATCGTAGATGAAGGGTCAGGACGACTGGTGCACGAGTGACGTAAACAGTGAATGCTGGACAAATGGACAATCAGATGGCATCTTTGTATGTAACGATGTGGAACGATTTGGAGAGTGTTATGCCAATGCAAAATGTACTTAATCAGTGAAATAAATATTCCTGGCTTTTTTTTTGTTGTAAATGACGAACAAATAAAATAATGATAATCGATAAGTGGTAATTTAAATCAAAACATAAAAATCGATGTTCGTAAATATATAATGCACTTTTATGCTATGTACATTTTACTTAATATGTTTTTATCAATCCCTTGTCGACGATGATCTTTTTTTTTGAAAAACGTGTTTATGCTATTTATATTGCGATATCACAAAAAACATGAGGAGATTTCGGAAATATAAAAAATTAAAAAAAAAGTCCAAATTCCATAAAATCATTGACATTGTGGTATTTGTCAACCATTCAAAACGCAGGCTGAGCAACGAGCTGCATGCCTAGCACATTAATTCATATGTCATACATCTGTCATTTACGATAAGTATTAGTGCATTGAAATTTTACTGTGAAAAACTAAGTCAAAGTCAAAAATGATTTCTCAACTTTGTCACTTTATGAGCTTGAGTGTGACTTTATCGTTCTCAATCCGCTGCAGAATTTGTTCTAATTCTACGATAACTTGAGACTCCGAAGACATTGTCCCCCATACCGCAAAAAAAATTAAAACTCGTCTAAATCGCCAATTTGAATGACCTAATTATTAATTTTAACCTAGTTTAGTGATTTAGACCAGGTTTATCGCTTCTTGTGGTAGAGCCGTATGTTTAAAAAATACATACTGTAGAGGTGAAAACTTAACGACCAAATATGTAGTATTTCCTAACATCAAAAATACTTAACTATGTGCACAGTTACTGTTTTCTACCAATAAAATATTCTACAGGCTTATTATTTAAAAAGCAACTACATTACCCCCAGTCCTCAGTATTGAGATCTCACAATTCCTGTTGACTTGAACACCTTTATCTTGGACCAGGAGGTAAGAGAACTTCTCAGGACTGACTTGGGCCCCGAGTGGAAAGGGACAGGAGTTTGGACACTTGCGTAAAGGAGGGGATGATAGACCTAAAAATAATTATTGTTGAATCTTCAGGTGGTTAGGTTAGGTTAATATAAATTCAGCGCCCTGCAGTACCGGGCCGAAGAATAGGACAGAGGTATCCCCTGCCTGTCGTCAAAGGCGACTAAGAGGGGACCCCGGGGTCGTGGGTCGTGGGTGTACGAGGCGGGGGCCTCGTGCATTCATTCAACGGCCCCGAGAAGGACGGCGGAACGCGGGTGTCCTGTTTCCGTCGTCGAGCGTTGGGCGAGTTATCCACGCTCCGGGGGGACGACCACAATGTCCCCCCGAGAAGAGGCTTTACAGCCGATTCTGGGGGGGGGGGGTCGCGGAGAATTATCACTAAATCCCGCGACCCTCCTGCTAACAGCCGAGAAGGACACCGGCGGGGTTTTAGTGGGTGCAAACCCCACATAACCCTACGGCTCCCCCCGGGGCTGCAGGGTACTCGTTAGGAGTTTCCCCGCCTTAAATAAAAAAAGGTTAATATAAATTCGATGCCATTGACAGTATTCGAAAACATTTGCTGCTTCATTTAGCGCATGTACCATTTTGGTCCTTAAAAAGCAGCAACGGCAAATTTAGGCAATGAAGGTTCTTCTCTAATGCAAATTAGATCTAATAGACTCATGCCAATTGTCTCTTGCTACTACGACATGCTACTTTGTTCTACTTACGCCAAATGCATAAAACTGATTACCCAATATCAATAATTAGCAACATTATTAAAAACATGAAAGGTTTTTTTTTTCTGAACCGTACGGTGGCAGTAATTGGGTCAGGAAGTTGGCAATTTTTAACCGACTTCATAAAAGGATATTATCAGTTTGACCTGTATTGTATGTATGTATGTTTGTCCGCGATTATTTCGCTTTTGGCTGAACCGATTTTAATGCTGTTTTCAAATAAGTATTTGTTACCTTCAGGAGAAGGTTTTAGTACCTATTTTAACCGACTTAGAAAAAGAGGAAGTGCTCAATTGATGAATGTGTCAGTTTATTGAAGGCGGGTTCCTTTTTTGTAAAAAAAAAAGAAATTATACTGGTCTGAAATTACAGGTACTTACTTTGTTCTTAAATTAAAACTTAATAAAACTTAACTTCATAAAAATACGGTTCATCGTTAGTCAGACTTTTTTTGCAATAGCAAATTACTTTGAACATTTTATGAGCAGGATTTCCTTACGTTATCATCAGATATATAATTCGGACACTACAGTTCGAGTGAAGCCTTTATCGCGATTGTGTCAAGGCGTGTGATAGACGTGTGATAAGATATCGCTATGTAGTTGTAACTAGCGAAGAATGTCCTTGAAAAACGTACCATCAGTTTCAAGGATACTTTAGTGTATTGTGTAAAAAGCCATTTTTCAGCGATGCTAGCGCTATTCGCGAAAAAAATTTATATCTTCTAATCTAAGGCAAATATCAAAAATGTGGCACGTATGACACTAGATAATGTAGCGTATGTACTTTTAGGGCACTGTTGTTAAGCTTTTAAATTAAAGACCAAAGAAACCTACAAAATGTTGTTATAGGTAGCCACTAATAGCAACAATCTGTGTAAAATTTTGTTCTTTTAAGTTAGGACTACTTTGCTGTGCTAACAAAAACTAAGCAAGATTATCTAGTGTCATACTGTTCCACATTTTTGATATTTGCCTTAGTTTAGAAGATATAAGTTTTTTTTTTCGAGAATGGCGCTAGCGTCGCTGTAAACTGGCTCATAATACGCATTAAAGTTTTTAATAAGTATTCATATTTTTATATTTCTCGAAACAGACTAACAATAAAGGAATATAGTTGCTAAGGAAATCTCGGTTATTTAACTGCAGTGTCGAGAAGTCTTTAATAATAATAATCTTTAATAAGATAATTTACATGTAAAATATAGCCTATTCATTAAGTACCTCGTATCTCGAGGTATTAATAGTATTGACGGAACGGATAAACCTGAAACTTCATATTACAAGACTTCATATCTTAGTAGTAAAAGTCCCTAACTCACTCTATGAAATTTAAATAAAAATTGGTACAGGTAAAGTTGACCGAGTTGTGCAGTACCGTTATCTTTGCATATCGAGGAACTGTCATCGATATTGAAAATGTTTATATCACCGATAATAAAGTTTTCGATGAGCACGCGCTTTGTAACAAAATTATTACGTTGTTACTATTCAATATGGCTTCTAAATAGGTGTAGACTTATTTTCTTTTACTGAAGAACACAAGCATACTATTCTATTTACTAGTTTACTTATATAAATTTTCATGAAAAAAGCAGAATGAAATTGTACGACAACGCCTATGTAGATAAAAAATGCAGGTACTTAAATAAAATAAATCCATGATTCATGAGTGACTCAAAGCCCCAATAAAGCATGAACGACGATGATTATCGACTCTACATGAAGTTATGTAGCTCCCAAAGCTATGATGACAAAAAACACAACATGATATCTATCATGACAAATAATTTAGATAAAACAAATACCGCCATCAGTAGTCGACACAGACCGGAACCCGGGCCACCGTCCTAGCGAACAAAATTAGTTGTTAGTACCTACCTAGGTTGGGTAGCTTTAAAACAATCAGTTACCGAAAAGGTCCTCTAAAGAGTGGAGCATAAGCTGGAACAATCTCTGATCTAATCTGATGTTTTTATCAAAATCAACCATCAGAAAATAGTTTGCCTTTGTTTTTTTTAAACTAAGGGCTTTCTATCTAATTATAAATTTGGTACTTACACGATAAACACTACTGAAAAAGGGTAAAATAGTATTTTGTTTTTTTTTTTTTTTTGATATTTTCAACTTCTGCATTTTTGTTTTTACCATGAACAACACAAATATTTACAATTTTAAGCCTATCTGTTTCACATCGTGCTGATTAGTTAGGTTCATGCTTGGGCTAGGCTAGGACAGAACGTTACAAGCCAGGTTTGTATTTACATAAGGATTGCGTTCGTTGTATCGTCATGCCCACTTAAACTAGTAAAAAAAATTAACTGAAAACTATTTAATGTAGTGTCAGTTAAACTACTATGTGCCTCAAAACATAAGTGAAAATAAAATTTACAGCATAGTTTCAAGAGGTTCAAATACAAATCACCTTAACATTGCATCACATAGGTAAGGTAGGTAGAAAAGTTTACGCTGCAGTAAAGTCGAAAGGATAACCATTTACTTAAATGTCTCTTTATTCCATGGAAGAAGGTTTAAAGCTTCAAGCAAGATTTTCCTTCCTTCCCAAACTAAATAAGAAAAGGCACGCGATTGATCCTCAACCCTGTGCCATAGAAGTTAGAGTCCAGTTTCAATTGTTATCCACTTGATAGCTTCTTTTACTTATGGGAACAAACATACCTGTAGTGTCAATAGGATCTCTGTGTGGTATGATAGAGTGGACGTATCTGGCCACGAAGTGACCAAACACTGCTTTGAGGTCCGGATTTTTCATCATCTCGACGAATTCGCCAAAGTCGAGGTAGCCAGAGTTGTCCCGGTCGGCGACCTGAAATTTGTAACTAGATTTAGATAAAAACAAAACAGTAATAAATTACTTACAATAATGTCTGACCGCAAAACCTGAATTACTTATAACACCCTGTCTCAAATTGTTGTGAGAAAGCGACAGTAGACTTTGTCGCTTATTTGACAATGTAGCTGTAAATTTCGGGGCGTATGCGTCTTCATCTGGTAAACTAAGCTGGGACGCGCAGGATCTTATCCAGCATTTTACTAAGATTGCAAATTTTATTTGAATTCATTGTGTAAGTACCATGTGATCTTATCATATTATAATGACGTTGGTCGCGATCCGCAAAGCAAAACCAGTCATGCCATATCACATAGCGGGAGCGGGTTTGCGTGCGAGAGCGCTGGCGAGAAGCCATTGAAGAGAGAGAGTCCTATAATTCTCAAGCTCAAAAAGACAAACAAAACAATGCCTAATACTAATAATTTCTTTTTTTTTAAAAGAAACCCGCCTACTTTAAATTGACCCGTACTTAAGTACATAAAACTGAGAACTCCCTTTTATCAGTCGGTTAAAATAAGTACTAAAGCCTTCTCCTGAATGTAACAAATACTTTTGTGAAAACCGTATCTAAATCGGTTCAGCCAAGACATGGTTCATACATACATACAGGTCAAACAGATAATCTTCTTTTTTGAAGTCGGTTAAAAATGCCAAAGACCACAAGATACCTTCATGATCTTCTCGACGACATTATCGGGCAAGTCGTGGTCGTACTCGCGCGACTCGATGATCTCCTTCAGTTCTACGTACGAGATCTTGCCGTCGCTGTCCCTGTCATACTGGAATAAGAGAGAGAGACGGGTTATATTATTTTTTAATGTCATAAAATTAAATCTTATGCCCATTTAAAACTGTGTTGAAACTCTTAAAAACTAGTTTAATGTCGGCTTTAAAAGCTTATTTTAATAAAGAACACTGTCTAATAAACACTTTCTCACATCCAACACCAATTAAGATTATATATTTACCCTGATAATGATAAAAAGTTAAAGAGCATTTTAGTTACTCGACATATGTCAATTTAGACGACATGTTTACCATAGAACAAACCAGAGAAGTAGACCTCCAGTAAAGATACCTTAAACCTATTGTATCTTCATCAATACATAGTATAAAATGAAGTCGCTTTCCGCGTCTGTCCCTATGTATGCTTACAATCTTTAAAACTATGCAACGGATTTTGCTGCAGGTTTTTTAAAAAGATAGGAGTGATTCAAGAGGAAGGTTTATAAGAACAATACATGCACAGAATAGTAATAGGTTAGGCGGTACGAAGCTCGCCAGGTCGACTAGTAATGAATAATACGGTTAAACTATTGTAACCTAGACTTGATAATTTTAAATATTGTGGCCAGAGACAGACAACTTAAAGTAAACAGAACTCCGGCCCTATGGTTTGACTACATAGTAAAATTCGCCGGTAGGCAGTGGATCAGACTGTCACCGGAGAAAAGAGGCCTGTGTCCAGCAGTGGGCAGTGGCCGTGTTGCTGATGATGATGATAACGCTTAGAAACCTTGAAATCTCTCTTCGCCTTCAAATCTGATTATTGAAACTGTTCTAAAAACAAAAGATATCTATTGGCTGGGCTGTTTTATGTGATCTTGTGTATACTTTGGCTACTTTTGGCGTTGTTTGCTAACGCTTAAATCGGCGACACACCATGCTTCTGATAAGAAGCAATATCTTAAAATGGTAACTAAAATAAACATTTTAAAGAAACCACAGATTGTTTGTCTTCTTAGGTGCACTCTGTTCACAATGTTCTATTATTTATTAAGGCATTAAATTAAATAGTCTTCTAAGGGCTCTTGCACAAATAAAGGGCTAAAAATAAAAAAATATCTAAGCAACTATTTAAAATTAAAATTACAAAGTGTGTTTTTATATGGAATTAACTCATTGGCAGTTTAAATTAATATTTTATATTGCAATTGTTCTTGTCTAAACTTGAGACATCATGACTCATATGCACACTAGGAACTAGATTATGAATGACAGTCAAAATTGCTGTTATTTTGTATTACTCACTATACTAACAGGATAGAAAATTAAAGAACAATTGATAAGAAACTCAGGCAAGGTCTAATAATAAAAGATGATGATATCTAATAAATCTTTCTTCTAAATATTGTTAGAAGAAAGATTTGATTGTTTGCATTGAAGAGGCTCCAAGACTACTGAACCAGTTTAAAAAAATTGTTTACTGTTGGGAAGCTACACTATCCCTGGGAGACATAGGTTGGGAGAATATTCTCAAAAATTATATTGCAAGGTGGTACAAAGAATGTCATGTCAGCTAGTTCTTCTTAAAATAAACAAAACTTTCAATGCAATTACAGTGACAGCAAACAGCAATATTATAAATTAAAACTTTTTTTATTCCAATCAATAATACTTTGATCTTTTTTATGAATGAATCTATATTTTACAGTATGATCATTTTACTTCAAATGCAATGTTACTCCAATTTTATGAATTGGTAAAAGAAATATTTTTAATAGCAAAGAAAATACAAGTTTTATTGCTTTGTGTGTGTTGCAGTTAAATCTGTTTAAACTAACATCTGTATTTACAAACCGTGTTGTGATATAAGCATTGCAGAATTCATTGCAAATTGTTTAAAAAATAAACAAAACAAACAATCAACACATAAGTTAATTTGTATGAGTCAAGTATGAATTCCAGGAAAACTGAAAAGAAAGCAAATTCTCTCTCATAGTTTTAAAGTTTAGCCTTATCACTAATTTTTAAAGTTTTATTGTAATTTATGGAATTTTGGTACAGATCTGTACCAAATTCAGAGGATTAATAAATGATGATGAGGCAGGCTTTGACAAATTAATAGTTTTGTTTGTTAATACATTTTGGGGATTTTTACTAAGTAGTTAAGATGGTTTATTTATCTGAGAGTGGTAGATGGTTAAATTTGAAAATCATTTACACAATACAAATTATATGTAGTGGCGGACTAGGTTGGCGTAACACTTCCAGTTTTTCTTTATTGCAAAATAGCTCTTGTTCTTTGGTATTACAGTCTAGGGTGCACAAGAACATAGACAAAACTGTAACGCGTCCTAGTCCGCCACTGTACCAACCGCAAAATATGTCAAGCAGGTGGTCTCATTGCCTGGTGTAAGTTTTATGAATTAATGTATGCCAGCACACAGCCAACTACCGAAGACTGATCTCTAAGGAAACACTTTGTGATACAAAAGTTGGATCAGCTCCGTCCACTATTAGAACTAGCATGCAGTGCAGGGTGTAATAATGGACCACTTTTGATTGAGTTCTATTTTTTTTAGTAAGGCTCTGGGTAACTAGTAAGTAGGTAATACAATGAATCATTGGAAAGTACGGAACAAAGGTGCTAATAAACAAAAGTTGGAAGGTACTTACCTTATTAAATATTCTGCGCCAATAAAGGTCGGATCTAGTCGGCGTCAGCGGCACAGAGACTGTCGTCTCTCGCTGAACTGAAGGCATTTTCACTCAAAAAAACGTGACTCTAACTGGTTTACCATGCAAAAGTTGAATGAAATTGGTACAACATAACAAACTAGAACAGTGCCACAAGACGATAAGATTTAAAGTGAAATCCACATGCGAATGCCGATATGAAACAACTTGCGTGTCATGTAATCAAAAGTATAGGTTCAAGTCTGTTCCGTACTAAATCCGCTTGATTTATTTAGCTAAAAATACAAAAATAAAATTAAATCGCAACACAACCTAGGCTGCGAAAGCACCGTTATCAACTGACTGTGTGTGACTGGCTGGACTGGACTGACAGTGACGAACGTCAGACTAAGCTTGGTTAGCAAGGGAACGTAGTCCATTCATCCAAGTTTTGTAGCGTTTTCTACATCGTTCTATTTGTGTCTATGGTTGTGTCCTGTTTCATGATTGCCATGGCAACTAAGGACTTTGTAAACAAACAAATTTTGTGCGCGAAAGTAATTATTAATTACTTACAAGTGCCCAATTTAGTCCTTTTACGTAAAATGAACAATTTTAAAAGAAGCAACAAAGTCACGGGTGTTCACTGGCTGAAGAAACCGATTAGAGACTTAAATATCAAGTAGGTACCTACTAACCTGGTTAACCTTACTTGCACAGTGTACCTACTCTCTTATATTATACGACATATTATGTCTAGTGGCACCCCGCAGCTTTGCCAGCGTATTTTCCATTGAATCATCAAATTCCCAATTTAAGTACCCGTGGGAATTTCGGGGTCAAAAATAGCCTATGTCCTTTTCCCAGGCTCTACTATCCTTATAGTTACCAAATTTCATTCAAATCGGTTCAGTAGTTTTCTCAGGAAAGCAAGACAGAGTTACTTTCGCATTTATAATATTAGTACCTACCTATGGTTTAGTGGCAATAACGATGGTGACTGTAACTGCGATGGTCCGGGTTCTATTCCCGGCAGAGACGAAAATTGTTAAGGTGGATATCGATGGATATTTATTTGTGATCTTGTGTTTTTTTCTACGTGTTTTGGGCACCCTAGATTTAGGTTCTATTACTTAAGGCTGACATTTACAGTCGAGTCACAGCTCAATCTCGCACTCTATAGTGTTAAAATCTAACTTTAAAATCGTTCTCCGCTGCAAATTGATCTACACAGTCGAGTTCCGACTTCAATAAAGTAAAGCATATGCTCGACGGCGGAGTATAATACGGCTCAAGCTAGGAAACTCTATACTCGAGAACGCCATATGTGCGAACTCGGAGCGAGTGGACTCAAAAACACTGCTTGTGAATGTCAGCATCGTACAACTTTGTATGTAATATGAATTTGATAGATCTAATCTTATCTCATGTATAATGCGTTTTATAAGAAAGTCGTGTTAGTTACACTATTTAATATAACCTCTTTTTTTTACGGATTAACAGATTTGGCTGAAAATTGGGGGGGAGGTAGCCTAGAACCAGAAGCAGGCTTTAGGATCCTTTTTTTTTATACTTCATATTTTTTTCTTGCATGTATGTTATAACCCGCATTCTTTTACAGAATACGATTAAAATATGACAACAACATCATCAACAGACCACAATTCGAAGAAATAACAGACACAAGCAGAACCTTAACTTTAGAAGACCAAACTATCACGGAATATTCCTTCAAATGGCAAGAAAAGGTATTCAGCTCTTGGGAGCTAAGTCGGTACAGTGACCATCACAACTGTATTACTGAAACTGAACTTCACTACCACGATTTAATACAACAGAGTGATATTGAACCGAAGAAAATATTCACTTTTACACACGAGGATCGATATTCTTCACCCTCTGATTTAGAAAAAGAAGACTTAAGCTCATGCTTTGAGAGTTTAAATTTGAATGGGAGATTAGGAAGGTTGTTGAGCAATGATACTGCGTCCATGGGACATTTGTTGAGGAGTGAGGAGGTGCTGGATAAGGACCAATGGGTGACCATGCATGTTGTGATGGATTGTTCGGATTATAATGAGTAAGTTATAGGAGTGGGTCAATAAGTTAGTTGTCTTTCAAACTATACTAAGTATATCCATACAGAACGGTTGTGAATGGTTTTTCACATCTCAGCGAAAAAGGAGCGAAGCCTACTGCTCGGACGTACAGTGGCGGTCTAGGAGGGCGTAACAGATTCATCTTAGTCTCGTGCGCACTAGACTGTATTACCGAAGAACAAGAGCTATTTTACAATACAGAAAAACCAGAAGTGATAGGCCGCCCTAGACCGCCACGTACGAACTGACGATAATGTTGAGTTTTTCTCGCCCAGCGGTTTAAATTTTTGGACTTCGCAACGGAGATGTGCCATGCTGTATTCCACCAAAAATATACAGTCTGAAAATTGCGGCTTGGGTTAAAAAAAGCTAGATGAACGAAAAATTTCCTACGAAAGAAGGAAGATTACGCTCTTTGTACGGCCATATAACGGGGGCTGTGCCCTGAAGAACAAAATTCGGACAAAGTTATTTTAACCATTTCGAAAACTAATATACCTATTTATCTCTCTGCAGAGACTCCCAGCTCCTTCTAAAGAGAGATTATGTCATTCTCTCTCTAACCTACAACGCGGCGCAGCGCTGTCTCTTGCTGACACCAGATGTGAACGACTTGGAGTGGAACCCTTACAGAGTTGAAGGTGTGAAGAGCGGGGTTTACGGGGTCAGGGTTGAGTTTGAGAGATGGGAAGACAATGAAGAATTGGTTACTTTGGTAAGTAATATATATGAATAATGCATGTAATAATCGTCTCACATTACACTCAGTCAGAGCGGACCCTTTTTTGATTACGGGAGGAAATGTCTAACGCATTAGGTATATGTGGCTCAAACACGCTAAATACCCCCGGTGGTCGTCTCAGAGATTTATGGGAAGAGCTCGGAGTACCTGAAGATTGGCTACCGACGTCCGGTGTCCTTCCCAAGCCTAAATGCTGTACTCGAGGAAGGCATGTTAACAATCTGAGCACTTGGAATAACCTGTAGGTACCTAGAGTGCCCGAACCACATAAACAAAGACAAACAAATATATTCAGGCTGGGAAAAAATATATATTAACAATGCAATGTTCGTCCTCAGCAAGAATCGAACCCAGTGATTCTACGATACTACACACTGATCCACGGAGGCAGTTGAAAATTTCAACCATTTTTCTGGCTTGAAGAAAAACTGAAAAGGTTAACTTTATGTTACAGCTCAGCAGAATGCAAAAGAAATGGATGAAGAAGAACAGAATCCACCTCCAGTTCACGACGCCGCCACTCGGCAAGACACAGTGTTTTCTGACCCTCGAGATAATGTCAGCCAAGGATTTTGAAATGGACAATCTGTACATTGAGTACCATGTCAAGGTAAGAACGGCTATAGAATGGTAGCCATAAATATAAGCCCTCTTGTCGTATTCGACAACGGTGACCATAGAAATCATTAGGAAGATTTTGGTCATGGTCAATCAATGTACCTAGCTACTTCAATGTCTGTTCGTCTGTCAAATGGAACGGCTGACAGACATGACTGACAGATGCTGGACCCGCAGCTGAAAATGCCTTCCGTAGCACGAAAGCCATGGTGGAAAATTTAACGTTTGATAAAACTTTTTATAAAAAAATAAAACCGCCGAAAAAAAAACTGAAAAGCATAAAGTAATAGTCGAATTACTAAGTAATGTAGGGTATACCAAGTTATTTTAAGTCGGCGCGCTACACAAGCAAATTTCTTAATTACGTAAAGATTGATGATCGGTATGGCGATTTGTGGGGGAGGCCTATATCCAGCAGTGGACGTCTTTCGGCTGATTTTATTTCATTTCAAAAGATATTGTAAGTAAGTATCAAAATTTATAATGTAACACGGACGGAATGCAACCTGTGAGTGGATAAATCTACCTGCCGACCAAAAGGTCACCCCTATTTTCCCACCCTTAGGGTGGGAATTTAATTTCCAAATTTTTATGGGACCAACTTCAAGATATGCCCTGTCGATTAAAAAAAGAATTATTAAAATTGGACTACTCTGTAAAAAGTTATGCGTGATCATACATTAAAAAAATATATATATATACGTGTCGAATTGAGTACCTCCTCCTTTTTTTTTCGTCGGTCAAAAAGACTAAGTTGTATTGTGTCGACACTGGGGATGGAATGGAACCCTCGAGCCCTGGGGCTACCATCGCTTACGTTTTAGCCAGCATATCAACCTATATTAAGTTGTTTATAAATCCTTAAGTAGTACTCGGTTACGTGGTAGGATGGGAACCTTTTTAATGACGACAAGAAATGGTCTAAATTTTTTTTGTACGCATTTATCACCGTAAACTTGGTATAGTTTGCTTCCTTATACAATTAAGAGCTCTGTCGATTTGATTATGAATTTTAAACCCTATTCCAGGTACCGGAAGGTCTTCACTGCGACGACAAGGTTCACGGTAGGACTCACACCTCCAGAGCAATGGAGACGGAAGAAGACGGGGAGCTGTGGCTGTTTGGACATGTGACGGAATTTTGTTTCGATATTGATGGATCTGGTAACTAATAATAAATAACGCATCACACTCATTTAGGGAGATGCGCGTTGCACGGGCGCCGACGCGTCTCCTTGTACGATATAACCTACGATATAACATAGGCCTATGTTTTGACCTTGAAGAGTTGAACCACTCGGGCACCGCCGCGGTCCCCGCATTGACTGTGTTAAACGGTCTCTTAAATTGCTATAACCAGCACGCCCCACAAGACGCCGCCCTGCGTGCTTCTAAATGCGGCCTAACTAGGTAGAATCTGTGCCTCGTGATCTCAACGTTAAGCCATAGATTTTTTAGAAATGGTTATATTATGGTTATGTATTCTCTCGTAACATTTGCCACGCCTCGCTAGATGTTAGCTTGGCCTAAGATTTCTACATTCAAAATCTGGATTCTGTAGTGTGTGCCAGATCTGCCCGCGGTCAAAATATGTACCGAACGATTGCTTTTTGAATGGTGGGTGAAGTACGTATACAGTGGCGCCACCTGACCGCGTAGACTTATTTGGCGCGATTAACTCTACAACCCCTTGTTGTTTTTCAGAGCTACCACCAATTAAACTTTACTTCGAAGTGATATCGAACGACTGGTGGAACGTCCAGCGTACAGAGGGCTATACTCATTTGACCCTGCCTTTAAAAGCTGGTCATCATTCAAAAACCCTGGACTGCATCAGGCCGGAGGAGAATGATAAGGTGGAAGCAGAGGACAGGAGGTTCTTCATCGGAGGTTGCAATATGATACAGGACCTGGATGTTTTGGGCACTCCGCAGATACAGGCAAGAATATTTTTTTTTCTGGGTTACGAATGCAATTTGTGTGAATGTAGATGTGCATTCATAAATATATGAAATTGAACTGGGCAATGGATGGATGTCCTTTTATTTACGCAAATAGAATCGGATTTTCTAATATGATTGTTTCATTGAAATTTTTATTCCATTTTCAAACAAATAAATGCCTATAATTTTGATGTTGTCACACGGAAAGGGCTCTGACTCATCATATGCTGCACGATAATATTTTGTTATACATACAATCCACAGCGCTGATATTTTTGTAAGTACCCCAGTTTTTACCACCCCGTTTCATAACGTCGTAGTGATTTTAGCAGCGAATATGCAATAAATGTAATCATAAATCCTCAACTTTTTCTCCAGAACCTAAACTTCAGACTAGTCTCCACTGGCAGTATAACCCTGCGATACAGCATCATAACCCAGACGCACCTTCCTGGAATTCCATCGGTATCTCGGAGCACAACTCCTGGCTCATCATCAGACCTGCTGATGGGTGCTGAAGCTGTCCTGAAGCAGTACAAGAGAGCTAGAGCCAGACTGGCGGCTGCTACTAAAGGTTTGGATGGAGACGGTGATGGTGGGTAGTTTGAAAAATATTTTAGGAAAAACTGTTAAGAAAATGTTTCTGGTTTTTTTGTATAACAATCTCCACACATTAGAGGATAGTCTTTTTCTAAGAACAAGACATTGTCTCTTTGTTTTGTTCCTATTAACGAAGTATAATATTGCACAATTTTTTAAAGGGAAATAAAAAAAACGTTTTATCAATTTAATAAAATTGTATTTTTTATAAACAAATTAAATAACACAGCACGGTAACAAAAAATAAAAATGTGTTTCTAGTCTTACATTTATTGCACTCTGAGGTATGCCTAACATACCGTAACAATAAATTTGGTGAAAAATTACGGCACAATTACAATTGAACTATGATTATGATAGGCCGCACATCAACCTACCCGTGCCTTTCTATGCACTGGTCAGCGCTAACGTTCGGTCGGACAGACGTACAGTACAGTACTCCCAAATTAATAATGCGCATGCAGATCTTCGCTAATCGTCATAGTCCCGGAAACATCCGAATCAAAAAACATAATTCTACTAAATTATGTCATTATAATATCGACTTCCGACGCTCGAGAATAGTGACGAAGATTTCTATGCGCATTATCACTTTGGGAGTACTGTAGCTAGTATGTAGGAACGCGTATAATGAAGTGCTGATGATTAGGCAGGTACGCGTGTACAGTACAGCTACATTTACATTAAATTACGTCCGACCGAATTCGGCACTGATCGACGGTCGAGCACTCTTAGCAGAAGGTAAGGCTTGATGCGCTGGCTTTTATACATTCTTAACGACCTCCCTCAACTGAGCAGTGAAGGCAGCCATCCTCCTAGATCTCTGTAGACTGGTCTCCCTTGCCCTGGCCAGCCTCGAACTCCGAGCCTCGCTCAGGGCAGCCCGAGCGGCATGGTGCGCCCTCCGAGCTTCCTCCATCGCTGTTACCTCTTGCCGTAGGATTGTCGACTCCCAGTTTGATAGAGCGTTGTTTATTGCTACGCGCTAAACAAAAAAAAAACTTGAAAAATGAAACCTCTGAAAAAACCGAAAAACTAAAAAGAATAACCCTGTTACCTATTCATAAAAAGTTAAAGAGCATTTTAGTTATTAACCGACGAAATAACAAAAAGGAGGAGGTTCTCAATTCGTCGCGTATATATATTTTTTTTTTTTTAATGTATGATCACGCGTAACTTTTTACTGTGTGGACCGATTTTGATATTTCTTTTTTTAATCGACAGGGTATACCTTGAAATTGGTCCCATAAAAATTTGGAAATAAAATTCCCACCCTAAGGGTGGGAAAATAGGGGTGACTTTTTGGTCGGCGGGTCGATTTATCCACTCACAGGTTGCATTTCCGTGTTACATTATAACTTTTGATACCTACTTACAATATCTTTGGAAATGAAATAAAATCAGCCAAAAGACGTCCACTGCTGGACATAGGCCTCCCTCACAAATCGCCTCACCGACCGGTCGTGATCGAACCTCATCCTGTTAGTCCCTCAACCTTCACCAGGTTGTGTGGCCACCTTGTGGGGTGCGACCACCCTGTGAAGGGTGATAAGCTGGGGTCAAAAAAGTTAGCCCAAAAAAAACTGAAAAGCAAAAAATAAAAACTTTTTATAAAAAAATTAAACCGCCGAAAAAACTGAAAAGCATTAAATAATAGGGAAACATTTTCTATTAGGCCTTAATTTACTCACTTCTTAAAGTAATTTTGGATTACCAAGAAATTTTGAGTCGGTGCCACAGAATCAACGAACAAAGATCACTAAATTACCTGAAATTCAAAGAAATTACCGAAAACCGTATGCCGCTGCGCATCGCGCTTTACATAGATAATGAATTTGCTTGTGTGGTGTGGCGCCGACTTAAAATTTCTTGGTAATCCAAAATTACTTTAAGAAGTGAGTAAATTAAGGCCTAATAGAAAATGTTTCCCTATTATTTAATGCTTTTCAGTTTTTTCGGCGGTTTAATTTTTTTATAAAAAGTTTTTTTTGACGTATGTCAATTTAGACTGATATACTAGATATAGATACTGTACATTTTAAGTAGCTTTACTACTGGAGGTCTACATCTCTGGTGTGTTGTATGGTAAATACGTGACATCCAGTCTAAATTGACATACGTCAAATAACTAAAATGCTCTTTAACTTTTCATGAATAACAGGGTTAGAATATACATACAGTAAGTAAGTATCTAAACCTTTCTACTTGACCCTAATCAAGTTCTAAACAAGCAAATTCATTGATTGCGTGATGCGCTGCGGCACGCGCATTTTGTTGAATTACTTATAATCGGCGCCGAATCAAAATTACCTGGGCATACTTGGTCCAGTAGTTTTGGAGCTTATACATCATAATCATCTCAGCCGAATAACCTCCAATGCTGGACATAGACCTCAACTACACATTAACCCCACACCAACTGTGTGCTTCCGCAACCTCTGAGCCTATACGAAACGCATCACACTCAGAACCTCAACTAGGAAGAGCCATTATCAATACATAGTATAAAATGAAGTAGCTTTCCGCGTCTCCCTATGTATGCTTAAATCTTTAAAATTATGCAACGGATTTTGTTACGTTTTTTTCAATAGATAGAGCGATTAAAGAGGAAGGTTTATAAGTATAATACACATGTATAATATAGAGTGCACGAAACAAATACAGAGACTCACATTAAGGCCGGTAAAAAACAGCGATATTCATCATAACAATCTTTATAAGATTAGTGAAATACCTGCTGAGCATCCTTCAGCATGGCATCTCGCCGTTGGCGGGCGTCGTCGACCCTCCGCTGTGCCTCAGCCAAGCTCAGTCTGCGGCGGCTCTGCTCGGCCTGGTCGATGCGCGAGCGCCGCGCAGCCGCCAGCAGGGCGCGGGCATCTTCTTCTATTGCTGCGTCCAGGATGTCTGTCACCTGGGCAGAAAAACTAAATTTTAATCATCATTTTCATCCAATCACTTATGTCCATGGTACAGATTGGTCAATTTCTGTACTCTAACAGAATGACTCTTCCTTCTACCCCTGCTACAAAAAGCGGTGGTGAGTTGAGAGTTAACGCGTGGGTCTCCCACCCGGAGCATCCGAAATTAGATCCCCGTAGAGGCACACAGTTTAGTTTAACTGTACCTACTTTGATAGCGTCATAGTTGCTAGAAGCATTGCTAGACTGAAAAGCACCTAGAAGTAAAGAATACATTCTTGCCATCCTGAGTGGCGAGGACGTCAGCACTACGCCGATCCTTGTGCTGATGCTGTTGAGCAGCAGTCCTTGTCGTAAATGCTCCTCCAACAGCTACTGGCTGCGTTTTTGTTCAACAATTAGTTGCCAACAAACAAATCTGCCTGCACTTTGCTCGCGTTCTTGGATATAGCTTATAGGCAAACTGCAAGTTGAGGCCAGGATGCTCCAGCAGCTCAAAGAGGTCAGCTGAGCCATGAAGGCGCCTAGGTCTTAGAGCTGCGACTTTAATAGAGAGTGCAATCGTGTGTTATCGCTGCTAGATTAATACATACTTTCTTGCCATCCTGAGTGGCCAGGACATCAGCACTGCGGCGCTCCTTGTGCCTGATGCTGTCCAGCAGCAGCCCTCGTCGCAGCTGCTCCTCGACCAGACCCTGGCTGCGCCGGTGCTCGTGCCAGCGACGCTCCTGCTCGCGCTTGTCTGCTAAGTAACGCTTGTACTGGTCCGAGGTCTCTGCTTCAACCTTGTGATAAGATATTTATTATTCCAACAATTTTGTAATCAATCATCATTACCACTGAAAGACGCCCACTGCAAGACAGAAGTTACCCTCTTAAATTGCCACAAGGATAATAATCGTAGAGGGAGTTTGCCGTAATAATCAACCTTAGCCGGCGGGTTGGCGATCTCATTATGGCTCTTCAAGTATTTCAACGAAAGACGCTACTGCCCGTTCTTTGGATGTTCCCTTAATTGCCTTAGGATACCCATGGGGAGAGGTAGGGTGGTGGTATTATTCTAGCCGCTTCCACACGGTTAGGCTATTTATGAAAAGAGGGACCAACTAAAGCAATGCCACACAATGGGCCAACGTCACAATGGGCGTGAAAATAGACAAATCCAGACCCCAACGTGGGGATGTCTAATGTCAAGATCAACGACCAAAAGATCAGGCCTGAGTAGGGTATAAGCACCAGGTCTCAACTGCGAATAAATCGCTAAACTGTAGGTAAGAAGGCCAATGTAACACTTTAACTTTCTTTGAATCAGTTTATACTAGAAAACACATACAAAAACCCTAAAAATTATCACCATCTCCCTCTGCTCGCGCTCTCTCATCCAGATCTGATGGAACTGGTCTGCCAACTGCTGCCGGTACTGGTCATCTTCCCGCTTCCTGGCGAGAGCTGCCAGGAGCCGCCAGTCCTTCTCCTGGACGTCTGAGAGGCCTGGCCCTCTGTCACCTTCCAGCTGGCTGATAAACTGGTCTACATTGCTGGGAACTTGTCGTGATGATAATATTATTGATAGAAAGGAGTCTAGAGACTAGAGTGTGGGTTTTCGGTCAGGCCAGCTTTTAAAACTCTACCTATGTTAGATTTGAGTTATTTAATATTTTATTTTAAAGTTATACTGTTCTGAGTATTTTATTGGAAAATCTTTTGTTCTTTATGTAGAAAATAAAAAAAATTCTTTTATACCTCTAATAACGATTAGATAAATGATAAGTGCCTGGCATAATAAAATTATAATCTTGCAGGAAACATTGGTTTTGCTATTTTCATAACACAGGAGTTTACAAATGTTGCAGAACATGATCTATATAGAAGTCACAAAGGCCGTGTATTAAGACGTAGCGATGAAATTAACTAAACCGTTACACAATAAGGTCATGTCAGACATACTATTTAAAGAACTTTTGTATTCAAAATAATAAACTTGTATACTCACAAATAGGAATCCTGCACATCGGCGAGCGAGACCTCCTAGGTACGGACTGGTGCCGTCTCGGAGACTCCAACACTGTCCCGTAACAAAAAACCATTTTAATGATAAACAATCCAAAAAATGTTACTATATACTAGCCCCTTGTAACAATGCAATGGTATAAACATAAACTCGACCAAAAAGGGTCCAGCTTGTCATTTAATGAGCTGGTGTCTCTGCCTAACTGTTCGGGGTATAGAGACATGAGATTATTATAAGACTCAAGACGCGGGAATATAACAACGAACATTGACGAAAAAATTAGTTGGTTGCTAGTTGCTAACGAACAATCGATCAAACTTTATAAACTTTTGTAGTGGAAGTAGACCTCCCCCAGTTAGTTCTGGTTTGGAGAAATCACTTAGTTTCGGGGTAAAAGTTATAGGTACATTTTATTTCAATGATTCGTGTTTTCTATAGGTAGTTTCCTAATAGGTAACTGTGATATTAAAGTTTCTTCCTTGGCTTTAGAAATTAGATAATGATAAAATTTTAGTATGTGTAATGTACTGCTGTGATGAGTGTATTCTATACTGAAATCAAAAGCTTAAGTACATGTTTGACGGCAAAAAATTAACAATGCAGTCTCAAAAAAGTCATCGAATGCAAAATTATTTCAACAAAAACAGACAAAAAGTGTACGTTGTCAAGAGTACGAGCCTTATCACGTTATCTGAAGATAAGGGCCAGTCGGAGCCGCGCCGCCGAGCGGTGGTCACGTGTGGTGCCGCGATGGAGGGCCAGAAGACTGCCCGCACCCTGGTCCGCCGGCCCGAGGTGCTCAAGAAGCTCAACGCTGAAAATCTCCTGGCTATCGAGAGAGGACTTCTCGGAGACCTACCAGATAGACTAAAGCCTCCGCCACAACACCCGGTCCGCGGCCTCCCAACCGACCTTGCACTTGTCACCAAGCCCACCAGCTTCCTGTCCTCATGTCTTCCTGTCATACCAGACTCGCCAAGCCCCGGTCTGATGTCATCCGATGACGAAGGCCGCTCGCCGATAAAGAAGTCCTTCAGCTTCCGAGAAAAATTCTCTCGCATAAGTTTCTTGAGCAAACACAAAGAAAAGCAGAAATGGAAGGCCATTGTCGAGGACGAAAATAATACGGTTGACGAAAAAATTAAGAAAAACGACGTTGCTTTCGGTAGTAAGTCTGAACAAGACAATAAGAGCAACAAACGCTTTTGGTTCTTTCGGAACAAAGAGCTTGAGCGACGAGATAAGCCGAACATACCGGCTTACAAGCGAAGCAAGAGTTTCGAGTTTCTTCCAAGAGCATTAGAAGAGGAAGAAGATGACACCGTCTTCAGTAAGAAGCTGGTCAAAAACACTCGGTCGTTTATCTTCGGGAGCAGTGATACCCTGGGAGATGCTTGGACATCTAACGATAGCTTAGAATTCCTCTCACCTAAAAACAAGCGGGACGACGTCTTCAATAGCATACGAGAGAGCATGCCCTCCAGCTCCTCGAAAGACTGCTCGAGCCTTTCCACTGTAAACTCGACAAATTCAAGTGGAATAGTCATAAACGATATATTTAAACGAGGTTCCGTCCAGGACCTTTTGGACGAGTTCGATAGAACAGTAGAACTATTCAGCGAAAGCTACTTGAGCGACTCGGAGCCTTACACGAAAAAGAAGGAGTCAAAACAGCGAGATAAGCGAGATAAGCGGAAAAGTTTGTCGTTTTCAACCCTGCCATCTCCGAAGATAGTGCAAATTAATCCAATGAAATTGAGTGAAGTGAGTGAGGAGTTTAAGAAAGAGTTGTCAGTGATGTTAAGTGAGAAAAGACGGAGTTCAGTGAGTAAGATGCTGAGTGGGCGCACGGCAAGGCGTGGATCAGTGACGGACTGGTTTGTCTTGGAGGAGAAGGTGGATGACAACAAGTACCGGAGGGCTTTGAAGAAGCCCACCAATCGGGTCAGGAGGATGAGCTCTACTAAATATGTGAGTACCTACGGCCTTTGTTTAATCCACAGGTTTTACTGTGGTGCTTTTGTTTTAAAGTATTTTTATAGTGAATGATTTTAGGAGGAAGATGTCTTGAAATTTTGAGACTGAAGTATCTCGAAGAACAGATTGTCGCTGAAGAGATTAAAATTTCTTGATGGCAAACGCACAACGAAAGACGTAGAGTAGGCATACCCCCTATAGGTCAACAGATCAGACGAAATGGTGAATGTTGAGGAATTACACCGGATGAGGGTCGCTAAAGACCCGGTCGTTATGTCTTTCGGCTTAGATAATAAAAGCATTGATAGAATACATCTCTGTAAATATTTGCGTCAATGCATAATATTGTCATTTGCATAATACTAAAGTAACAATACTTCATTTTGTATGACAGTAAACAATATTTTCGAGCACTATCAGGCATCGCTGAGCATTGTTATCTTTATCTTTGCTTATCTTATCAATTTTATCACCATTTTCTTTTATCTTAGAAGTCTGTTGGGTCATTTTTATTTTGTAGAGGGGAATAATTAGGTTAGCCTTTTTACGTTTACGGGCGTATGACTACTTCGAATTACGGCCTTGAATTAATAATATTGCAAATATTTGGACTGGTAAAACAGAACCGTGATCGCATTTTGTTTATTTGCTATTCTACATATCTACGCTTTTTATGGAGGAAACTTTGATTGTATATATAAATGGAATTAGGCTCTAAAACTACTGGACGTGTCAGCTAGTTAAAAATACTTAAATTGGTAAACTGAAACTGAAATTGGTGAGATTAAATTAAAAGTTTGATATCTACATCGCTTAGATTTTCGGAATGTGTCCTTCCTTTTTTAACTAGTTACCTAAATTTATAACTGGTAACAGTATTACAAAATATAATAATTAGTATAATAAATAAAACTTAAATACTCATTAAAAATATGTAGGTAAGTAAAAAGGGGAGTAGGTTAAGTTCATTAAAATATTACTTAAGTAAATAAATATGACATAATAATAATTAAGTAGGAAGATAATTAATTATTGCAATAGTTACACTTTTATCCATTTCAAAACGGGGGTCAAGTTTCTAAAATAAAAACGATCTACTCGTAATTGTCTTGTTAGCGACTGCGATGATTTGTCTTGTCTGTGTGTCCATCACAGTGTTGGATTGCACTACTGCACCCCGAGTGTCGGTAAAAGTGGTGTTATTCAGGGCGTAACGGCCTTTCACTGGCCTTACGTTGCATTTTCAGAGTTGAAAAATAAACAATTCATAATAAATAATAATAAAAGGATGGAAGATTTTAAGATAAGATTGAAATTTAGAAGTAAATTTCTTGCGATGAGGTTGTGTAATAAAAAAAAAAATTGTTTTCGAAAATAATGCAAATCCCATAAAAGCATCTCAGCGAAAATGCCATTTCATGAGAGGGGTGGTGGTGTTCTATGCCACCACCCCTAAACCCTGTATATTAGTTGTTTCTGGCAAATACACAATTTTATTTTATTTACACATTTATTTTTATTTGACCACTACACGGCGATGGCGACTATTTGTACCTAGATAAAAAAATATTGTATTTTATTGAATAAACAAATAAGCCCATCTGATATTTATTACCATGCATACCATGGTTGGTAGGTATGTACAGTACAGTCACGGACTAGGAGGCCGTAGCAGATTTGTCTAGGCTTCGTTAGCCCTAGACTGTGTTACCAAAAAACAAGAGCTATTTTGCAATACAGAAAAACCGGAAGTGTTACGCCGATCGTGTCCGTCACTGTACTATGGAAATCATTGGAAGATGGACCTTTTGTCCTAAAATCTTTTAATTTTGGTGTCGATGTCGTGATGTCGTCCAATTAATTACTATACACGTAATCTAAACTTCGATTCGTCACTAATCTCACCAGTATACAAACACAGGATACCTACATACATCAATATATATAAAACTCTTCCGTTACTGACTGACTGACTGACTGACTGACAGACAACGCAGAGCCGAAATTACTAGGCGTCGCGGGCTGAAATGCATGTAGGTTCCTTAGGGATTGTAGGTGAGCACTAAGAAAGGATTTTCCGAAATTCCCATGAGAACGGGAAAAAACTGGATTTTTGTATTTATGAGAAATCTGCGCGAGTGAAACCGCGGGGCAGCCTCTAGTAATGAAATATTTTATAACAAAGCACAAAGGAAGTTAAAATCTCACACTGGTATTGAATTTTTTTTTACAGTTATGTTTATAAGTTGCGTAGCGCATCGAGCATCGATATAACAGATGGTCGCGCTTCAATGAAATTCATTAAATGAGTGCATTTTATTGATTAGCTTTAGCTAGTTAAAGCGTGTTGGTTGGCTTACTTCCAAAATCACGGTTCTTTACAAGATTTTTCTAAACTTCTCAAAATTTAAGAGGCATTTTTTTATAGGCTGCACTGCATTCATTGCCATTGCATACGCAATTTATCATCACTTTGTTACTTTTCTTATAATAAAGCTATGAAATAAAAATAAAAAAAAGCTAGGAAGTAAGTATATTTTTTATGTTTGATTGATCCTTCAGAACACTAACTATTGGGCTGGGAAGACAGGTTTGCCTTAGGGAACTAGCTCATAAAAAAGCCAAGTTAGTCTTCAGTGGTTCTTTTGGCGATATAGTTTACCACCGGCTCAGCTTTTACTTAAACCAATCATTATTTTAGTTACTAACATACAAGACCATCTCATTAATATGTAAGTACGATATAAATTGACCACTCAGCATCATTGTAGCGTGACTTGAGATGGAATAACCGATTTTTTTTTGATAATAATCGGTCGCTGAGTTTATGATCACTAATTTATTACGCGCGTGAGTGTGTGTGTGTGTGACTAGTAAATGTAGGAGTTGTGTAACGAGATTATAATGATTTTGAGATGTAATTTTGAATTATTATCGGTTAAAACCTTTCAATATTCTTAGGCCTTGATCAATTTGATTTAGTTTCACAACTTCTACCGAATAAAGCAATATTTTAATGTCTAGATTATGGCTTAACATAATAGGCTCTATTTTTTAGAGTGGGTACTTAAGTACAGAAGCCAGCACATCAGCCTTCCCATCCTAGCACCTAGTACTTAGTACTGAAAGATAAGTACTTACTACAAGTAATAGCTAGTCGTACTAAAAAACCTACTATTGTGCAACAAAAATTTTTAAAAGAAGTGTAAGATTATGTATTATGTAAACTCTATTCTAATATAACTTAGATTCAAAAAATTTTTACACAATATGTAGGTACGTGAACGTACTTATGTAAGTTTACGCATTTTTTGCTATACGTACATAGAGAGTAGAACAAAATTATAATAATATTAATAACGCATCACACTTAGAGCCCCTAACTAGGAAGAACCTTTATCTAGGGTACCCGATACACACACAGAAACGAAAATTACACCCAGACCGAAAACAAACATCGACATTCATCATAATTAATATTCGCCCCGCCCGGAAATCGAACCCGGGTCGATTATTTTATCATTATAACAATGTTCTCCTGGCTGGGAAGCGAACATGAATCTCGCAGTCACAGACTGCACCACACCACTAGGCAGCCCCTAACTAGAAAGAACCTGTTTCTAGGGTGACTGAAAAAATACAAAGACGAAAAATACACCTAGACGAGTAAAAAAACATCGATATATTCGTATAATCAATCAATTAAAAAATAAAACTTCTAGAAGCGTTTTAAAAACGATTTTACTGCCACACTATCCAAGGCCACGCTTTCCATCTAAACCGTATTTTTTTGTAATTAGAACACGTAATGTAACGTACTGCTGCTAGGGCCCTGATTCAACTAACCACCGTAAATAGTTGAAATTTTTAACAAAACATAATGTCACGCCACGCCACGCCTATATTCTCCGAAGGATTAGGCAGAGGCATCAGCTTATTGACTGAGTCCACAAGAGGTATCAGTGCATCGAGCTGGACCCATGTTTGGCCGAAACTTTAATTCTGGGGTCAACTACTCAATGCATGACATGTCCCGCCCGATCTTTTTTGCTGAAATTTGAAGGATTTATCTTAAATATAAAGAAAAAGACTCGTACAAATATCACTTATCTAAGTAAGTTTTCCTCCTACCTACTACAGAGTGTTGCTAAAAACGGCCACTTTTGGCAACAATCTGTGACTTTCTTTGGTCTTCTTTAACTTAAAAGCTATATAACATACAACAGTGCCCTAAAAATACTAGGCTTCATTATCTAGTGGAATACTGTTCCACATTTTTGATATTTGCCTTAGTAAGAAGATATTGATTTCTATCGCAGATGGCGCTACTTTTAGCACTTTAGCGCTCTTAATGAGTATATTGGAGAGTAAATATTTTATTTTAATATATTAATTGGAAGAGAATTGAGCCCCCGGCCGGCCGGACGACACCGATGCCCAAGCTCTGAAAACTTGTCACCGTGTCATTAGCACATTTCTAATTACTTATTACATACCGCCGCCGCCGGTGGTGCTCACTGTGTAATCAGTGTAATCAGTAACATTACAACAGTTAGGCGGACGTTAGTGTGACACAGTAAGAAAATTAGACTGTATTTCAAGTGGGTAGGCAAACGTTAGAGCTTAAACAGACGAGCGACTACGGTGTGTTTGAGCCCTTAGCGGCCGACTGAGTAGCGGCGTATCGGTTCAGTACTCTCTTGCATATATTTTAAACTAGTCGACCCGGCGAACTTCGTACCGCCTAACCTTTTACTATATTTTGCATGTTTTATACTTATAAACCATCCTCTTGAATCACTTTATGTATTAAAAAAAAATCAAAATCCGATGCATAGTTTTAAAGGTATAAGCATACATAGGGACAGACGCGGGAAGCGACTTCGTTTTATACTATGTATTGATGAGGTGTCCAAGTTTTCTAGTTTTGCACGTGATTCTACAAACTGCGTAGAGTAAGCGCAAAACTAGCAAACTGTTGACGCTCCATTTACAATATTGGAAGGGCTTAAGAGCGGATGGATGACAAGAGATTGACGAAAGAAATATACAGTGTGTCCGGGGAAGTTATAACATAATTTTAAGGGTGTATTCTATGATCAATTTCATCGATGAAAACACCCCATATGGGGGGTCGCAGCCTCACCCCCCCTCAGTATGACGTTTTTAATTTTTTTTTTTGCAAAAATTGACCCCGCCTACTTTTAAATTCACAGATAAAGATCTAAGGCTCACAGAACCTTCATTAAGGTCTTGATCGAAGGCTAAGTAGTTAGGCTACATATCTTACTAACAAAATAACCAAGTATTGCTTTTACTTTTTTTTTTAAAGATGATAAACAAAAAAAAAAATTTTTTTTTGTGCATTTTTTACGGTTTTTCAAAGTTTCCACAAAAAAATGCAGATACTTTTTTTTATTTTTTGTGTTTTATTGTTAGCTTTTGAGTTGTTCTCCAAATTGGTATTAGATTTATTTCTCTAGGTCTATTACTTCAGAAATTATCAACTACCAAAAAGACCCTTCGCTTTTACCTTTTAATTTAAGATTTCAGTTTAACCCACTTTTATTAAAAAATAAAGTCAATATTTAATTATTTTGCTAGTTATTTAGGTAGCCTACCTACTTAGCCTTCGTACAAGACCTAAATTAAGAGTCCTTTTACGCGAACAGTGGCGCCACTCTAGAAAAAAAAATATTTTTTAAAGTAAGGCTTTTTTTCAGAAAAAAGTGCTCCCTTGTGCATAAAATCTTGGTCGCTAGTATTTTTTTAGTATTTAAAATAATATCTAGGTTTAGAATGTTTATGTTTTACTGTTTGTTGCTAAAAGTGGCCACTTTAGGTTTATACTGTTTCATGTATTACTTTTTGTTCCTAAAAGTAGCTAAAAGTGGCTACTTTTAGCAAAAAACAGTAACTTAATTTAGGTCTTGTACGAAGGCTAAGTAGGTAGGCTATCTAAATAACTAGCAAAATAATTAAATATTGACTTTATTTTTTAATAAAAGTGGGTTAAACTGAAATCTTAAATTAAAAGGTAAAAGCGAAGGGTCTTTTTGGTAGTTGATAATTTCTGAAGTAATAGACCTAGAGAAATAAATCTAATACCAATTTGGAGAACAACTCAAAAGCTAACAATAAAACACAAAAAATAAAAAAAAGTATCTGCATTTTTTTGTGGAAACTTTGAAAAAGCGTAAAAAATGCACAAAAAAAAATTTTTTTTTTGGTTTATCATCTTTAAAAAAAAAAGTAAAAGCGATACTTGGTTATTTTGTTAGTAACTTAGCTAGCTTAACTACTTAGCCTTCGATCAAGACCTTAATGAAGGTTTTGTGAGCCTTAGACCTTTAACTGTGAATTTAAAAGTAGGCGGGGTCGATTTTTGCAAAAAAAAAAATTAAAAACGTCATACTGAGGGGGGGGGTGAGGCTGCGACCCCCCATATGGGGTGTTTTCATCGATGAAATTGATCATAGAATACACCCTTAAAATTATGTTATAACTTCCCCGGACACACTGTATAGAGCGGATGCGGAACGCACGGTTGGAAGAGGTAAGCCACGGAGAACGTTCACCGACCAAATTGGTGACGTTCTGAGGAAAGGCCGTGTGAAGAGTTCACGAAACCGACGTGCTTGTATGAAAAGGCTTATGACTTAAGACTGTAGAAGAAGCGAAAGAAGTGTGTCAGGATCGTCGCAATTGGAAATCAATTATCTCTTTTCTGCCCACCCTGATGGGATACTGGCGTGACGTTATGTATGTAATGTATGTACGTTACTAAGCTTTTCCCGTTGCTGCTACTCAGTTGGCCGCTAAATGTTAGCCCGCTGGGGACACTGCCTTAGCTTAAACGGTCGATTGATGAAATCTATCTAAATTCTAAAAGTAGTACCAATTGGCATATGCATGATTTAAAAGAAAACAATCAAGTAATATAGGGGCGGTTTTCATCTACTCACCCCACCATGCTACAAAACTATCCTATATCAGAAAGTAAAAATCCAATCCCAGAATGATTGTATTGTTGTAAAACCCTTTTTTACTATTAAGGTAGTTTACATTGGTTATCCTTTCGATGTCTACGCCACGCCTTTTTTTTAAGGCGGATAAACTCCTAACGAGGACCCTGCAGCACAGGGGCCAGCCGCAGGGTTATGTGGGGTTCGCACCCACTAAAACCTCGCCGGTGTCCATCTCGGCTGTTAGCAAGCGAGTCACTGGAACATGTCTACGCCACGCCTCGCCAATTGTGCGCTGGGCTAAAGTACTTTATTTAAGTTTTATTGAACTATATATGTTAATAAGACAAGCATGCATAAGGGTATTTCTCACAAAAAATATTCTTCATCTAAGATCGCTGTCCATGATTTTTTTTTAGAATTTGATTATTTTGATAAGTTTATCGTAAACAAGAACAAAAATTTATAGTTTTCATGATGGAGGGACTCTTTTTTACCCAATAATTTCTCTGCAAATCGCTTTTGAAAAAATTAGGACAGCGATCTTATATTCACTGCCAGCGATCTTAGAACATCTCATATAACTGAAATATAAACATGTTGCACATAATATTTTATTGTAAAAAGTTATTATTTTATTTCAAGAAATAATAATAGAATTCTTGGCACAGTTTTAACAAGCTTGCATCTACAGATTTAGATTAAAGAAACATAAAAAAACTCCATCGCTTCTTATTTAGATTTTATTTTGTAATATTATAATTATGTTAAAGTAACGTTATCCTTGGTTCTTTGGATGAACCTACTATTTCTGTGGAATATTCAAAAATCTAATCAACATGCCGTAAAGCATGTATCTGGTCTATGGTCCTGAAGCCTTTACGGAAACCGGCTTGTTTGGGTGGCTGAAAGTCATCAATCCTGCGCACAATACGATTCCAAATGACTATCAAGAACAGTTTGTAAACATGGCTAAAAAAAAAGTTAGAGCGGCATGTGATTCTTCAGCAAGGTTTTATCATCCTTTTTGAAGAACAATACTAGGTACTACTCTCCTTTCCGTGCTTCTGTAGTTTTCAAATCTCTGATACTTAAGAGGCATAGCACAGCTAAAGTAGCAAGCGAAAAGAGTAAATATCTTCTAAACGGAGGCAAGTATCAAAAAAGTGAAACAGTATTCTCCTAGATAATTTAGCTTAGTATTTTTAGAGCAATGGTGGTTAAAAACCATAGAAAGCTACAAAGTGTTGCTAAAAATGGCCACTTTTGGCAACAATCCGTAGATTTCCTTGGTATTAAACCTAAAAGCTATACAACAGTGCCTTTAAAATACTAGGCTACATTATCTGGGGTTCTGGCCAGATAAACCTCCACGTGGTGCACCCTGGGCAACACTAATCGATGACACTTTTCGTTTACCGTTTGGTGTGATCGCTCGGTGGCTAATAATATGGCGAGAGTGGCGCTCCACATGCTCTGTGCTTTATCAGAGAGCATAGTGTGAGTCGATAAGGAGAGCGGGGCTTGGTACCCTCACCACGGCGTACTCCTCGGCTCCGTGGGGGGGTTAAAAAGCCCTGCTAAACGAGGAGAAAGAAGAAGGGAGTCATTGAAGAGGAAGAGGGAAAGATGGCGAAGAGGTGGATTACGGGACTTAGGGGCTCCCCCAATGGCACGTCCATGTGGAGATTTATGGCTCGGCTGATTAGAAACCCTGCGTTATTAGATGCTGGGAATAATAGTCCTGCTCACGGTTGGCTTGATGACTAAGTCGCTGACCGTTGGGATCACAGGTCTATCCGGCTGATTCGAACGCGCAGGGGAGTAGATGCCGGGCTGTCATTCCTCCCCGCTTTGCGGTCGGCTTGATATCGCCATCGCTAACAGCAATGGGCGTACCAATGAGGCGCTTACAAGCCCCATAGGAGATGGTGTCAGTGTTATGACACTGCCACGCGCGATCGCTGGGTGCTGTGGCCAAGATGGAATGGCTGTAGCACCTGGCGGTCGAGGAGGAAGTAGCAGGGTCTTTCAACTGCCACCACGGTGTCAACACTCCGCCGTGGCCCCCCAGTAACAAGCTCTGCTCATATAACAAACCTGGGCAGGATGACGGAACGCAGTATCCAGTTCCGTCGTTCAGCGTTGGGAGAGCCATCCACGCGCTGGGGGGACTACCATCTTGGCCCCCCGTGTAGAGGCTCAATAGCCGATGCTGGAGGAGGTATCAGAGTTACACATAAAGATCAAAGATCTGCCGTGACCCCCTTGCCAACAGCCGAGGAGGACACCGGCTGTGTTTTAGTGGATGCGAACCACATTATCCTGCGGCTCTCCCCGGGGCTGCAGGGTACTCGTCAGGAGTTTCCCCGCCTACAAAGGCATTTATCATCTAGTGAAATATTCGATATTTGCCTTTGTTTTGAAGATATTAAATATCTTCGCGGGTGGCGGTACTTTACCTGTGCTATGCCTCTAAACGGAATTATACAATTACCTACTGTAGGTGTTGGTTGGCCCTAAGGATTGGTTTTCTACCCGCCTTCAGAAGTTCACCTGTGGTTGAACTGATGATACCCTTTATCAGAAACATTATACCTACACTACATAGTAAAGAAGAATTCTAGAAAAAAATAGTAACAGTGAAATTGAAAAGTAAATTACAAGATCGCTGTCATTGACTATAAGATCGCTGTCCTTAGGACAGCGATCTCAGAAATGACAGCGATCTTATGGACAGCGATCTTAGCAATTAAAAAAAAAAGTGGATTATTAATAGGAAATAAAAGGTCTAGCAAGTAAATAATACTACAATAGTATGCAAAACACATAGTATTTCATTATAATCTAATTACAACAATGATATAATGGCTTGATTTATTTCTATGCTACAAAACAGATTTTTAAGAAAGGGTGACCAAGCGTAACTGCGCTCAAACATAACGTGATTGAGTCGAAACGAAGCATCTCAGTACATGGTCACTACTGTGACTTACTCAGCATCAGTAAGGGTTCACGGCACTGACACTACAAAACTTAAAACCCATTGGTTAGCGAGTTATGTAAGAAGAACTGCGCGGTAGTTCAAAAAGTACTAAACTTCGGACGCTCGTATAAGTTGAATAATATCTTGAACAGATAATTAAATTAAGTTATCATATTTTTTTTAGTGTTAAACAACGTATCAACCATCGATTAAAATAAAGTTTTTAGTTCAGTCTCTTATAGTTAAAAAGTTATAACATAATTTTGAGCGCTGGTCGTAGTCCGGACGCACCGCTGACGGCCGATTTTAGGTGAAAAAAAATTTTTTTTCCATGTTTCCTAAATCCAATTTATTACTAACTGTTTAGGTCTAGGTCCTTTTTTGGATAAATAATAACATATTAAAAACTCAGGCTCATAGATTCTTCAATCTCGCAGTTTCACGTCCGGACGCATGTTTTTGAAGCTCTAAATATTCACCCATAATCGAAGTTACGCTTTTTATAAATTACCATACAGGTTAACTGTAGAATTTGCATTCAATAAACGGTTAAATGAATCCGCTTTTATTAATTTATGTACTTCTTGAAATTCATCATTTTATTAAATGAAATGGTCAAGTGTAAGTCGTTTTACTCTAATATCGCCAGTATAGAGTTATAAAGGACACGTGGACATGTCTCGCTAATGTTTGGCGATCTTATTTCTTAAAACATTATCGATAATATGAATAAGTGAAGCACAAGAAAAAAAAATATCAAATACAAGGAACAGTCTGTATACGGCGCAAAGAGCATGTAATGATCTTTCCCTCTTCCGATGCAGATAAGCAATGGAAAAAACATCTATAAGTATAATGTTAAATAAATTTGGTCGGTCAGACAAACGAATACTTTACTGATAGAAAATGTGGGTATTTCGCTTGATTTAGGTACAGGTCCCTAAAAATTAAACGGATTATATTTATTTGTGAAACTAATTTAGCCTGTGCCAATTAGAGCACGCAAAATATACGGTCTTAGTAATATCACATTGTTACAATGCAATATTTTACTGAAAAATTTACTTTTTGTTACCTACCAAGTGTTTTCTGAATATCGATCATGCGTGTGATGGTTTGTTAACTGTTTTTGATTAAATTTCAATACATAGTATATTATCAAATAAAGTCGCTTACCGCGTCTGTCCTTATGTATGCTTAAATCTTTAAAAATATGCATCGGATATTGATGCGGTTTTTTTTAACAGATAGAGTGATTCAAGAGGAAGGTTTATAAGTATAATACATGCACAAAATAGTAAAAGATGAGGCGGTACGAAGTTCGCCGGGTCGACAAATAAAGTCGCTTACCGCGTCTGTCCCTATGTATGCTTAAATCTTTGAAACTATGCAACGGATTTGGGTAATTTTTTTTTCAATAGATAGAGTGATTCAAGAAGAGGTTTATAACTATGATACATGAGCAACATAGTAATAGGTTAGGCGCTACGAAGTTCGCCGGGTCGACTAGTACTTTGTAATTTTCAGCTTTTGTGTCATTTGGCAAAGAAAGAGACAACATAAGAAATCACAGCGACATCTATGATTGTACCAACACCTTTCCAAAGAAGATGCCAGTTCCTCTTTGTACAGTGGCGGACTAGGAGGCCGTAACAGATTTGTCTATGGTTTCGTCAGCCCAAGACTGTATTGCCAAAGAACAAGAGCTATTTCGCAATACAGAAAAACCGGAAGTGTTACGCCGACCGTGTCCGCCACTGTACTACTCATCCTCATCCGTTAAGGGGCTAAAATTGGGAAAACGGCGAGAGGAGTGTTCGTATATACGACTTTAATAACACTTAAAAATAATACAGAAAGCTATTTCTTTTTTCGTAGCTTCTCAAAAGACTGAACTACAATATAGTAGGTTTTCAAATAAAAAAAACTAAAGGGTTTTCTTATAAAAAAATCGTAAAGTTCATCAAAAACTGCAAAAACAGCTTTTGCTGTTAACGATTGTATACTAGTTTAAAAGTAAGTTGAAGCAAAACAAAAATTGTATCATAAACTAGAAAGTCTGTTCAACTTTTATATTGTAATTACAAAAATATACATGTCCATTTTCATCTAGTTTTAATTGCTAAAACTTTACTAAAATTTCGGCGGAAATTCCCCATACTAAATTGTATGGAGGGATCCAACGGCCGAGCGGCCGATTCGATAAGCAGAAACGGGCGCCAGTACGCCTCCGGTCTTGAGGCGGAGCGTACGTCAGTCGTGCTTTGGCGCGCTATTACAAGACTATTTATTATTGTTTGCGCGAGGTTTGCGCAGTAAATGAGAATTCTTTTTTAGTTTGGAAAAAGTAAGTACATTTTATTATTATTATATTAATAAATTTGAGCAATAGTAGACGTAAGTTTCTGTGATTTTTTAATATCAAATAAGTATCCCTACAAATTTATAATCTGAGGGGAAAAAGAAAGCACTTATTTTCGCTCATTTTAAAAACGATATCTACATAGTACAGCTCTTAAAAATATTTTTTTATATTGGGTTGTTTTCTATATCTTTCTTTTTTAAATGCAAAGCAATAAACTTTTCATTATTTTTATTTATTTTACGATTTGATATGTAGGGGTCATTGACCTTAGTAGGATTACCCACACGTCACAGTGTGTATGTACCTATCAGGAAAAATAAAAACGTAGTGCTTCTATTACTCTATCGTACACCTATATAGTAATTAGTTTTTTCGCTACCTACTTTACACAATGAAACTACAATAGGTATGGACGTAGGTAGGCAATGTTTGGTTGCATAAGGGTTTCGTATGAAAAACAACTTTTAGGTGTTATCTCTCAAACAAGAACAAATTTAGGTGTAAGGTACTAAAAACTATAGTAATAATAACTTATTATGCAATATGCAAGCCCGACCTGACATACGCGATCCTTTATCGTTGCTCGAAATTCAACACCTCGAAAAAGGTTTTTGCACATTTTTATAAAAATAATATATTGAACTTCAATTTATTTGAAAATGATGAACCTAAAAATTAATAAAAAGTTACTTTCTTTAAAAAAATTAGAGGTGGATTTAACAGAGTTCTAAATATCAATGTTATTTATTTTATTATAAAATTATATAAATAACTGCTTGCCATTTGTGTTAAAAAAACAACCCAGTAAGATTAAAGTTAAGCTCGGAAAGTAACTTTTTATTCTATTTATAAAAAATGCAAGAATTGGTAAAAGGAAATGAACGTCTTTCTATGCTGCAAAAAAAGTTAAATATCCAAGAATGTTCTATGTACTGTTGGTTTGTCTAATAAATAAAATAAATAAGACGCCACCGCTACAAAGGTCATTTTTATTAAAATAACCAACTTAAAATATTAATTTACACGATTATTATTATCTATACCTACTGAAGATTCTTATGTATGGATCATGTTACTTTCTCGGCCAGGAATGGGCAAATTAAATAACAACAACGTTAAATCTTAGACAGGAAAATACATAAAACAGTTTATATGGGAAAATTACATTTTTATTTTTCTTTCAACCCCTCCATTTTTTCTATCTTTTCTCACCTTTTGAACCTTATGTGAACTACGACAAACATTTTAAAACTCAAATCAGCTAAACGTTCTAAGTCGTTCTCAAGTTTAAGCGAGATAAACAAACCACGATTGATTTTTAAATATAAACTAGTTGACTCGGCGAACTTCGTACCGCCTAAACTATTACAATGTTATGCGTGTATTATACATTATAAACCTTCCTCTTGGACAGATGCGGGAAGCAACTTTATTTTATACTATGTACTAGAGGTTGCCCCGCGGTTTCACCCGCGCAGATTTCTCATAAACACAAAATTCCTGTTTGTTCCCGTTCCCGTGGGAATTTCGGGAAATCCCTTCTTAGTGCTCACCTACACTCCCTAAGGAACCTACATGCAAAATTTCAGCACGCTACGCCCAGTAGTTTCGGCTCTGCGTTGTCTGTCAGTCAGTCAGTCAGTCAGTCAGTAACGGAAGAGTTTTATATATATTGATTGAAGATGGTCTGTTATTTTGACCATCAAACTCTATCTATAGTCTTTTTTTTATCCAATTTTTTTTTTATTACAACAACAAACCTTTTTGTCGGGAAACATTTTTCATAGTCAAAGAAGTCTAAAGAAAATCAATCAATGTGGCAGACAGACGTTTGTTTTATTGAAAGGTTTAATATACCTAAATTTTTGAATAATATAATACCTGTACCTATTTAAAATTAATTCGAACAATAAATGTTCGTTATATTGAAATAGGTATTTTAATCTGTATGTGTGTATGTACTATGTATGTTTGTCCGCGATTCTTTCACGTTTGGCTGAACCAATTTTGATGCCGTTTTCAGAGTAGTATTTGCTACATTCAGGACCGGGTTTAAGTGTTTAAACAAACTTTGAAAAAAGGCAGTTCTCAGTGTATGTATGTGTCAGTTTATTGAGCCGTGTGCCTTTAAAAAGAAAAAAGTATCATATTGTCACTCGTTAGCATTAATTGCGAGACTCTTAATGTCATACCTACGTAATTACATTTATTTTTATCACAAACAGTAAATTATTGCAAGTAATTCTTTTATATTAATTATTAGCAACGAGTTTTCAGATGCAAGTTCCATATCTCCTTTTCAAAGAATTAGCTATCTTCTAACATAATAATGACAGGTATAAAGATAAACATACAACCAGTACTTAGGGACACGTAAAAAGTATGGATACTTTGCGGTATCGAGTACATTTCCATTCCTATCCTTACTTTGTACTCAATACTGTGCTTACGATACTTTTAATCAATGAGTACATACATTTTGGCAGGTATGGCATCATATCGAATGAACTGAAATGAATTCCCATATAAAACTAGCGACAATAAAGGTTCTGCAAACGATCAAATTTGTTTGACAAACACGTTTTCATATAATATTGTTTGACAAACTTCAAACACAGCTGCCCACGATTAATTTTTTTGACATACGTAAAATTTTACAAAAAAAAATAAGTTAAACGGACACTTACACGGCTTCCGGCTATTTTTCATCGTTAAAGGAAAGCCAACTTGTTTTATTTTTTGAAGAACTTTCTTTTATTGTATTAAACGTGTGTGCCTAGCCTAAGTAAGAACTGGCCCTAAGAAAAGTGCTTCGGGGTATCGATACTTTTGTTTCTTGTTTTTTTTAACAACTTTTCCAATTATTGTATTAAATTTGTGTGCCTACCAAACGTAAGAAAAGTAAGTACTATAGGACCTCAGAGAAGTACACGATAGATACATTGAAGAATTGATACTTTTGTTTTGATACTACTCATTATGAGTACAGTATCGATACTTTCTATTCTTTACCATATATTATATGAAATAGTTTTAGGTTTTGTAACAGTTTTTTAGCGTATTTATTGCTAGTGCTACCTGCACATAACACAAATAAATTTCGTGGATAATTTAATGAGTGGTTTTCAATTTGACATATAAAAAAAATAAGTTTTATTACACCGCTATGGCATGGCGCTTTGCAAAAGTCAATAGGTCAAGTTGAAATGAATCATTAAAAGAAAAAAAGAAAATTGAAACTCGTCACGCGTCAGTCAGATAGTTATTTTTGTTTTAAACTTTTTAAGTTAATTTGAACTGATTTGAGTTACTATCCTATGTCTTTTACTTTAGACAACACAATCTACGGGCGTATTATGAGACTTATTTTTGCTTTTTAATGACACAATGAAAACCACTCATTAATTCATATTTGTTTTTTACACAAATCAGAATCTTCCATCCCCCCGCTGATAAGAATTTATCACACCTTTATGAGGCATACTGCAGTTTATAATGTAAAACTGGAGTAGACGAGTGGAGTCGTCATGTCATTATGAAATTTTTTAAATCTTTTGTAATTTAGGGGATATTGTTATTATATTTTATTGTAGTTAAAATTTTAAATTAATAAAATATTTACGTGTGAGTATTTACTTAAATGAAATATATTTACCTATGTTGAGAAATTCAGTCCTTTAACAAATAAAAAAAAACCTAAAAGCTGAATATATTAAAATCACTCTCAAAGCCTAAAAATCAAGTAAAATCGACAATTTTTTATTTGTGGCAATAATTGTTTTCTATCTTATACCAGTTGTAATTAATTAAAAATATACAAAAAAATATATAATATTGAAATGCGACTTTAATTTTTACCTTTAATGTAATCAAAAAGTCATAACCAACTTTTTGTATTTTTGCAGTGTTGAACTCTGACCGACGATCTTTTTTAACCGACTTCATTAGTTAAAATAAACATACTTTACCTTTTATTTAGTAAATAATAAGTAGGTAAGATATTTAGTTAGATAGTTAAAGTTCTAAACATTTTTTTTAATGTTTCTAATAAGGTATGTTTAAGTACTCAACAATAAACAATTTGTACTAAAATAAAACCTATTAGGCAGTAAAAAAATTATATAACATCGATAAATCATATTATTTCGTAATCACAATTCAATAAACCCATAAATCATAGTAACGATACACCCAAGTTAATTCGCGCGAAAAATCAGATTTAAATATCGCGCCAAGAAATGTTCGCAACTCGGCCGCGTAACATTGAGCGCTAGGGTCGCGCGAAATCGGCGTTCAAATAAAAGAGGCCTCAGCCTTAAGCACTTTAATAAATTTTTGTTGCAATGTTCTAGCTCTAGCCAATGCAATGCATTACATTAATAACTACCGCATCTCGTATGTCATATAATATAGCAATTAATGCCTAATGATATTGTTGACATGTTTGCGAATGTCGTGTAACCTGTTATTATTCCGCAAATGACATGTTCCGTGCTCGTTTTTATGCCGCTAATAGCATATTTTAAAATATGCATTTCGTATGTGTTTCCTAATTCAAAGTAGTACAAAAAATAAATCAGCTAAGATTTTTTTTTATGACACTTCTAACACAAATTATAATGTACTTATCCACAAATGTATTTAAAGTACTAGGTACCCTAACATTGGATTCCTAGAAAACATAAAAATAATAATAGAAGGTACAACATTAATCAAATCAAATATCAATAATCATAAATAATCAAACTTCAAAACAACTCTGTGGTTCAGTTATAGCAGTGATGTTTCTGTAACTTCGCAGGTTAGTGTTCGATTTCATTCATTCATTCATTCATAATATCACGCCTTTTATTCCCCGGAGGGTTAGGCAGAGGCACCAGCTTGAGAGCCGGACCCACGTTTAGCCGAGTTTATGCTTTATTACCAACGTGACAAGGGGCCAGCTTGTCGCCGCGGTTATAACGACCACTACTGCGGCCGGGACCAACGGCTTAACGTGCCTTCCGAAGCACGGAATCATCTTACTTTTCGGACAATCAGGTGATTCAAGCCTGCAATGTCCTATCCAACCGAAAACAACCACAACGTGATTTTTGTGAGAAATCAATATGTGGTGTTTTCTGCGGGGATCGAACCCACAACCTTCCGTGCCGTGGCGCAACGCGCTACGCCACTGAGCTACGGAGGCGGCAAGAGGCGGCGGGAGGTGTTCGATTTCCGGCTGGGGTAAACTTTATCATGATGTATATATTCGTTTCCTAGTTCTGGGCGTATTTGTGGTACTTTATAATAAGTAATAATAAATAACACATCACGCTCAGATCCCCTAACGAGAAAGAACCTGTCTCTAGGGTGCCCCAAAACATCATACAGACACGAACAATACACACAGACCGGAAACAAACATCGATATTCACATACCAATGTTCGCCCCGCCGGGAATCGAACCCAGGTGCACACGCTTACTCAGTCCACATCACTGCCAACTGAGCTACGGAGCAGACTTGAACTAACATGTAAGTATTTATATATTATGCTTCACAAAAAGCGCGTCCAATGCTCTTTAAAAGCATGTGGTTCTATAGAGTTATGATGATAAAAACAAAGCTATTTCTAGTGCGGTATTGTCCTACAACCACGGTCGGTTGCTACCAGCGCCGCCGCAGCGATAGAAAGTAAAAGTATACAATGGTATCGTGCGCAGTCGCCGATTGCTGTCACGACGCCATTGTACTTGCGCAGCGCATTGTTTCTATATTGACAGATTGCCTGACTTCTTTCCGCAAATACTCAGTTTTGTAACTCGAATGATAATTTTATAAGCACGATTTTGATGGAATTAGAAAGTCTTAGGTATTTTTTACAATGCAATCATCCTGGCTCGAGCCGTCTTTTTTTTTTTTTTTTTAAGGCGGGGAAACTCCTAACGAGTACCCTGCGGCCCCAGCCAGAGGGAGCCACCGGATTATGTGGGGTTCGCACCCACTAAAACCCCGCCGGTGTCCACCTCGGCTGTTGGCAAGGGGGTCACGGAAAATCTATTTGAGCTGGTTTATGTGTGCGACCCTCTCCGGCATTGTCATGGGGGACATGGTGGTCGTCCCCTCGGGACGGGGACTCGCCATCCAACGCTCAACGGCGAAAACGAGCGAAGCGACGGAACACCCGCGTTCCGTGGTGGTTATTGGTCGTTTACCCAACGACCCCGGGGTCCCCTCTTAGTCGCCTCCTACGACAGGCAGGGGATACCTCAGTCCTATTCCTCGGCCCGGTACTGCAGGGCGTGAGCCGGCTAATACCTACTCCGTCGAGCGTATGCGTAGTGTCTTGAAGTTGGAAATCGACTATGTACATATTATATAAATTTGGAGTGGAGAACGATATAAAGTATCATTTGAACACTTTGTAGTGTGAGTTCGAGACTAGACTCGACTGTTGAATGTCAGCCGTAGCTCCCTCGAGTGGCAGGACATGTGTCAGGCATTTTCATAGAGAATTTGGACCCCGGAAATCATTGATAATGGTGGATCTGGTGTCCTTTTACATACGAAAACCCTGCTATACAAAATTTCCTTCATTTTTGATATCGTAGTCGCTAAATCAATATATATAAAACTCTTCCGTTCGTTACTGACTGACTGACAGACAACGCAGAGCCGAAACTACTGGGCGTACAAAGCTGAAATTTGGCATGTAGGTTCCTTAGGGAGTGTAGGTGAGCACTAAGAAGGGATTTCCCGAAATTCCCACGGGAACGGGAAAAAACGGGATTTTTGTGTTTATGAGAAATCTGCGCGGGAAATACTGCGGGGCAGCGTCTAGTCAAAGATATAAAGGCTAAATAAGACCTTTTGTCTTTTAAGAAGTACCTTCGTACTAACAACTAAGTTATCGGCATTTCGCCGTTTTTGTACTTTCCGCTCTGAATCGGAGCCATGGAAAGTGGTCTCGAGGTGTTATGTTTTTTACGTAATCGCTTCTTATATTACAAAACTAAAGCAATTTAGTTTAAACTTTCAAAAAGAAAGGTTTTCGCTTTGTTTTCAATAGCAAATAAACATTTTTGAGGTTTTTTGTGGCTAAATTACGCAACTTAATGTTTGTACCCAAAGAGAATTTAAAATTTTCAACATTTCATTATATTAGATTAGTTTTGAAATTTGATTAGTCATAGATGTTTTTATTAGCTTCTGAAGTCGATTTTGTCGTAATATTTTAGATTTGCTACATACCTACCTACAAAAAAACTGAGAAGTCAAATAAAAATAAACTGTTATTGCGTTAATATGATTATTAGATAAATCTATTTAATAATTACCTAGTTTTAGTTTCATCTAAGGCTAACATATTTGTATAAAAGGTGTCTTTTCAACCTTTACGAAGATATTAAAAGATTGTCTCATGCAGGCCCCGTAAACAAGGCCGCTTAAAAAGCAACTGCTTTCATAATTTCTTGCGTTTTTTGGTACTAGTCACTGATTCTACCAAATGTGACCATCTTAGAGCCCCAGTTTACAGAAGCTGTCGAAAAAATTAGTCTATTTTTGTTATTTTATTTAGCAACTAGTTGACCCGGCTTAAGCCCAACGTACGTTTAACAATTACCAATTTAAATTCTAGCGGCACAGCACAGGGTCACAATAAATATTTAGTACTACATAGAATATAATAAATAGTACTACATACAGTATGGGCTTTCCCCGCCTCTCTCAGCAAGTGCGGTCTCCCGCGCTCGGTTACCTCTCAGTTACCGCTCAGTACAAACAGCACGTCTCATTCACTCACACAAGCATGGTGCGCGTGCAAGTACACGAGTTTTAGCTGTTATGAAGTGTCCGAGGTGTGGCAGGGTTGTGACCACAGAACAAGGAAGATGCTCGTTGTGACAAATTCAGATAACGAATCATAGCGAGCCGCTCGCATCAGCTGGCGTGAGTCTGAACGCGGAGCACAACATAATATAAGAAACACGACACTTCCGCCTGTCCTGTCCAACCACATTACCACAAACCCAAAGGAATGACACCACTGAGGGCAACTTGATAAAACTTTACCCGGCAAACATTGTATCGCCTAACCTTTGCATCATCACCATTTAACCATCTTGTGCATGTATTATACTTATAAACCTTCCTCTTGAATCACTCTATCTATTAAAAAAACCGCATCAAAATCCGTTGCTTAATTTTAAAGATATATGCATACAGAGGGACAGACGTGGGAACCGACTTTATTTTATACTATGTATATTGATATTGGTAATTTTTTATTTATCAAGTTGCTCTCAGTGGCATCACCAAGGACAAAACATAAAGGAAGTGATTATCTATACCAATATTATAAAGAGCCGCGGGCGCCGGCGTTAGAATGTCGCCCTCCCCTCTCCTCCCGTGGGAGCCGTAGGACCCGGCTGAGGGACAGCACCAGAAGACGGGCAGCAGCGTCTTCTGGTTTATACAACACCATACTGCGCTCGCCAACCCGCCTGCCAAGCGTGGCGAGTATGGCAACCCCCCCTCATGAATAGTCAGCATGTGCCCAGGCCCCTAGTCCCCGGCAGCCCCGCTATTCCTGACCACGGTAGCGGTCACGGTAACGGCGGGGCAAGGGGTGCTAAGAATCCCCGGACGGTCGGCTACCACCCCTTTAAACGACAAAGGTTCTGAAACGTGGTGCTTCACTATAGGGCTTATGAACAGGCTCCGAGTAGCTCAACGAGCCATGGAGCGGGCTATGCTCGGGATTTCTCTGCGGGATCGAATCAGAAATGAGGACATACGCAGAGAAACCAGGGTCACCGACATAGCCAAGCGGATAAGCGCGTTAAAGTGGCAATGGGCAGGTCATATAGCCCGCAGAACAGATGGCCGCTGGGGCCGAAAAGTTCTCGAGTGGAGACCACGGATCGGTAAGCGCAGCGTAGGACGTCCACCGACCAGATAGACGGATGATCTGCGCAAGGCTGCGGGTCCACGCTGGATGCAGGCCACCTGCGATCGGTGCAGATGGAGAGCCTTGAGGGAGGCCTATGGTCCAGCAGTGGACGTCTTACGGCTGAAATGATGATGATGATGATTATAAAGAGGAAAGATTTGTTTGTAACGAATAGGCTCCGGAAATACTGAACCGATTTGAATAATTCTTTCACAGGTAGAAAGCTACACTAGTGAGTAGTAGTAGTCCCCGAGTGTCATAGGCTATATTAGATTTTCAAAAAAATTAGGGATCCTTACTTAAACTCAAATAATGTAACCCAAGGTGCAATATTTTTTCCGTTGTTTACATATTTTGACAGGTGGTTTGTTGTTGTTGTTTGTTTTTTTATTGGCCCATTCTGGGCAGTCTATATAACATAGTCCATAGAGCCAAGTCTTTAGTAGTATCTTTTATTCTATGGCGTAACGAAGTAAGCCGGGACAGCTCGTAAGATTATATTTTTATGCGTGTAATAAGATCGCGGTGTAAAAACGCGCGGTTTACTTGATTACTACAAAAATAACCAGTAAAATCTTAAATCTAATAAAATTAAAAATCATTATCTATCAATAACAATAAATTATTACTAAATTTAGCATATCATACACCTACTTTCCTATGCGACCCAAATTGTTCGAGATGCGTACAAAATCACGAGACGGCTCTATTATAGGAAACTATGTTAAAACCGACATAACTAAGTTACAATAACGGTTTTTGTGACAACAGAAAAAACGCTCAGCGAAACTGATTGTTTGATGACCCGCTCTGCTCTCTTTACCTATGTAGATTGTATGAAAATGGTATGAAAACACGATGAAAATGAAATGTATAAAACGCGGAATTTTTTTGGTTTTTACTTGTTGGACCGATACCCGCTCTTCCAACTTATGATAAACTAGAGGCTGCCCCGCGGTTTTTCCCGCGCAGATTTCTCATAAAACAAAATACCGTTTTTTCCCGTTCCCGTGGGAATTTCGGGAAACCCCTTCTTAGTGCTCACCTACACTCCCCAAGGAACCCACGTGCCAATTTTCAGCTTTCTACGCCCAGTAGTTTCGGCTCTGCGTTGTCTGTCAGTCAGTCAGTCAGTCAGTAACGGAAGAGTTTTATATATATTGATGATTTTCATGAAAAGCAATGAACTATATTATTTGTGTCAAAGCATTAAAAAAAAACTAAATCCATCCGCACGAAATGAAATACTTTAATGTGTATACGTTTAAGGATTTAACTAGCTGAACCAAAAAATTCGTAGTTAAATAATGAAATTTTACTATAGCCTAGCCTATCTTAATCAGAATTTGGAAATAATGTCGGATTATAATGGTATAAGAATTTTTCTAAGCAGTAAATAGTTTCGGACCCTATACTATTAAAAAAAAACAAAATCTTTTCTTTTTATTAATATAGCGTAAAGAAATATAAAAATTAATAGGAACGCACTGTATCCTCCAGAATTGTACCCGTTTCAGATGTACGTGACTAATTTACCACAGAAAACGGTTATTTTTCGATAACCTGAAGGAAATAATATTGCTATAACATCTATTGTGTGTTTTTACAATAGTAACGCGGAAGCTAGATCGATGTTGGATGCGTGGGAGCATTGTGCTAGACAGATCAATTACAACTCTATCTAGACTTTGACAGGTGGAGCGGATCAAAAAAAAAAGAGTAGGTAGGTGGAGTTAAATCAACTCTACATACGCGGAGCTCTACAAACAATTTTTGTTCTGTTGAGAGGTAAACACTAGTGCGCCGTGCCGGTGGAGTCATGGATTGCCATCGTCTCATCACCTCCATTATCATTATCACCATTATTTCCTTTAAGAGCCAGTTAACCGCGATGCTAGCGCCATTCTTGAAAAAAAAGTTTTATCTCTTCCAATCTAAGGCAAATATCAAAAATGTTGCACAGTATGACACTAGATAATCTTGCCTAGTATTTTTTGAGCACAGTAAAGTATTCCTAACTTAAAAGAACAAAATATACACAGATTGTTGCTAAAAGTGGCCACTTTTAGCAACACTTTGTAGCTTTCTTTGTTCTTAACCTAAAAGCTATACAACAGTGCCCTAAAAATACTGTCATACTGTGCCACATTTTTGATATTTGCCTTAGTTTAAGATAATATTAATTTTTTTCGCGAATGGCGCTAGAATCACTGTAAACTGGCTCTTAAGTCCCTTATCAGGGGCAAAGGGTTTTAAAAAGAGTTTTCTCGGTCTTGGTCTTGGGCCACAGTTTCGAGATCATTCCAACTGACTGTCACAGCCACAGCCCATAGAAGCTGCACCTCCATGGGTGTCGTAAAAGGCGACAAAGTTACACCTGGAGGAGGGGCAGCAGCGTCCTTCGTTGAGAAACTTGAAGAGCCATACTGCGTTCACCGTCCGCCTGCCAAGCGTGGCGATAGCGGCAAAACCCCCTCGAATTGTTTATCCACGTGGTGATCTCTGGGGGAGACCTTTGCCCAACGGTGGATGTCGTCCGTGAGCGGTATCTCTCAAGTCTGTATAGGCAGTTTCTTTATGACTTACTAGTAGGCGCTCCGCGGCTTCGTTTTCCGCATTTTCCCTTGAAACATCAAGTTCCTAATTTTCCCGAAGGAATTCCGAGATAAGATGACTGCTCCGTAGCTCAGTTGGCAGTGATGTGGAACGAGTAAGCGTGAGCACCCGTGTTGATTCCTGGGCAGGGCGAATATTGATATGATGAATATCGATGTTTGTTTCCGGTCTGGGTGTGATGTTCGTCTCTGTGTGTGTTTCGGGCGCCCTAGATACAGGTTCTTCCTAGTTAGGGGCTCTGAGTGTGATGTGTTATTATTATTATTATTAATATGTAGCCTGGTCTTTTGTCAGGCTCTAGCTAGACTATCCATATTGCAAATTTCATTTAATTCGGTTCAGTAGTTTTCTCGTGAAAGCCACACAGATATACAGACAAACAAACAGATAGATAGACAGAGTTACTTTCGCATTCATAATATTAAAGTAAGGAAGTAAGGATAAGTTACTAGACTATATAGTCCATTAGTCCCTAGCTAGTCTATACATAACCAACAGAACTCACAAATCGGATTACCTGCTCAATATTTTAATTTATAACCTTGCCACACACGATGCGACTTTCCATCGTGTCGTGACGCAACGTGTGTTATAATCGCACAACAATAAAGTGTCGGAGTTCCGTTTAATTGTAATTAAAGTGTTCGGTAAAAGTGTTTGAAATCGCGGCTGTGTGTGATGACCAAAATCGTTCAATAGGCCAATGTGGAATTAACCAATTTCATTCATTTCTCTAACCGGGCCGTCTCGTCTAGTCTCGTCTTGGGTCAATTTTTTTTTGCTTTCCTCTCCTTTAAACTATCATTCCATGACTCTACTTGAATTGACTTTACTTCTGATATGACTCCGAAATATACCCTTTTTTTAATACTGTTTTATTTATTTTGGCTTTTTGTATTTTTATGTTTGCTTATTTTTATTATTTGGGCTTGATTATGTTTGTTTATTGTGTGGTTTCGTCACTGTACATTTAATGTTTTTTTTTTTTTTCTGTACTTAATTTGGTAAGGCACTCCATGGATTCTCGTGAACACTACCGGCACTGACTGAAAACCAGCGCTTTGGGCTCAAACCCATAGCAAATGCTGAGACAGTGCCCTTTGCTATAGTGGCATATTGATAGGTACTGTTTATTGTTTTTTTTTATATTTTTACCTTTTTGTATATTTTTGTAATGATGTGTCACTGTTTGGCAATAAACTTTTTCTATTTCTATTTCTAAATTCTAATGTTTAACTCGATCATAAACAGTACATGAACATGAGCGCTGGGGAATGTTCTGTACTTAAATGATGTGGTCCTTTAAAATGAGCAGAAATGGTTTCTGAATGCCGTCATGTTCAGTGGCTCAATGAGATGCGGGAGCATCGGGTTCGTTTCTCGGCGGGGGCGAACATTGTTATGATAAATATCGATGTTTGTTTCCTTTTCTGGTTGTATTGTTCGTTTCTGTACATGAGTTTCGGACACCCTAGATACAAGTTCTTCCTAGTTAGGGGCTCTGAGTGTGATGCGTTATTATTATTATTTTAAGTTTATGATAATTTTAATTTAATAAATTTCACCGCTACTCGTTCTAAAATCACAATATAATAGCTGTTATCTATCACCTATCACCTATCACCAGATAGGTGATAGTATGCAGGCAACAAATTTAGAAGGTGACGTAAAAGGCAAAAATGATTATACTGGCGACCGAGTCTTACTTGCGACAATCTGTAGGGGAATCTCTAACAGTGGGAAATCTTATCCAATTTGCATACGTTCTCGACTTATTTAAGCAAAGACTGCAACGTGCATCAATCCACTTCCTCCACACAACTTACAAAGATCCATTTCAATAGCAAAATCGTTACCAAGCCATCAGAGTAATAGAGTATCAAGTCTATCCAACCTATCACGGGCCCATTCCATTGTTTACGTAAGTGAGCACAGTACCAGTACTGAGATGCAACGGCATGGTTGCACGTCTCTTGCGGAATCGACAAGGCATGGCATAGATTAGTTAGTGCATAGATAACTAGGTTAGTTAAAGGTGTGTTTTAAACCGACTTCAAAAAAGGAGGTTACAGTTGGACCTGTATGTATGTTATGTTTTTTCGCGATTATCTTGCGTTAAGACTACCTCTGTTATTCAGGTGGCAATGACGTAGTCAAACATAGGTAACAGTGACGTGCTACGTGGCTCAGTTGGCAGCGGACTGTGACGCGGGAGCACCGGGTTCGATTCCCGGCGGGGGAGAAAATTGTTATGATGAATAAAGAAGTTTGTTTACCGTTCTGGGGTGTATTGTTCGTCTTTGTATTTGTTGTGATGCATTATTATTATTATTAATGTAAATACAAGATTATTCGTTTGTCTGGCTACTATAAATTTATGTACCTACCTATTAGATGACTTACCCGGGTCTTCCAAAAGCTTGGGTTCTTTCATTTTTCTTTTCGGTTGATAAAAGATACTTACTTGAAAGAGAAATAAAGTTAATAAAGTAGACACTACAGCATTAAAATTTTAGCGTTAATTTGCGGTCCTAAGTCCTTCTTAACATATTCTAAGTAACCTTCATTTAAAATTGCAAGTCTCTATCTAAATCGGTTTGGACTGTAAGTTGTCTGTCAAATATTGTATGAAAAATTTAGCACCAAAATGCAATTGTCAACTCATGAACCTTTCAGCTGTATCCTGTTGTTGCCCTGTATTTAAAACCTGCAAAATGCATAACCCTGTTATTCATAAAAAGTTAAAGAGCATTTTAGTTATTTACCATACAACAAACCAGAGAAGTAGACCTCCAGTAAAGCTACTTAAAATATACTGTATCTTTATGAATAAGACGGTAAGAATATAATCAAAAGCACATAGAAAACAACCTAACAAACCATCTGCAACCAAACAGCTCTGTGACCCCGTTCCGTTCTATTCAGTCAGATTCAAATTCAGTTGCCACCCGAACATGGGCCGTAGCGGACGTGTCCACGCCGCCAGCATCAAAACCTTATTGTGACGGTTAATTTGTGTCTCTGTGTTGTGTTAGTGCAAGTGATCATGGCTAACCTAACCCTGAGGTACCTGGATGAGCTCTCATATGTGCTGAACAGTCGAAGGCACCTCTCGACCCAGGCGAAGGCATCCTCCGTCGGGGATCTCCTCAGCGCTGATGATGATGAACGATATACACAAGTATGTTAACTTTAGATTTATAAAAACACTTTGGAATTTTGCTTTGTTTTGACGGAACAGCTGACGCGAAGGTCAATGACCGATTGACTTTTTGCGAGACACAGAGTGAAGGGTGTATGGAGGTTATTCTTTATTGTTAGAGAAGGGCCGGTATCCCACTAACCCATAAAGGTTGTAAGGTTTATGCTTGGTTTATGTTATTTTTTAATGATAAACGCGAATATACTTAGCTTGATGACTCTGATTTATTATTTCGACGTTCGTTTGTTAAAAAGTAAATGATCCGTAAAGATTACGCGGCGGCGGCTAAAATTTGTTAGGAAAATCGTTGTCCTTGAATTTATATTGCCCAATGAAATAGGTATGTGTAAGTAGGTAATATTTTACCTTAATGATAATGCCTGTTACTGCATATAGTGTTATTGTGTTTTGGGTATTTTTAAGAAAGTAAACCACACGTAATACCTTAACGTATCGAAGTCCAATCAAAATTTACGGACATCTCTTCAATATATTTTTTTTTCTCTGTTTTCTGTTTCAAAAACGCACTGCAGTGCAGTGCAAAGGGTGGCGAGTATGCTCCACGATTTTTGCAACGTCTTCCAGTTGAAACCCAGTCACTTTCTATGCGCTTAGATAACAAATATCGCCATTCTGTCATACTACATGCATTATATATCATTATCAATACATAGTATAAAAAAAGTCGCTTCCCGCGTCTGTCCCTATGTATGCCTATATCTTTAAAACTATACAAAGGATTTTGTTACAATTTTTTTTAAAGATTGAGTGATTCAATAGAAAGGTTTATAAGTACAATATTATACATGCACATCGTAGTAATTAATAGGTAAGGCGGTACGAAGTTCGCCGGGTCGACTATTGATTTATCTATACCAATATTATAAAGAGGAAAGATTTGTTTGTTTGTTTGTAACGAATAGGCTCCGGAAATACTGAACCGATTTGAAAATTCTTTCACTGGTAGGAAGCTACATTAACCCCGAGTGTCATAGGCTATATTAGATTTTCAATGGAAATACTGAACCGATTTGAAAAATTATTTCACTGGTAGGAAGCTACATTAACCCTGAGTGTCATAGGCTATATTAGATTTTCAAAAAAATTAGGGATCCTTACCTAAACTCAAATAATATAACCCAAGGTGCAATATTTTTTCCGTTATTTACATATTTTGACAGGTGGTTTGTTGTTGTTGTTTGTTTTTTATTCGGCCTTTCTGGGCAGTCAAAAGAACAAAGTCTATAGAGCCAAGTCTTTTGTAGTATCTTATATTCTATGGCGTAACGAAGTAAGCCGGGAAATCTCGTAAAATTTTCCGCCCACCATTAAGTTTCTCCATCTGTACCGATCGCAGGTGGCCTGCATCCAGCGTGGACCCGCAGCCTTGCGCAGATCATCCGTCCATCTGGTCGGTGGACGGAGAGCCTTGAGGGAGGCCTATGTCCAGCAGTGGACGTCCTACGGCTGAAATGATGATGATGATGATTAAGTTTAAGCTTCAATGATCCAATTAAGGGCAATCAGCAGAGCAAATAGAAGGAAATAAAAACATTGAAATCAAATCAACGCAGTATTATACTTAGGTAAGGTAGGTATGCGGGTCTACTTATCGATGAAGGTTTATCGGAAACGTTTTGCTAAATTGCCGAGAAGCATTGCGTTTTTATAATGGTTTTGTTTAGTTTCTAACATACATTATTTATGCTTGCTACTTTAATTACTATTGACACTAATATTAGGTACCCAATCTGCTCTAAAGTAAAGTGAGTAAGTAAAAACACTTTATTGCACACAAATCAATATATAAAACTCTTCCGTTACTGACTGACTGACTGACAGACAACGCAGAGCCGAAACTACTGGGCGTAGAAAGCTGAAAATTGGCACGTGGGTTTCTTGGGGAGTGGAGCACTAAGAAGGGATTTCCCGAAATACCCACGGGAACGGGAAAAAAACGGGATTTTTGTGTTTATGAGAAATCTGCGCGGGAAAAACCGCGGGGCAGCCTCTAGTTAAGATACAAAAGTAAGTAAATTATCAGGGTAAAATATAAATAAATAAAACTTTTGAATTTGCCGTTGCATACAACCTTATCGCTAAAATATATTTCTTCCAGGCAACACACCCCCTATCTACCACAAAAAGAGTTTGAACGTGGTCTAAATCACTAAACTAGGTTTAAATCACTAATTCATTAGTAATACAAATTTGCAATTTAGACCGGTCTAACTTTTTTGTGGTAAGGTTATTTGGGTCGAATAGGCTTCGAAACTAATGGACCGGTTTTAAAATATATGTCACCATAATAATCCTAGATAATTTCTATTCTGTACTCACGCTATAGAATTTTCACAAAATTTTCAAAATAGAAAAATCCCATCAATAATGTTGTGTACGAAGGTGGGAAGAAGTTCTTCTTTGCCGAGACAGAGTACCTACCTACCCTATCAATACTTTGTTCCAATAAAAAAGGAATCCATGCAAAAGGAAACAAGGAAATAAGAACCCTGTTGTAATGTAACATATTTTGCAATTTACACCTTTTTTGCTTTAACAAAACAGGTATAACCTACACCTATCAAACCACATGAAACCTAAACCTGTCTGGCTCAGTGGTAAAAAAGCTCCCCACGTCCGGCGCAGTCATCCGACACCACATCACTTCCGGGATAACATATTATGATCCGGTTCATTTCACACCGTAATTCATGAGAATCGGAACGGAGAGAGTCATCCATTATGTGTGCGACAGTGGGGCCGAAAAAGTCACGGTATCGAAATTTTGAAAATGCCAATATTCAGTGCATCGAACAAAGGATTAGTGCGCGAAGTGTCGAATTTGTGCATCCAGAGGTTTTGGAGTTATAGGCGAAAAACTAATTCTGCTGGGATGACGTCATCCTGGAAACACTTTTTTGAACCGCTGGGCCTAGGTCTTTGAAACTTGGCAGAAATGTAGCTTATAAATGTGCCTAAATGTGCGCTGAATCTGGTAAATGTGCCTCTTCAGATAACAGAGTTATTCCATCTGTTGCTGGACTGACGTTTTGCCGGAAATCTATTTTATTAAATATTTCGGAAACTGCTGACGCTAGAGAACTGGATTTTTTCATAAGCATTACTAGTCACTTTCTTGAATTTGTGTCAAAATGTCGGTTCAAAATAATTGTTAGTTTTCGTGAAAAAAAAATAAACAACAAAAATAGAAATACCCTGAGCACTAATTAAGGACGATACTTGGAGACTTCAAAACTCTACAATCCCTTCCTTACCTTGTCCTTCACGTTATTCTGAAGTTTTTATAACGCTAGGTCAAATACTTTTCGAGAAATAAAGCTTTAACTAAATGTTTGACCGCGCGTTAGGTTTAACAACCTTTCACGCAAAAACCAAAGCAGCGACGACATTGGTAACCTGGCACTAATTCGAGTATTATGTAATAAAGATTTACTTTAAATTTCAGTGTGATATTCTTAAATAATCCGAAGTTATTCAAGAAAAACATTAAATTTAGAACTAACCGACCAAATTAAATGGACCACTAAAAAGCGGCCATTACATACAGTGTGCCCACATTTTCTAGTTTGTTGGATTATAGTGTACCTTTTAGCTGAAAAGTGTATTTTGAGGTTGCAATATGTACATGGCTAAGTTAAAAAATACGAAATTCCTTTCTCTTAGAGTACCTATATGATCTTTTGAGTAAGTACCTAATGCTAAACTACCTAGATAGTATCATTATTTGACGTAAGTATTAAATATCTAAGTAAGTAAGTACATAGATAATGTATAAATAGTAGTATCTAGTTAGTTAGGCATTAGGTAATGACGATTCACTAAGTATTCTTATCAAATTTCTTGCTAGGGTTTAGCCTAGATATAGAGTACCTACTGAGGTTACTAAGTATATGCATGACGGGGTTGGCGGCGCGGGGCGGCGGCGGAGCGCGGGGGGCGGTCCGCTATGCTCTGCACGCACAGGGCACAGATCTGGTAGTCTTTAGATCATAATGTTAGCTGAGGTCAGTGTCCCCGGAATGGCATGCAGCCCTTATCGCTGACAACGCAAATTCCGCGACGCGCAAGGTGCATCGAGTCGTTGACCGAGCGTGACAAGACCGAGAAGGCCAATCCTGCATCCCGCTCCCACTTAGGTGTAGGGGTGAGAATAACTGCTATTTTTCAATCGCATGCGATCGCTGTTATGCTATTTTCGAACAACTGCGATTTTAAACTGCGATCGCATTTTCGTTGTCGATCGCATGATATGCGATCCGGCAACGAAAATGCGATCGGCAACGAAATGCGATCGGCAACGAAATGCGATCGGCAACGAGAATGCGATCGGCAACGAAAATGCGATCGGCAACGAAAATTCGATTGACAACGAAAATGCAGGATATAACTAGACATGCAAGTTTGCTCTATAATATCAATGTTAATATGGATATTTTTATCGAAGTGCAGCAATTATCGATATTACAAAACCTTATACATTTTTTTCAGCAAAATGTCTTTTTAGTACATTTCATATTAATTCGATAGGAGTGAGATCGCAGTGCTTCAATGCGTTTCGTTGCTTTGCTAATGACAAGCTGTCACATGCGATCGCGTTTTCGTTGCTGACGGCAACGAGAACGCGATCGTTGCCAACGGCAACGAAAACGCGATCGTTGCCGGGCAAGGAGAACGCGATCGGTCGTTGCCGACGGCAACGAAAACGCGATCGCATTATACATTCGTTGTGAATAGCAATGCGATTCGTTGCCATGAAATGACGAGTTTTTTTAAATGCGATTGTAAATAACGACCACCTCTACTTAGGTGTCGCGCAGTGCGCCCGCGCCGACCAATGACGAAAGGCTACGGACCAGCCCGAGCGCGGCCACGCGGTCGGCCAACAGCCTTTTCAACAACCAGTGAAACATAGCCACCGCACAAGACGCACGTCGCTCCGCTCTTCTCTATGCTTTCGCTACCGCGCGCTTTACTAACTACTTTTAAATATATAATTGTTAGACGTTGTAAATATTTGTACAGACATTAAATTAGTCAAAAATAAATTTAATAATCAAAGTACATACAAGTGTTCCATTCGCCTTCTCTGGGATTACTAGGATTTAGGAAGATCTGGGACTACAACATCTACACCCAATGCCCATACTGTACGGTATTATTTTACTCTGAACATCTCACCACTAAAGCTAGTTTATTAAATTTAACCTCAAAGAAGTTTCAAAATCCGATTCTCGCCCCAAATCCTTCGAGAAACTCTCTCCGTGTATATAGACTACCAGATCTGTGCCCTGTGCGTGCAGAGCATAGCGGACCTCCCCGCGCTCCGCTGCCGCCCCGCGCCGCCAACCCCGTCATGCATATACTTAGTTACCTCAGTAGGTACTCTATATCTATGCTAAACGCTAAACCCTAGTAAGAAATTTGATAAGAAAACTTAGTGAATCGTCATTACCTAATGCCTAACTAACTAGATACTACTATTTATACATTATCTATGTACTTACTTACTTACTTAGATATTTAATACTTACGTCAAATAATGATAATATCTAGGTAGTTTAGCATTAGGTACTTACTCAAAAGATCATATAGGTACTCTAAGAGAAAGGAATTTCGTATTTTTTAACTTAGCCATGTACATATTGCAACCTCAAAATACACTTTTCAGCTAAAAGGTACACTATAATCCAACAAACTAGAAAATGTGGGCACACTGTATGCTATGGCCGCTTTTTAGTGGTCCATTTAATTTGGTCGGTTAGTTCTAAATTTAATGTTTTTCTTGAATAACTTCGGATTGTTTAAGAATATCACACTGAAATTTAAAGTAAATCTTTATTACATAATACTCGAATTAGTGCCAGGTTACCAATGTCGTCGCTGCTTTGGTTTTTGCGTGAAAGGTTGTTAAACCTAACGCGCGGTCAAACATTTAGTTAAAGCTTTATTTCTCGAAAAGTATTTGACCTAGCGTTATAAAAACTTCAGAATAACGTGAAGGACAAGGTAAGGAAGGGATTGTAGAGTTTTGAAGTCTCCAAGTATCGTCCTTAATTAGTGCTCAGGGTATTTCTATTTTTGTTGTTTATTTTTTTTTCACGAAAACTAACAATTATTTTGAACCGACATTTTGACACAAATTCAAGAAAGTGACTAGTAATGCTTATGAAAAAATCCAGTTCTCTAGCGTCAGCAGTTTCCGAAATATTTAATAAAATAGATTTCCGGCAAAACGTCAGTCCAGCAACAGATGGAATAACTCTGTTATCTGAAGAGGCACATTTACCAGATTCAGCGCACATTTAGGCACATTTATAAGCTACATTTCTGCCAAGTTTCAAAGACCTAGGCCCAGCGGTTCAAAAAAGTGTTTCCAGGATGACGTCATCCCAGCAGAATTAGTTTTTCGCCTATAACTCCAAAACCTCTGGATGCACAAATTCGACACTTCGCGCACTAATCCTTTGTTCGATGCACTGAATATTGGCATTTTCAAAATTTCGATACCGTGACTTTTTCGGCCCCACTGTCGCACACATCCATTATTTATTATTAGGTATCTACAGAAACAAAACATTTATGATATTATGTTGTAAGCCCTGCGGCTTCGCCAGCAAAATCTTTCTTGAAATTGCAAATTCCCAATTTTCCGCTGCCGCGGGATTTTCGGTTAAGGCTTGGTGCTTCAAAAATTTGTGTTTTTGAAATTTTTTTTAAACAATCTGAGACATACAAAATTGATGTCTTCATTCTGAAAAAAATATATGTGTTAGTTAAGGATCTAATCTAGTCATCATACTAAAGGAAAACAGGATCTAATTAATTTTAGTTGATAGAAAAAAATCTCAAAGTTACCCCTTTTTGTTCCGTTTTTTCCATTTTATTTTTAAACCGCTGATTGTTTTTATTTGATTTTTGGAATGAAAATTGCTGACCTTAAATTTTAGACATACTACTATAGTAAGAATTTTTAAGTTTAACGAAAAGACAAAAAACCAGCAAAAACTAAAAAAAAACATCGTTTTCGCGCGGTCCGATGCCATGCCGCGCCGCTCCCTACCCCGTCAGTACCCTTGTGGCCACGGCCGAGGCCGGTTTTGTGTCAAATTTTTGTTTTCGCGCTCTCGTATTTCGTTTTATTTTTATTCAAATGTAAACAAATTTTGACAACAGATGTCAAAACAATGAACCATAACATCTGATTAGGATCTGTATGGAGCTGAAAGAAACCAATTTTGATACCGATATTACATTTATAAAACCGTCGCATTACAAACTTACCTTTTTTATTCCCACAAATAAAACTTAAATCATAGGGTACTTATATAGTTATATCATATCTTTGTTAGTTCTGTGGCGCCGATAACACAATATTAATATTACATTAGCACAATATTACGTTGTATACTTACTCAAATTACTTTAAGAAGGCAGTAATTTATGTCTTAATAGAAAATGTTTCCTTTTTATTTAACGCTTTTCGGTTTTTTCGGCTGTTTAATTTTTTGATGAAAAGATTTTATTTTTTGCTTTTTAGTTTAATTTTTATGGAATCCTCACCCCCCTCACTTCAAGGTTCACCTTCACCTCAAATCACCCTCCAAACGCTGGTCTCACACCCCTGAAGGTGGTCAGACGACCTGGTAAAGGTTGCGGCCTATGTCCAGCAGTGGACGCTATCGTGTGAGATCGGCTGCTTAAAATCAAAACCTAGTAACTCGTTTTAACAAAAATGTTCAGGAGAGCCAAAAAACGGGTCGACCACTTTAATTCGTTGCCCCGAAGAAACCAGACGCAATAGCGATTTCGGTGTTTGACCAAAAGTTTGACTATATTGTTGACTTAAATCGATCCCACTATTTTTATTTTTTTTAATTTACCCAAATATGACAATGAAAAAAATTTTGTAATACAATCTCTGAGTTAATTCTCTACTTTTTAAAGCATTTTATATTTTTAGTTGTACGTTTCGAATGAAAAATGTTATTTTTTGAAGTGTATTCATTTAAAAGTTATACAAATGATTTATTTGTGGCAGAATTAAGTTTTGTTTACGATTTGGTTACGACTCGTGGTTAATTCAGCCAAATTTGTATACTGTTTTTGTAACTTACTAAATTCCATCAAAATTTGATTGATTTTATAATCGGCGCCAAATTCAAAACATAGTAAGTCAGCTTTCAAATTCATAACCTAGTAAGTCGGTTGAGTTGCTAGGTTTTTTTATTTGTAATCCGACATGCGCTATGTTAAGAATATGTACTTCATGGAAATTTCAATAACTTTTCCAAATTGGGTAGACTTGCTAAATTTTATTTTTAAAATTACGTAAGAAACTGGGTGTTTTAAGGTTCATATCAAATCTATACCGCCTAGTAAGTCGAAAAATGACAAAAACGGTTTTTTTTGCAAAAACACCGTTACTAGGTTTTGAATTTGGGCAGCCGAGATGATGATGATGATTATTATTATATTAGTCGGCGAGGCGCTTCTCCAGAAGTCCCCCAGAGTCCTCCAGAAGAAGGCAGGTAGTCGCCACTTACAATGGAACTGGTGGGGCGAGTGTTGAAAATTTTGCGGTTTTTGTAATCCAATCGTCGTAGGTCGCCAAGAACTTAGAGAACTCCTATGTCCGCCCGCCTGCAGTAGAAATAACTCCAGAGGTTGAAGAAGGGATGATATATTTACACATGGTTAGGTACACTATTTACAAGAAAATGAATGCATGTTAATGTGTACAGCGGCTGAGATGTACTGTTAATAACTTGTCTAAACTAAATCCTACATCTATATTTTTCAGAATTAAGAAATCTGTTTTATATTTCTCAGATGGTTTAAAAAAAACTCGTTATTACAAATGCCTTACCTAAACGCAAATTTTTGTTAGCTGAAACGAAAATCGGAAAGAAAAATTGTGCGGTAGGTATAAACATCTCGATTTAACTTCGGCTTGTATGAAAAGTAATAAAATTTAAAACTGCCGCGACATTTCGCATTTCGACGCGCGCATGTCACAGCTGCGAGGGTGGGGGACCCTCATACCTAATTAGGTAAGAAGCTTCAAAGTACGGAGTCTTAAAAAGTAGCCTCGTTGTCCTTTTTTAGGCTCTAGACTAGACCACTGCGTTCCAAATTTAAATACTGCGTTCCAATACGGGCTCAGTTTTTTGCGTAAAAACGAGACGGACATAGTTATAATTTCGCATTTATTATAATTGCACATAGTCAGTTGTATGGGATGTCTGTCTATCTTCTAAAGTCTTCCTTCATACTAATATATACGCGAGCGAGAAAGAATGCGTTAGGCCGCCATTTTCAAATTGTTTCTTTATCTGCGCGGCTTATACGGATTTGTTTTCGATATTTAAACAGTGTTTTAAATTTTAACTGTGCAAGTTAAATGCTTTAATTTGCACAGTAAAAATTTAAAATTAATTCATAGTTGATGAGATCCTCGAAAGATTTGAAAGACATGGGCGAGCGGAGGGATTGAGGGATGATATGATTGATGATTAAACAAATTTGCCATAAGGAATGATAAATATCTAACAAATTAGAGATACTCGATCTACCAATTGGTTCGCCCACTCAAATTCTGCCTCGACACTCAACGTTTGAAAGCTGAAGCGTGAACAAAGGATGTGGGATCCTATTGTGTTGCAGCTCTCGCCATGATTAATGAGCTTAGAACGTTTTTGGTTTCGCATTTACGTAATACGTTATACGTTGCAGTTAATTCGATTTCAGCCAAAATAATTGCAAAAAGTTCAAAGTCACTCAAAGGGAAATGAAAAGACAGAGTTTTCCTGCGTGATCGAATCAGAAATTGAAATTATGAGTTCCGAAAAAGAACTGATTTCACCGACGTTGTACAAAGATCAGCAAATTTTAAGTGGCAATAGGCAGGGCACATCCCAAGCCCTGTAGGTTCGGAAAGCTCTGTAAGTCCGGGCGTAAGAAATTGGTCGTGCAAGGTGACTAAAAGGGGTTATCGGTGTCGTTGGTTTGACGGGCGGTGGACCGAAGCACTTATCAAACGGCCCCGAGATGGCCTAGCAGATTGTGGCATTGTGCCGCCGCAGCTCCAAAGGCAAGCTGGGGAGGAAACAACATGCTGATCATGAACTGGACAGCAGCTCTAGGTGTCGAAAGACGCTCCGAACGCCGAGACATCGAAGAATAAACAGCGTTTTCAAAGTTAAAATTGATCAAAGTACCTAACTTTTTATATTCTACGTGGTACAAATAAAAACTCTAGATTAACAAGAGTTGTTCCTTTCTATGCCGCCTTAGTACGAGTCAAAACAAGATCAAATCTAAAGGCTAAAACAATATAGGAGACATTCAGAGGGCAAGATGTAAATGGCCCACCTTCCTGGCTGCTAATGCGCAACGCAAGGGCAATCTGTCGTTGTCGCAATTGGCGTCTTCCTGTTTTAGATCGACTGTCGTGTGCCCCTCCTGTCATTCAGGGGCCTTCATCCTGGTCCTTATGGGTTATTCTCTGGATATGAGCTATCTATCAATTGCTGTTCGAATGTCTCGATGAAACCACAGAATAGATTAATTACTTAAAATTTGAGAGCGGCTGGACCGATTGAGCTGTTGACTGACAACAGCGGTTGAATGTTGTCGTAATCCGGGGAAGGACTAAATCTAAACGCTGAGAAGTAGGGAACAATTGTAAGAAATATAGTAAAATAAACGGTAAAATTTTCCATGAAGAGTCGAAAGAAAAACAATCAATATATATAAAACTCTTCCGTTACTGACTGACTGACTGACTGACTGACAGACAACGCAGAGCCTAAACTACTGGACGTAGAAAGCTGAAAATTGGCACGTGGGTTCCTTGGGGAGTGTAGGTGAGCACTAAGAAGGGATTTCCCGAAATTCCCACGGGAACGGAAAAAAACGGGAATTTTGTGTTTATGAGAAATCTACGCGGGAAAAACCGCGGGGCAGCCTCTAGTTATAAGTATATATTTTGAGACCATCTCCTTTGTTCTGTTTGTATGGTAGTGATTATAACTGTGTCTTATGCGATATTTGGGGGTTTTATTCCCAGCAAGTGCAAACACGTGTTTCTGGAAAACCTACATTAGATTCTACTTAGCTCTGAGCTCTGAGTGTGATGTATTACTTATTTTATTATTATTTGGACGGACAGAGTCGAATTTTTGTCAAGCAAGACAGCAAAACAATTATGCAGGGAAGAAAAGAGTAGAAAACTCCATCGAAAAGTATTTAAATAAAACTTAATACTATTAGGTATGCGGTGATATTACGAATAACTTTATGAATAACCCATCAACCAGACATGTGCCCGCATAAATCTCTACCGATCTGTCCCCCTGACGCGACACCGGACGCGGTTATTGCATGCTCATCGGTAGCATACTAGCACAAGGCACAAGCAAGCAAGCGACGGCCATTATGCTTTTACCTCCTATTTCCTCTGTATATTAACCGGCCCGGCGAACTTCGAACCATCTGAACTTGAACCTGCCGCCTTAGCCTTTGTGCTTAAGACGATATACGACAAATAAATCAAACGACTAAATGAACAGAGTCTCTCTTTGATATAGCATACTGAGGGAAAGGAACAGTCATATGTCAGTCGCCCACATCGGTTACTACATTTTATTGGAAAAAGTTTAATTATTACTTTTAAAACAAATCTGAATAACCAGAATTTGATTTTGTTTATTATCATTATTCCTAGGTAGTTTTAACAAAAACGAGTAAGTATTTTCGAAGAACTAGCTATTCCCGTTTTTTGGAAAGGTTATCTTTGACGAAATAATGTATCGAGGTTTTTTGATTCCACTAGTGTTTCTCTATTATAAAAAACTTTGTTATATCCTCAAAAATTTTATATTGAAATTACAGATCTTTACCTCCTATAGATTAAGAGAATTACTTGATTTAAAAACCCTTCAAAACTCATATAGCGTCTTAAATTGAGAAATTTTATAAAATTCTGATCATTAGCATTTCAAAGACTTTTAATTCTATATTTTTAGACGCTTTATTAGAATCAATCAAATTATTTCAATACATTGATTGCAATGTTCGGCCTTATAGCTTATAATGTTCTTATTATTATAGGTATACGCATCAGATTACATTGTACATGCATAGATACATAAAGCCATTAAGGACCCAGTAGAAACGTTAATTAATTTTATTAAATTAAAATTTGAGCTCATTCGCGGTTTGTTTGAATTGTTTAGATACTGCACTTAATCATAATTTAACGAGATTCTTATTAGTAAATCATTATTTTGACTGCTAGTTTTAGGATCTATTAGTGATGTTTAATAAGCTTACTTCTTTGTTTATTTAAAAACATTTTGCGTAATGAGCACTTTGTTAACAAAAAAAAAACTATTCTTATGATTTGTTTTCTTTTAAATGGTAATGCTTGTTACTTTTACTAGAGCATAATATGTCTGCCGAGATGAATAAATGAAACAAACAAAACAAAATTTTAAACCTTATTTAAACTTATAAATATTAAGTATTCATTCTGTTATTATAATTCAATGGCACAGAATTCAAAACACAATAATAATACAATAACACATCACACTCAGAGCCCCTAACTAGGAAGAACCTGTATCTAGGGAGCCCGAAACACACACAGCAGACAAACATCACACCCAGACCGGAAACAAGCATCGATATTCATCATATCAATATTCGCCCCGCCCGGGAATCGAACCCGGGTGCACACGCTTACTCAGTCCACATCACTGCCAACTGAGCCACGGAGCAGTCAAAACAGCTTTTCAATTGTGAATTATTCGAAGCTATCATAAGTAACAGCACGCGATCCTCAACTATTTGCAAATTATATATAAATTTAGATCCACTCGGTAAACGCCTAATCTAATCTAATCGCCGCGCCAATGCACGCTGGCCCACAGAATACCTAATACTAAAGCTTAACTTAATAAAAAAAAAAAAAAAAGTGCAAGGCAAGCACTATGCATTTCAAAGACAGGTTCAGAAAAAGTTTGCGATATTTTCCACGCCTCTTCAGTATGCCAGTAGCTTCATGTTTTCCAAAAAAGAACACTCTGCTGCCCTAGAGTGTTTCCGTTAGTCGCCTTTTACGACACAGGCCAATAATGATTATTATGTAAGTTTTATAATATAATTCAGTGCCCACGGTGTTACGCCGACAGCCAACACCACGGCTGAGTGAAAGCAAAGTGTAAATGTAATATAATTACCTATTTTCTAGATGGTAAACCTATGTAATGCAACGTAAGCATTGTTTCGATTGGTGTAAGTAAAAAATATGCCAAGCCCGCAATGTCTTATATATTTTGGGTTCCTTACTTTAATACTTGTTTAACCGAAAGAGGAGGTTCTTTATTTAGTGTTTATTTTTTTGGTTGTTGCTTGACAACTTGACAACTTTCTATAATTGAACCGATTTCGATTGTTTTTCGCACCATATAATTTATCCTAATTGCATAAAATCCCATGTTTTTTCAGTCCCAAATGTTTTTTGAGTAACTTAATAACACAAAGTATGAAGTTATTAAAAGGATCCGTTCTTTCAACAACTGTGACTGTGGAACCCTAAGAATCTAATAATATTGCAACAAGATAGCTATGCAACAGAAGTCACGTTCGCGTGTTCGTCCGTTTGTTTGTACTCGTATGCAAATGACGTACGGACGTACTAATGTCGGGAAAGTTAATTAGAATTATGCCGCGAACTGTAATGGTTGCAATGTGTGATTGCGACGGGAAATGGTTAATAATATAATATGTCCCTCTCAATCTCAACTCAATCAATCAATAGTTACTGGTTGGCCATTTATGTTAGCCTTTTGTGGTACCTAAGGGTAAAAAAGTAAGGCAGTGCTAAATCGCAGAATTGTATGAAAAATTGGTGATTTAAATTAAGACTAGGTTTAACTCTTTTTGTGGTAGAGCCGGAAACCGGTTCCGGAAACTTTTCCCGGGACCTTTTAATATAAGTAATTTTTTTAATCTGTCCGTCCGTCTGTTTGTCAGACGCACTTTTCTCTTAAACAGCTAAGCAAATAAATATGATTTTTTTGCAAGAGATTAATAGTAACTATTTAGTAATCTGTGGAGATAGTTTATTGACCAAAGATTAAGTATTAACAAATATCAGAAAGTAGACGTCTCAGACTCCCGTGTGAGCCTAGAATACCAAACTCCATTTTATTTTATATTTATACAAATAGTATGTAGAAGGTGAATGAATGTATTGTTATGATAATTGAATTGTAATGATACGTTACACACGCGTGAGAAACCTATTTCTATTATTGTTCAGCTTTTTTTTAGAGCAAAGATGAAACGAAGACTTTTTTTTGTAAAGTGCATTGTTTCATGTGTTAATTAGGAATCCCAGCAATTTAAAAGTCTTCAGTTGGCCGATAGTTTGGTTGAACTATCTTTTTAGTCTGAGTTATATCATATTTGAGTAAGTAATTAAATTACGGCAGTTACCTTTTCTGATTTCTGAAAACTGACATTCTCCGTGACTGTTTTGTAGGCTACTAGTTCGAGCTTCAACTCGGACAAGTCGATTTCGAGTGCAGATTATCCTGACTCGAACTGTTTCATACTCTGTCGAGCGTATACTTCATTTTCTCGAAGTTGGAACTCGATTAGCTAGATCAATTTGGAGCAGACAATGATTCAAAATTACATTTGGCACTTTGGAGGGCTATTTCATACTGCTACCCGACTGTGAAAGTCAGACCTAGAGAAGGGTTCAAGGTTAAGGGTATTAAAAAAATATTTTGAACCCAATATCTGAATTGATTAAGAGACCAGTTCTAATTGTAATATACTCTTCTTCGCCGCGCTTTGCCAAATGTATTTATTTATATACTACTCGACCCGGCGAATTTTATACTGCCTCTTGAATCACTCTATCTATAAATAACGCATCAAATATCGTTGCATAGTTTTAAAGATATAAGCCTAGGTACATAGGGACAGACTTCGTTTTATACTAGGTAGGTATGTATTTTCATTGAAGACAAGAATACAATTTACATAATAATATTATAATAGTAGTTTTAAAGTTATTTCGACTCTTATTTTAAAGACAGCCGTGTGCCGGCACAATTTGAATTTCACTGATGTTTTTATCCGAACGGAACGAATTTAAGGCTTACTTTTACCAGTGCTTTAACGTCAACATTTCAGCCGTAGGACGTCCACTGCTGGACATAGGCCTCCCTCAAGGCTCTCCATCTGTACCGATCGCAGGTGGCCTGCATCCAGCGTGGACCCGCAGCCTTGCGCAGATCATCCGTCCATCTGGTCGGTGGACGTCCTACGCTGCGCTTGCCGATCCGTGGTCTCCACTCGAGAACTTTTCGGCCCCAGCGGCCATCTGTTCTGCGGGCTATATGACCTGCCCATTGCCACTTCAACGAGCTTATCCGCTTGGCTATGTCGGTGACCCTGGTTTCTCTGCGTATGCCCTCATTTCTGATTCGATCCCGCTTTAACGTAATAGCACATAAATAATAGTTTTCAACCATATTCCGAAATTCTCGTCATAAAAAAAGAACTTTAATAATATCAAGATCAGACCGCGCTCCACAGAAGCGGTCACGATCACGACCAACTATTAAAGCTATAATTAAGATCAATTACTTACACCATGATATTTGTCTATACTAATATTATAAAGAGGAAAGATTTGTTTGTTTGTTTGTTTGTTTGTTTGTAACGAATAGGCTCCGGAAATACTGAACCGATTTGAAAAATTCTTTCACTGGTAGGAAGCTACATTAACCCCGAGTGTCATAGGCTATATTCGATTTTCAAAAAAATTAGGGATCCTTACCTAAACTCAAATAATGTAACCCAAGGTGCAATATTTTTTCCGTTGTTTACATATTTTGACAGGTGGTTTGTTGTTGTTGTTTGTTTTTAATTCGGCCATTCTGGGCAGTCAAAATAACATAGTCTATAAAGCCAAAAGTCTTTTGTAGTATCTTATATTCTATGGCGTAACGAAGTAAGCCGGGAAAGCTCGTTGTGTTATAAAAGACACAGATACTTGTCACACCGGTCTTGTAGGATCAACTACGTTGTATCGAGTAATTAATCTTGTAAGTGTAATCACTTGCAACTAACTGATTTATTCCAAACTGTGTAGAGCAGGGTACTCAAACTTTTTATCTCCATTTATACATTTTGCCGCATTAAAATGTCAAAAGCGATCAACAATTACATAAAGATTCGACAAATGGTCCGTCATGCTACGCAGGCTAGAATCTAGATCTCGGACCTAGGATATAGATAGAGACTCACTCTCATAAAGAAAGAGACAGATTATATTTTATTATCTCATTGAATTTCAAAATGTAGTGCGTGGTTTCCGTAGACTCCCTGCAGCTACCTACTACATTGCTACAATATTCCCACAAGCTAAAACTCAGATAAATCTGTCACATCTCCTCATGATTTTTGCTATGATATTATGATGACCTTTGCAATTAATTTTCACAAATTCATACAATACAAAGTAGAAATCCCATAGAAATACGTCAGTGCTAGACAAAGGCTTCAACATAGATTGCAACCGATCATGTACTCCACAGAACTTACAATTACATAATTTCTTAAAAAAAAACATACCCACCTTCAATAAACTGAGAACTTCCTCTTTTCGAAGTTGGTTAAAATTGGTAGTAAAAGCTTCTCTTGAATGTAACAAAAGCTATTCTGAAAAACGCATAAAAATCGGTTCAGCCAAACGCGCGATAATCGCGAACAAAAACATACTTTTAAACATACAGAGGGTATATCCTCCTTTTTTGAATTCGGTTAAAAATATAAAGTAGCTCCAGTTATAAAACAAACATTCACTTGCTATATACATATATTCGAAACAATAGTTCACTTTCACACAGCGACTGCTTGTGTTGTCTATCTGTTTACCCAGCTGCGACTAACGACTGCAGCAGACGTTATTAGTCACAAATTAGTACTTGTAACTTTAGCCATAAGGTATAGAGTTGTAAGTTATTGTGCGGAAGACAGTACACAAGTTTGTGACTTCCTCTCGCGTGATAGAATAATTTTACAGTGTCAACATTACGTCACTGGGTTCTTTGAGCCTATACTCTGTCTTTGCTCTAAGTGGATACTAACTGAAACTATTTTTAACCCCCGAAGGAAAAATTCAGAGAGGGGTGTAATAATTTTAACGTGTGTATCTGTCTGTCTGTCTGTGTATCTGTCTGTGGCATCGTAGAGCCCAAACGGCTGAACCGATTTTCGTTTAGTTTTTTTGGTATCATAGATAATTTCAGGCCGAGTGTTCTTAGCCATGTCTGATGAAGATCTGATCAGCGGTTTGAAGATGATCAGCTCTTGAATAATGGATGAGAGGATCTAACTAGCTTCCTTATGTCCGATCGAGTTGAAATTTGGTACCATGTTACATCTATGTTATAGAAAGTATTTGGTAAGGTAACCATGACCTGATCTGCCGTTTGAAGATGATCAGCTCTTGAATAATAGATTAGAGGATCTAACTAGCTTCCTTATGTCCGATCGTTTTGAAATTTGGTACCATGTTACATCTATGATATAGAAAGTATATGGTAAGGTAACCATTACCTGATCAGCCGTTTGAAGATGATCAGCTCTTGAATCATGGATGAGAGGATCTAACTAGCTTCCTCATGTCCGATCTAGTTGAAATTTGGTACCATGTTACATCTATGATATTGAAAGTATATTTTAAGGTAACCATGAACTGATCTACCGTTTGAAGATGATCAGCTCTTGAATAATGGATGAGAGGATCTAACCACCTTCCATTTGTCCTATCAATTGAAAATTTGGTACAGTGTACTAATGATATTGAAAGTATATGTTAAGATAACCATGATATTTTTAAGATGATTAGCTCTAGTTCTAGTTAAGTTGATGAGGGGTCTGACTGGGTCGGGGGTTTTTAAATTTTTAAATTTGAGTTATTAAAATAAGGAAAGAAGAACAGGAGTCTCAGGCTGATATTCGAAGTCGAGAAGCAGATCGAAGTCGCACTTACACACTTTAACACTTTTACCAAGGCGATTTGGAGGTAAATCTAGCTCTCAAAACTCGGAGTTGGCAACACTGGCAGCGAGAGTGCAGTCTTCGAGGCCATTAGCTCGTTCACTCGCTCGTGATCTTTGCATGAATGTTGTAAGGTTAGAGGTTTAGCAGATTGGAATGTAAACTATAGTACTAGTAAGTAGGTGTCGTAAAAGGCGACTTGGAAAGCCGTGAGCCATATAATTCCACCACCCCATCTTCGACTGCTCCGTAGCTCAGTTGGCAGTGATGTGGACTGAGATGCGTTCGATTTCCGGCGGGGCGAACATTGTTATGATAAATATCAATGTTTGTTTCTGTTCTGGGTGTAATGTTCTTCTCTGTTATACAGTTTCTTCCTATTAGGGGCGTTGAGTCTGATGTATTATTATTTATATTATCTTCTTCCTAGAGTGTCGTGGAAGGCGACTAAGAAAACACCTGAAAGGTGGCAGCAGCGTTAAGTTTTTTGTTAGAAAAACGTGGTTGTTTGAAAATTGCTGTAAGTACCTAAGCTATGACTATTCTGAAGCCATAATAATTCAATGACTTTCCAACTCTAATCCAATCCAATTGACGCGACACGTGACCAATGTCCTGATGTTGACGACGATAAAAATAGAGAGGAATTTATTGATACACGCACTATACAAAACAAACGCATAGTACAGGTTCAGAGTACAAAATAAGATTTGATACTAATTAAAATATCAATAAGGGCTATTCGTGCCTATGGATGACTGAAATAATAAATACAAAGACATATTCCACATTTGGCCAAAAATAAAGATTTTGTGAAATATACAAAATCAGTAAGTAGCTCTGTCTTCCAAAAAGTATGTTAACAATTAATGTGAGAGACTGTTATTTAGCTGTTTTTTTTAATTATTTATTCAAACTTTTTTAAAAACAACAAATTTCGCCAAAAAAAATAATATCGCGCCAAACCGGGACGAGCGCTCATAACAATTTTCGCCCCGTTGGGAATTGAAGCTGTACCTCCGAAGTCAGAGGAAACACCCCTGCCAACAAAACCTCAGAGAGCCTGGTCAGATCAAATGGATAATGTGGGTGTAAAATGACTCCATCTCAGCATGTGTTGAAAAAAAAAAATGCAACGCTGATTTTTTTTCAGATTGTTATCAAGTTTCTTTATATAAATTGTGGAACTCTGTACCAACGAACAATGGCAGATGTTAGTCAATGTGATTTGGTCTAAATAATTAGTATTTCGGTGAATGTGGGCCAGAGAACCAGCCGCCGCACAGTGGGCTGAATTTGGAAAGTAGGGACTTAAGGATTTTTATTGATGTATTATTTTTCTCCGTATCAAAACGATGATTTTTTGTTATGGCACCGTTTTTGTAATGTTAATAGATTTTGAGTTACAGGCTTCGCAAAATTTGAAATTTTAATAGATTTTTTTCCGTTTTTTTTTCGTTAAATGCTTAAATGCGTTCAGTAAAGGCCTGTTTTACATAAATTTGTATGAGAAATAACAAAAATGCATATTTTAATTAGTATAAGACAAACTCTTAAAGTAATTGATTTATTGACTATCATTTTAGTGTTTTAAAGTGTCCTTTATACCGCACTACCCAAGAGGTTAAGGACCAAGTGCGTTTCTTTTGAAGTGGTATCCCCAGGAGGCCTAATCCACTGTCGAACATATTTGTTAAATAATAAGTAAACTAGTAGCATTAAATATCAGTATTCTCTTTATCGGCTTCTTCAGTTTCAATGTATGGAAATATGACCAGAGCTTGTGCATCTTTAGACAGCAATTTATGTTGCCTAGTCAGTTTTGGTCTTTTTGTGGAAATGAAAGGGTCAGATGTGACCAAAAAATTGTGTATAATATCCTCATTTGATGCTTTTCTACAAAACTTTCTAGAATGTTGCTCTCGGTACTTTCGAAAATTCTTATTTCTCGATTCTGCTGCTTCTTCAGAAAGTTTTCCCACAGAAATATTACCAAAATTGGCAATGTTATCTGCTCCGTGGACTAAAATCTTATGGACACTTGAAGGCATGTAGTACCATTTGTATAATTGAATATATAATGAAATGGTCTCGTCAGTAAAATCTTTGAACTTTTCTGTATTAATACTCATTCCTGATGAAATCGTCTCTAGTATCACGGAAAACTTTCATATTAAATTTTCGTCTTCTCCCGTAATAGACGCAGAAGTAGCAACGTCTGAAAAGAATCTTCGGGCTGTATTGCCATCATTTGTTGTCCCGTGCCCTTGTTTAACTTTATCTACAAGTAAGCCACATCTGTTTCTAAATTCTTCCTGTATTGCCTGTTTTCTATTTTGTAATTTTGCTTTATTATCACCTTTGGCAATCCATGATTTAAATTCAAGTCTATAGGCAATGTGCAGTATACACTCCATGAACCGTATCCAGGCATGTAAGGAAGATATGCCGAATTTGTAAATGTCAGCATTTGGTATTTTTTGTGAAACTAAAGTCAAATCGTTTATTTCTTTTGGTGTAGCTTTACATACATCACAACTCTGTGTGGAAGTTTCCATCAATCATTGTTAAATGTAATTTATGCCCTACAGATTTTCCACATATAATAGTGTCATTTAAATTATCTATTTCCGATTTAATTCTATTCATTTCAGTGGTAACAGTTGCCTAAGTTTCTTTGGTAAATTTGAAAAACAGAGGTCAGCAAAAGTATGTTGAATTTGGGACTTCATTTTCCCACACAACTTCTTCGCCGGATATTAATTTTATTGGAACTAAACTTCCCATAAATATGCTAGAATCATCCTCATTTGTATCGCTCTTTTGTTTATAATTTTGGACTGATTAGAAGCACCATCAAATACCCATTTACTTATTAATGTAAAGTTTGTGTTATCTTCTTTCACTTCAACAACTTTAAACAGTCTTTCTACAGTTTTATTCAAAAGAGACTGTAATTTGATTTGGGCTGACATATCAGTTACCTCGATGTCCTCTGCGGGAGGATAGCATTCAGATTTTGCTTTTTGGATCGAATAATAAGATGGGAATAAGTTTATATTTTCTTCTTGAGCGGATCTACGCAAAGTTTTGTATTGCCACTTAGTCAACTTTAAAGATAACATGATACCTAAAGATTTTTCAGAAGATAATGTGTTTTGGTTTTGAGAATCAAGATTTTCCTTAACTTGTCTGGCTTTATAAGGATTCTGAAGCAGATAACTCAAAACATCAGCAATGTCATTGTTTCCACGAGCCTTTAATGAATGTAAATAAATTAATGTTTGTTCTTCATATGAGAGAGTAGATGCCAAATCTTCAATTCTCCTCTTTTTCTGTTTAGGGCCTAAATCAGCCATATCCTTTCTTGGACTCAAATTAGTCGATGTACCAACATTTTTATTTACTAAAACACTTTCTTGTGATGGTCCAGCTGCTTCAGACATCGGCTGATTTTCAGAAGACATATTAAAATCAGGCCAGGTTGCATCTGAATTGAGCCATTCACAGTAATTTTTCAAGAAATCACTACCCTTGGAGCCTGATTTTATCCATTTTTTATTAATATTGTAACAATAAAAAAAAAAAAACACAAAAAAAAAAAAACTGTGACTGTTTTTAATGCTACCACCCTGCTTCACTTTACCAAATATGTCGAGATTGGTTTTTAAGCACTCCATTGTAAAATAAATAGGCGTCTGTTAATTGCAAGAACAAGTAACAAACTGATCGGATAACTAGCACAATTGCAGGTAGAAAAGGGGTACACTCTCAATTTGCTTCCCTGTGATTGGCTAATTAAAAAAATTCCCCGAACTTTCGGCCCTCAATTCCAGGAAAAGATTAACTAGCGGGCGATGTTGTTGCACCATATTTATATTTTATTGCAACAACTTATACGCTCCAAAATAAAATAAAATATTATTTATGTGATTCTCTGACTATTTTAAGTACTATAAGGTACTTACTTTATTATATCTCGGAGATACAGGGATGACTTGGTTCGAAACATTGTATAAGCGTGACTTCGAGGTTAAAAATTACGCACTTCCGAAGGTTTCCGAGCAAACAAATTTGGCCCAAGCATTCAGGATAACAAGCTTTTAATAGTAGTGTAAAAAATATTTGAACATAATGGGAGCTTTTTTGTTAATTCGATTTTTTATGTTATTCTCCATACAAAAAAATTTTTAATTGACGATATTCACTAAAATATTGGTTTTACAAAAAAGTCCTCATACAATAAAAGTCTTATAATTATTAGTTTAATTCAAAACGCAGTTAATATTTCCAAAATATTGTGATAAAAAAAATCGGTCCCTAAGTCCATACTTTCCAACTTCAGCCCACTGTGCGCCGCCGCCCCGCCGCGTCGTCTGTGCCAAATGTTGAAATTCGACCGACTGATGGCCGGACGATATTTAGAAGAGTGTAGGTACTTTCAGAATAAGTTTAGTTAGAGATTCAGTCTGAACCTAAAACCAAACTTACGCGTTTAGATTATACTTTAGTCCAACCTGCGTTGTAAAAAATTTAACACATTTTAGTTATTTTCCCTTCTCGTCGATTTTTTTAAAATCCATGCTTTGAGAATTCATACATTTGCATATATTAATTCACTAGAGGCTGCCCCGCGGTTTCACTCGCGTAGATTTCTCATAAACACAAAAATCCAGTTTTTTTCCGTTCCCGTGGGAATTTCGGGGAATCCTTTCTTAGTGCTCACCTACACTCCCTAAGGAACCTACATGCCAAATTTCAGCTTTGTACGCCCAGTAGTTTCGGCTCTGCGTTGTCAGTCAGTCAGTCAGTCAGTCAGTAACGGAAGAGTTTTAAATATATTGATTGTATTGAATATTGAAGTTCTCAATTATTATTTTTTGTGAAAATTTATTTTTAATGTGATATTTAGAAACATATTTGATTGGAAACTTGTTTTGAACCCTGTGCCATAGATTTTAGAGACCAGTTTGAATTGTTATCCTCTCGGTATCTTCGCTGCGCCTAGCCAGAAGTTCGCAGGGCCTAATCTTCTTCTTTTTTAATCTCTCTGCATACAAACTCCCAATCTAGCAAGCGATTACAAGACTTTATGAAGTCTACTTGACTTTCATTTCTTTACACGAGGCCCTCAAGGTCGGGCTTCCCGCCAAGATGGCTTCCTTGCCTCCCTCAACCCCCTTGTCTGCCCGTAGGGGTGGCTGGCTATATGACATAGGAACAAATGGGCTCAGACAAAATAAGTGCGTGCCAGTTCAGTCTGCGCGCGGTTAAAATATGAACCGTGGATAATATGAATTTTGATGAAATTGGCACTCTGTCAGTCTAATAAAAAAAATAACACTATATTCAATAGAGTCCATAATCGCGCGCAGATTTAGTTGACGCGGCCTTAACCAACACAGAGACATAGGAGACGGTCGTTGGAGCGTTAATTTTTTTGCTAGAATAGGTGTAGTATTGTGTTTATTACGTCAATATCTCTGTGGTGAGATTTTAATTGTATCCAGCATACACATGCATCACACACATCATGTCGACCTATGCTTGATTTTGCTATGGACTATGATCTACTCGTATGGGTTCGATTCCCAGGGGGCGATACAGGTTAGAATCTACCCCAGAATTATATAATTCTAGAAATCGCAGAGAAATAAATATATTTCCTACAACGAAAGCTAATCGATTTTTAACGGACTTCAAAAAAGGAGGTCAGTTTGACCTGTATGTATGTTTGTATGTATGTTTTTCCGCGATTATCTCTCGTTTGGCTGAACCGATTGATGCGGTTTTCAGATAAGTATTTGTTACATTCAGGAGAAGGTTTTAGTACCTATTTTAACCGACTTCGAAAAAGAGGAAGTGTTCAGTTGGTGTATATGTCAGTTTATTAAAGGCGGGTTGCTTTTTTGGAAAAAAGAAATTATTTACTAATTATTTTAAAATCCGAGTTGAAGTTGAATGACTGCTTTTTTATCGTACTGGAATTAGGAAGCTGGCGTCAAGGGTGCGCGGGTGGGTCAAGGGGTGGGGGGTAGGGATGCTGCACTGCGCTGTAGATGTGGGAGACAAGGTCGCGAGTTGACCTTGACCTTAACATTTTAGGAACAGAATTCTGTTGGAAAGGTTCGACGAAATCCGGGAAATGGAACTTTTGTAAATGAAAAATATAAAAAAGCTAATATCACAGAATCCATACAAAGTACTAAAGTAGCTATAGCTATACGTGTCAATCTTCGAATTTGATTCATATTTCATAATACGTAGTAAAAACGCGTTGTTGATATAGATTAAACTAGTAAGTAGGTACTTATAATTCATGCTTTACTGTGGAAAATGTAGTACTTCAACTGAAATTAACATTATAATATAACTAGTCGACCCGGCGAACTTCGTACCGCCTAACCTATTAAAATTTTGTGCATATATCATACTTATAAACCTTCCTCTTGAATCACTCTATCTATTAAAAAAAACCGCATCAAAATCCGTAGCATATTTTTAAAGATATAAGCATACATAGGGACAGACGCGGGAAACGACTTCATTTTATACTATGTACTAGTCGACCCGGCGAACTTCGTACCGCCTAACCTATTAGTATTTTGTGCATGTTCTATACTTATAAACCTTCCTCTTGAATCACTCTATCTATTTAAAAAAACCGCATCAAAATCCGTTGTAAAGTTTTAAAGATATAAGCATACATAGGGACAGACGCGGGAAACGACTTTGTTTTATACTATGTATTGATATTGATTGATTGATATTGATTGATTTATCCGTGCGTTAATTTTAGTAGACAAAAAAGTTCTTGAGGGACAAACGTGCACCGGAAGACGCAGAGGTAGGCAGTACCAAAGGTGTTCCGACGACCTGGTAAAGTTTGCAGGAGGACCGGTCGGTATTGGGATCTGATGGGGAGGACATGTCCGTCCAGCAGTGGACATCTTTCGGTTTTGAATGATAATTGCTTAAAAACTAAAAATAATATGCTATCTCGCGTTTATTAGTATGAGGGAAGAGTTCAGACGAGAGCCATAACTCCTCCCTCATAAATAAACGCGAGATAGCATGCGTTCGCCCGCCATATTTAGATTTTTTCTTAATGTGCGCAGGTTATACCTAAATAAATAATTTTATTGGATTAATTAACGTATTTTTCATAAAGATACCTAATTAATTTTGTTTGGATTAACGTATTTATTCAAAGATACAAATATATGTTTAAAATAGATTACTTCTCTGGTTACTTTATTGGTACTATATACGGGACATCAAATCATAATTGCAATTTAAAAAAAAATGCTCTTTAACTTTTTTGTTAATAACAGGGCTAGTTAATATATACTCTCCATTTATTTTCTGGAGTGAATCTAATCAAGTCTACTCCGCACGATTCAACCAAAGGCGAAGGTCGGGCGCGTGAAGGCCACCGTTTTCATGTTTCTTTTAGGATTCCGTACGCGATGTTACCCAAAACGACCCCAAAACAGTTTTCTTAAATATAATAACGCATCACACTCAGAGCCCCTAACTAGGAAGAACCTGTATCTAGGGTGCCCGAAACATGCAGATACGAACATTACACCCAGACCGGAAACAAACATCGATATTCATCATAACAATGTTCGCCCCACCGGGAATCGAACCCAGGTGCTTACGTATCTCAGTCCACATCACTGCCAACTGAGCTACGGAGCAGTAGGAAATTAGGGGCAGTTGCCGATAACCGAAAAATCAGGGTCGATTTAAGTCTTTTTTTCGCAAGACTAATAGTTTTTTATGTAAAATTTGAATGATTGAATTTAAGGTACAAATTAATAAAATTCGCATGCAATGGGGAAGGGGGTGTTAAAATAAATGGAGACAAAATACAATTTATCAGATTTGCTGATGATATTGCTGCAATAGCAGAAAATAGACACAGTTTGCAGACAATGTTAGATGCGATGGACGCCATATTCAAGAAATTCAGTTTAAAAATAAATATAAACAAAACAAAGATCTTAACCACATCAAAAACCCCAAAAATTCACACAGCTATCAAACTTAATAACAGCACAATAGAAGAAGTTAAATCGTTCAAATATCTGGGAAGCATTATCACGCACGATTCAAGATGCACAACTGACATACAAACTAGAATAGCAATCGCCAAAACTCAATTTAATAAGAAAAAACACATATTTAAAGCCAGGATATCCAAGAAAATCAGAAAAACATTCATAAAAACGTACATATGGAGCATTGCATTATACGGTTGCGAGACATGGACATTGACACAAAGGGATAGAGATAGACTGGAGGCATTTGAAATGTGGTGTTGGAGAAGAATGGAGGGAATAAGTTGGATGGACAGAGTCACCAATGAAGAAGTCTTGAAAAGAGTAGAGAAAAACGAATGATCTTGAACATCATAGCGATAAGAAGGGGAAAGATGATAGGCCATCTGATACGTAACGACGCACTGATTACTAACATTATAGAAGGAAAGATTGAAGGAAAGAGACAGCGTGGACGACCAAGGGGAAGCTACTTCGACCAAATAAAGGAGCGAGTCAGTGCAGAGTCGTATCAGATGGTCAAGAAGCTGGCGGGGAACAGGGGTGAATGGAGGAGGCTCCACCGACAAGAGCACAGCTCTTAAGAGAGAAGAAGAAGGGTTATTGCTAACAGCGATTTCTTACAGGCCTCATCAACTAGCATAATAATTGGCAACCCAACTTGGTAGCTTTTATAAATGAAACTACCTAAATCTTTTTTTTGTGTGAGAGATATTTAATCTGAGATAAGCGCTTCTTTTGAGTCTTCTTAAAGGTTTAAAAATTTGTTACATTAGAAAACATTTTACATGAAAGAGATGTCAGCTAAAGATAATCGAGTTTTTGAGTAGTACAGTGGCGGACACGGTTGGCGTAGCACTTCCGGTTTTTCTGTATTGCAAAACAGCTCTTGTTCTTTGGAAATACAGTCTAAGGCTGACGAAACCATAGACAAATCTGTTACGGCCTCCTAGTCCGCCACTGTACCTATCAATTTATACATTTAATACGGAACCCTTTCATCGAGCGAGACAAACTCCAAGTCTACCATATTTTTAGAAAGCTCTTGCCGTATCAGGTTTGGAGATCGAGTTTTGATTCCGAGGTGTTAATGACATGGCATGGTTTTATTTTTATTATGGGTAAACGGAGCTGATGCATTCTTGTTTTTTAAACACATTTCTAAGATAGAGTTTTGTATCATAATAATAATAACACATCACACTCAGAGCCCCTAACTAGGAAGAACCTGTATCTAGGGTACCCGAAATACACAGAGACGAACATGACACCCAGATCGGGAACAAACATCGATATTCATCATATCAATATTCGCCCCGCCCGGGAATCGAACCCAGGTGCACACGCTTACTCAGTCCACATCACTGCCAACTGAGCTACGGAGCAGCCAAATGACTTCCTTTTTGAAGATTCTTAGGCTGACATTCACAGTGAGTGTTTGGAGGCTACATGGTACAGTATGATACTCGGGCAAGTAGTTCCCGAGTACTTTTTATCCTGACTCGAGGTGTATTACTCCGTCGAGTATAATATGTTTCACTGTCTGTCACGAAGTCGAAACTCGACTAAGTAAGTATCAATTTGGAGCAGAGAACGATTAAAAGTTATTTCAAATTGATATACATAGTCAAGTTTCGAATTCGTGAGTTCGTGACAGACAGTGAGACAGCATAAAAAGTACCTACTCGGGAACGACTTGTCCGAGTATCATACTCGACCGAGTAGCCTCTAAACATTCGACTTGAATGTCAGCCTTAGACTTGACGCAACTTCGTCGCACATCTATCTACCTAACCACCTGAATTACTATCTACCACTGCTTTCAGAAATACCTGAATGCGAAACAATTCAGGACGTTTTTTTGTAAAGAACGCTGTTCAGTACCTGAAAGTCTAAGGTCGGTTGAGCGTCTGTCTGTTTAATCAATAATCATCGATGTTCAGGCATAATAAAAATTTAATTGTAAGTAGTGCCTATTACAGAATCCAGGGGTACTATTACGGCCACATTTGCAACATTGCTTTTCGTCCTCTAGAATGTCAAACTCAATACAAAAAAAAAACGCAAATAGATGTACAAATTAGCATATAATACAATACAACCCAACGCTCATAATAGCAAACAATTTGCCCATTCATTCATTTAAATCTACAATAATTATTATTTGTAGAAGGCTTATAAAACCGACACGACCTTTGCCCTGGAAATTGCTGACTTGTCAATAGTATAACGGTTTGCTATGGCCCCGTTGTGTGTCGTGACGTGCTGTGTTTGTTCAGGTTTACAATGCTACTTGCATGCTGGTTTTTGTACTGGCTGGCTGATAATTTCATGGACAGAAGAAGAAAAAAACAGAATGTTGTGGACGTTGTGGTTGTGAAATAACAATTTGGGAGAGTTTTGGCGCCACACCGGAAAGAAATACGTCGGAATTTTTGTTAAAAAGATTTCGCGATAGTCGCTATAAGTGTAAAAAGCTTCATAGGTTGACATTCACAGTCGAGTCGGAGAAGTTCGCTCCAAGTGTCAAAATGTTACTTTAAAGTTTAATTAAATCGTTCTCCAAAACAGTCGAGTTCCAACTTCAAGACCGTGAAGCATACTTTCGACGGAGTATGTGATGGCTCGAGGATACTTACAGGATAACCTACACTCGAGAACAACTTGTCCGAGATCAATCTCGTGCGAGTGGACTCCAATCACTTTGACTATGAATGTCAGCCATAGAGACCAAATCAGCCTTCCGGCTTCACTGAGTTCTAAAATCAAAACAAAAGAGCAACGATCGCAAAACAATCCAAAATACCGGTTCTTAATTTAAAATTCATCATTGCCGTTTACAGCCGGTCGTGATTGCTTATATTTTATTATGCGGACACTCGGTCAAGGTGAAATGGAAGGCGGTAGTAAAGTATGTTGTTTTGCAAATTCGTAAGAAAGTTAGTGTGTTACGGAAATTTATAAGCAAAAGAAAGTTAATGATTTACGATGTCTAGTCTTTTAAACTGTTTTTAGGTAGCTTTTGAAACTAAAAGTGGCCACTTTAGGCAACAAACAGTTTATTCCTTAGATTTTAAACCTGAAAGCTACACTACAAGGTCTTAAAAATTCTAAGCAAGATTATCTAGGGCGTCAAGGATGCATGGATTTTTATTTCGGCCATGGTTTAGTTAGAAGGTATTAATTATTTATTGGAAGTAGCACTACTTTAGCACCGTGTGGCCCCTTAAATTATTCTCTCGGTGTCTTCGCCACGCCTCGCCAGATGTCAGCTAAGCTTTAGTAATTATTGACTAACTAACCACGTTTACCTGCAAAGCATTGTGTTAAAAATTCGCGTTTGGCACGCAGAGCAAAGCAACAATAAGTGGTCGATTGTTTTTTTGTAACTGTGACCCCAATTTGTTTGACCGGTCAGGCGAATGTTAATTTTTTGATTACGACGATGTAAAGTAGGTACTGTAATGTAGATTGTGTGTTGAATGGAACTTTCTTTGTACTGCTCCGTAGTTTGGCATGGCAGTGATGTGGACTGAGACGCGAGCGTGCCTGGGTTCCATTCCCAGGGAGAGGCGAACATTGTTATGATGAATATCGATGTTTGTTTTCCTGTCTGGGTTTAATGTTCGTCTCTGTATATGTTTCGGGCAACCTAGATAAAGTTTCTTCCTAGTTAGGGGCTCTGAGTGTGATTTGTTATTATTATTATTTGTAATATTAACAATATTGTGTTAGGTATGTAATGAACTATCTGTTTTAATTAAAAAAAATATTTCTAAATATACACATATCTCTATATAACAAGTGTGTTCCCTTCCCTTACATTTTCTCTCAAACTGCAAAATCATTTTTTTCCGTTCATGTGGGATTTTTTCGCGAGTTTAGGACTTAAAAAGTATCAAGTCCGTCTAGTGGTTCCAACAGTACAGTAAGCAGACAAAAAAAAAATGAGTAGGTTGATGCGCGTCCTAACGTACTTTCTCCTTGATTACCTTTATCCCTTGTGGTAACAGGTGGAACTGGTTTGACACCGGTGGCTTCCGTCGAGGACTGCGTTCTTATTATAACCCTTATTATTGAAGGAGTAAAGTAGATTTTGCGTTTTTTAAAGGACAGTCTGTAATTGATACAAAATAATACCGTTAGGCCGTGCGACCGGGCCGAGTAAATAAATAGAGGTTTCTGTATTAGATTACTGTACTTACTAAATTGTGTTTACATTGAAAACATTCTTTTTATAATCCAGAACACAGGACTCCCCTAAATTATAATTAACTAGAGGCTGCCCCGCGGTTTTTCCCGCGCAGATTTCTTATAAAAACCAAAATCCCGTTTTTTCCCGTTCCCATGGGAATTTCGGGAAATCCCTTCTTAGTGCTCACCTACACTCCCTAAGGAAACTACATGCAAATTTTCAGCCCGTTACGCCCAGTAGTTTCGGCTCTGCGTTGTCTGTCAGTCAGTCAGTCAGTCAGTAACGGAAGAGTTTTATATATATTGATTACATTAACTACTTAGCTGACAGGACAAATTTCGACATGTACAGCTAATAGCAATATTGTATTTTCCTAACCTCTTAAAAATATAGTATCTATACTATAGATTCTAGAGCCTATGTTCGATGAGGGAAATTGTAAAATATTTTTTCAAATCGGCTTAGGTATAGTTTCGGAACTTATTTTGAGTGTCTAAAGATCTGAATGAAATTTAAATGAAAAAGAATGTAATTCAATTTAAGATACAAGGTATCACCATTATTTATAGCTTAGTTAACTGCATTAAGTACCATAAATTAATAAAAAACCTAGTATGCATGAAGCGAGGTGGTTAAAGATTGTCTCCAATGCGAGTGAATAACAGTCGATATTCGCCACGCTTTCCAGGGTGGTTGGCGATCGCAGTATGGCTCTAAAGTTGTTCAACGTAGGTCCTTGCTGTGATTTACCAAACCCATGGGATTAGATCGGATGGTGGTATTTTATGTCGCCACCGCCACTACTTGTCGCAAAATCTTTTAACGAAACGACTACTTATTTACTTATTGCGCAGATAAAGAACAGTTTTAAATATGGCGTCGATCCGCATGCTATCTCGCTCACACAATGAAGTACACGCTGCAAAAAAAAAAAAACGTAGAACACATTTAGCTATTTAATATTGCCATCGCTTTTTAGCGATAGCAATATTCTTTTATAATTTATTACTTATAGTATGTGGCAATAAAGCATTTTTTTAAATAATTTTATCTTTCTTGTTAATGTTTTCAAATCAAAACTAATAGAGAAAAATAAAAGAACAATGTTTTTTTTACCCTTGCTTCGAATTTTTTTTTTTTATGATATTATTTATAATTCTACTACTATTATATCATTCATTAATAATAATAAAAAAAGAATTATTTATTACAAAGAGTCGGTAGAAGAAATATTAATCAAAGTTATTTTGCCAACTATACATTACGAAAAAAAACAAACGTCCGCCAATTTTAAAACTGTTATTTATCTGCGCGGCCTATACCCTTCTATAAGCGCAGCTATATCAATCTCACAACTATTTTAATCATTGATTAACAAAAGGCACTTTAGATTGTCGTGTTATTAAATTATTGCAGCCACCACATCGTCCCAGTTCCCACGAATGCATGTTTGTTTGACTGTTTGATATCTCCAGGCAGAGTGGGTGTTAGTTTGTGGTTGGTGCTCCATTGGTAGCGAAAAGCTATACTTAAGCAATTATAAACAAGCGACTTGACTTATAAACAACCCATTGACTTTTACAGTTTTGAGATTACTTGATCAAGTTCAATCTCGAGTACAAATTATCCTGGCTCGGTCCGACTCATGCTCCGTGGAGTCGAAACTCGACTGAGTTAATCAATTTGGAGCTATTTAAAGTAGCATTTTGACACTTTTGAGTGTGAGTTCAATCTGCGACTCGACTGTGAGTGTCAAAATAAGTCTTAAGCTTGAGTGATCAAGGTGTAATCATGGTTTGTTTGTTCGCCAAAACTAACCCGACGTTACTAGTCGACCCGGCGAACTTCGTACCGCTAACCTATTACTAACACCCGTATTCTAAGTCGTTTCCTCGAAGCTTCCTCCACTCGACTCAACCTTATTCGAGGAAATCCGTAGTTTTAGTCGTAAAAATGATGCCTCCACCTTACCTCCACTCAACGTCGTCCTCACTGGAGGTAAGGAAGCAACTGTCAAACTCAAGGTAGCCTCGACCCTACCTTAAGGACTTTTTTGTATGTTATTGTTTGGAAATAAATTGTAAACAAAACTTTTTTCGTGTTCTGCGATTTCGGATACTTGGATTTCTTGGATTTTATTGAGTATGTTGAGGAGTTATATGACGAACCATACAACTACCCAGAGCGACGATACATACGCGATGCTGAAAATCCGTTGGAATTTTACGACAACGAGCAATTTCGGAAGAGGTTTCGTTTTTCAAAAGACACGGTGCGTCATGTTTTGGTTCCATTAGTATTTAATGGGCATCATAGAGAAAATAACAGAGGACTGCCAGTACCGCCAGCTATTCAGCTCCTGATAGCGCTTCGATTTTACGCTACGGGAAACTTCCAAGTAAGTACCAGTAATACCTACCTTCCTAACTGCGAACCTACAACACCAACACCCCAGCTCTGAAATTTTACCTGAACTGCCCGAGCTGTGTATTTAACTTTCCACATAGGCAGATACCAACTTCTACTTACCTATCGTACAGCCTACCTACAGTGTACCTACTTACCAGCCTTATTTTTATTGTTTCAGATTGTAGGTGGGGACTTGCATAAGTTGAGCCAGTCTGTAACATCTAAGATAGTGGCAACAATATCACGGACCTTAGCTTTAAAAGTAAGGCAATTTGTGAAGTTTCCGACAGAAGAAGAAAAAAGTGCAACTGCCACAAAATTTTATAGAATTGCTGGGTTCCCTGGTGTCAGAGGCGCAATAGACTGCACTCACATACCAATTAAAAACCCAAACCGAGAAAATGGAGAGGCTTTTCGGAACCGCCATGGCATCTTTTCCATAAATACCCAATTGGTATGTGGGCCTGACATAAAACTGTATGATGTTGTTGTACGCTGGCCTGGATCTGTACATGATTCGAGAATATTTGCCAACAGTCGCTGTCACATGCAGTTTGAAGAAGGAACACTTACCGGTTTGCTGATAGGGGACAGTGGATATGCACAAACCTCCCACATGTTTACCCCAATTATATATCCACAAACAGAACCGGAACAAAGGTATAACAGGGCCCAAATATCAACCCGGAATGTTGTGGAACGGGCTATAGGGGTGTGGAAGAGAAGGTTTGCATGTCTTAGCAGAAAGCTGCAAAATAATTTACCTAATACTTGCAATATTATTGTTGCTTGTGCAGTACTGCATAACATTTGTATAGATGCAAATGAACAAGAGCCTGAAGTCATCCTGAGCGCTTCACCCAACATCAATGGCTTGGCAGACACTGCAAGAGGCAGTCTTATAAGGGCTGCTTTCATAAGAAGGCATTTTATGTAAATTTGGATAATTTGTATATGTTTATTTATTGTTAAAAAAGAGATTTAAATTTATAAATAAAAATATTTTATTTAAGATATATGTTTGTTGCCAAGAAATAAATATTTTATTCATGTTATGTTCCACCTATAAACAAACAAATTGAGTTGATAAGAAATTTACTAGCATTAGTTAATATGATTACTGCAAAAAAAAATATTTTTGTCGATACCTAAGTTGATTTCATAACAAATTTTATTAAATTAAAAACATTTAAATTTATAAAATATTTTCTTTATTTTCATTTTCAGATAAAAATCTTCGTTTTTTTATTTTTATTAATTCGAGAGCCTCTTCCGCTGCCTCCACCTCCAATCTGGCCTTCTGAATTAAAATGTGCTCTTTAATGTTTTTTAATTTTTGTTCTCTTATTTTGAGTTGGTGAAGTTCGTCTTCTTGTTGAATTTTTTTATCATAAAGTGTTTTCCGGAATTCGAACTCATTTCTTATTACGGTTGCCCGGATGTTTTTAGCTCCTGAAAATATGTTATTATATATATTAGTTAATGGATATTAAAGATAAGACATTGCAGCAATTTTATTATGAATAAGTACCTATAGAGCACTAAAATAATACCTTGGTTGGTGCTCACACCAATTACTCCATCTTGTGCATCACTCTGTGGAACAGATGTAGCAGGAACAATAACTTCTTCTGAAAAACAAAAACATCTAAGTAATATAATATTTTGATCAGTACATATTTTGTAATTTGATGTAAATTAATAATATATTTTTATGTTAAAATGTGTTTGTTACTATTCAATTCATCATTCATATTATTGTTTATATAAAAGGCAAACCTGGCTGACTGTCTGATATATATATCAAAGCACAGCCGAAACTACCGGGCATAGATTTTGGTGTTAAAAAGAAATCTGTGTTAGTGAAACTGCGGAGCAGCAACTAGTATTACTATTAAATCAAAACTGTTATGCTCCTGGGGAAGAGAGTGGCTACTTTAAACAGGATGATAGTATGTTTTACCTGCTTGCGTAGGTTCCTGAATAAAGGAGGTGACTGCACTTGATGTGCTCGGGCCAGCAACACTCTCTAAAACAAAAACAAAAATATTTTATTAAAAAGCATGTAGGTACCAATATGAACTAATAAGTAGTGAGAATATTTAACTCACCTTCAGTTGGTGGAACATAGTCACTGTCAATGACAAACTGCAATTCTGTATCAGTTTGGTCCAGCAGGGCTTCCTCAATCAAAACTTGGTTTGTTTCCTGCTGATCATTGTCATATGACCCTCCTCCGGTCTTCATACGCTCTTTTTTTTCTTTGCAAAGAGCCGTCTTCTTTCTTGTTTTTAAATTATCCCAGCATTTCTTTAACTGGGCTTCAGTTCTCTATAAAAACAATTGCAAAAATTAGTATTTGTTTGCAAAAGTAGCAAGCACTTTAAAAAAAATTAATTTAGGCAAGTATACGTTGCAAACCTTTGAATTGGTCTCAATGGAATTGAATTCCACCACCAGTTGGGACCAGGCCATTTTTTTTGCGTTCTGATTCCCTGCAGTAGTTGTGGTTGTTGAGTTAAGTTTATATTTTATTATCAACTCCTGCAGGCAAATCTTCTCTGTGTCACTGAAAAACTGTCTTCCGGACATTGCCAAGCACAATCACACAGTAACAAGTAAAAGAGTCAAGTATCTCAAAAGTTTCACTAAACACTACAAAAGAGTCAAATATCTCGAAAAAACAGTCTTTGATCACTGATGTCTGTCTTAGCGGCTGTGGTGGTTTGCGGAGGAGTATAGGTACTCAACTCAACGCGTTAGAGAAAAACTAGGAAAATCTAAAATTACGAAAGAAAGAAAACTGAAAAGTTTGCAAACAAACCGCCATACACAAACAAACTGAATACTGACATACTGACTGTTTTAAGTCAAGTGACTGATTGAATTGATAGCAAGAACTGTCAGATTCGTTTTGAACTTGCTACAAAAAAAAAATGTCTCTGGATTATGACGTCATGTATGACGTTATTACCGTCCTCCACTCGAACTCATCCTCGAATAAGGAACCTCATCTTTTCCTTAAGTGAATCAAAAATTACAACTAAGAATACCACCTCCAAAAAGTTCCTCCAGTCTTACAAAAGGTATCCTCCAATAAGGTGTGAGTCAAGGAAGCTTGGAGGAAACGACTTAGAATACGGGTGTAAGCCTATTACTAATGTTGTTTTCCCGGTCTTATTCGAATTTTCTTCGCCGTAAAAACCATCCTTGGACTTCAACGAACATTTAAATTTTTTTTTGTTAAAATTAGTTCCAACGCCTGAACTAATTTTAACAATTCTTTTTGCTGTTTAGTTATTCTGTCACCCGTTTCCAAGTTTATCTCAGCTGTAAGTATTATTTATTATTATTCCAACGAAGTTTCGATCCTGTGGTTTCCGATAAGGTTCAGTTTAGTCATAAATTTTATTTAATAGCTCCGTTTGATAACTAATAAGTTTTAAATTAGAGTTATGCGCTTACCAACTGATTTTGCGATTCATTTTTATATTATAGATTAGCGGGCCTAGTAGCACAAGATATTATCATAGGCTATGCAGCAACAGCCTAAAGCTATTAAACGATAGTGCAGCGCCGCGTTTAGTTATTCTCTCACCCGTTTCCAAGTTTATCTCAGCTGTAAGTATTATTATTTATTATTATTATTCCAACGAAGTTTCGATCCTGTGGTTTCCGATAAGGTTCAGTTTAGTCATAAATTTTATTTAATAGCTCCGTTTGATAACTAATAAGTTTTAGATTCTTAAATAAAAACGTGTTTGATTTTATTTTATTTGATAAAATTTTATGAGGGAGGGCACTTTAGGCCTTCAAGGGTCACGGATAACGAAGGATGGGTAGTTGAGTTTATCAAAACAGGCATTTTTCTTGCTTAATATATAAAGTAAGCAAGAGAGCACATCCACCCACATACCCATTTACTATTTCTATACTATAATATAAATAGTAATAGTACTATACTTATAGTATAGAAATAGTAAGTGGGTATTACAGCAAATGCACAAAAAATTGCCTCCCCTAGTCTTACGTTCGTTGCATAAGGCACAGAGAGATACTTGTAAATGGTAAGGAGCAAGCTGGCGATCTATGGGAGATGCCTGTTTTCAGGAGTGGACGCTTTTTGTTTGCGATAATTAAAATAATTGAAAAAAAAACATTGTTATTGGCCTGTAACTCTATTGATAAGTTTGCGCAACAGAATTGACGTAAACAAAAATAGAGAGTTAAAGATTCATCCCACTGATAATACCTACCTACCTTTCAAAGGTTAGATCAAAACAATCATGAACCTTGGATGAGCCAAGGGCAAATCGATCAAACCACGCAGAGCCATCACCGACCGCGACCGACACATCGTATCGTACCTACTTCCAGTATAAAAGCGAGACAACTCACAAAATACTTTTTTCTGATTACTTACAAAAAAAGTTTTTTTTGGTCCCTGTTTTCGTTAACTTCCGTATACTTATAGGTCGTGTTAAAAATAATAAATTATTCGTTTTTACAGAAAATCCTCAAAGCTAACAGAATAAAATTAAATTTTTATAAATTCTTTGGTTTTTTTTTTCTTATTAATAATAATATAACCGTAACAATAGGTAAATAATAAACCGTATTATTTAATTCGGTTCAGTTGAAGTTGATCCGTTTTTCTAGATGGTTTTTAACAGAACCTTTTTCAATTTGGTCTTTCAGATTTTATAAATTTGTAAATATACTGTAGTTAGGAGATAAAAAAATACTAAATATGAATAGAAAAAAAACGACTTCAGCGCAAAATTTATATGTTTACTTATATTACACTATTAATATCAAATTTTTTTCTTTTTTAGTGTATTGTACACGGCCCCGGCGCCATTAAAAAAAAAACGATCTCATCTGTAGCGATATCTTCTGGAAAACAATTAAGATAGTTAAAAAAGCTCAAGAATGATATTCAAAATAGGGTAAGTACCTAAGTATCTCAAAATTAAATAATTTTGTGTTGTCTCATTTTTGTTCGGGAGCTGCGGCACTAAACTACAGAAATAGCAATTTGATGCGCGTGCACTGGTGATTTCTATTACATTTGACGTCAGATCCGGCAACTTATACCTACAAAATAATTTGAGAAACTTTTAAACTACAAGAATTATTAGGTTCTTTTTAATCCTGAATTTGATAACGCGTCGAGTTTGAGAGGAGACTTTGTTTTGGTCTATTAGTGGAACACAGCACAAACCAATGCATGAATGCAAAGAAATAATATAAAATATTATATACTAAAAATATGTATTTTCAGTCGATTAGGTGGGTGGGTCACTTTTAAACTCAGATAAATTTTGTCTTCCTATATTTTAATGGCTTGACTATTATTATTATGGAAATAAGTCTTTCATACTCATGAACACCTCGTACCTCGTACGTATTTGAGTCTAGTTAATATGAAGTTAAGTTTGTGGTACCCTGTAAATTATTGCAGGAAACGGAAACCTTTTTTTGTTTTCCTGTCATTTTCATGCCAGTGTTGGGCGACCTTCCCACAAGGTCAGTGTCGGTCGCCGCCCACTAGGGTTAACGATAACGCCCGCATGTGCATTAATTAATGTCGTTTATTTATTTATATTTAAATTAAAACTATTTGCATTGCAATAAAAGCTAAAATGTAATCGGTGGGAGTTTACATCTACATAAAACAAAGTCGCTTCCCGCGGCTGTACCTATGTATGCTTATATCTTTAGAACTATGCAACGGATTTTGATGCGGTTTTTTTAATGGTAGAGTGATTCAAGAGCAAGGTTTATAATAAAAAACATGCTCAAAATACTCACAGGTTACGCGGTACGTAGTTCGCCGGGTCGACTAGTATACTATTTAAAAATATTAATCGTGGTTCGTTAGTCTCGCCAAAACTCGAGAACGGTCGGGCCATTTTAGCTGATTTTGGTTTTGAAATGTTCGTAGTAGTACAGGAAAGGTTTAAAAGGTGAGAAAATATGGAAAAATTGAGGGGAAGTTAGTGAAAACAATGAATTTTCCCTATAGGCGCGAAACGAAGTTCGCCGAGAGCGAAAAGAAGAAGTACCCACTTATAATAACTTCATAGCCATCAATCCATCAATCGGTTCACGTAAGCGTCATTTTCCGCGTGTCAATCAGCTTTCCTTCAGCTTCCGAGATTGAAAGTTGTGAAAAAATTGCATGTTCACGTTCACAGACGAGTGGCTGCAAATAGTTTAATAATTCAATTCATCTCTTATCTATCACATATCACAATCATTCATGAAAATAACTTAGGCGCTCTTTTTCTTTCCTTTTATCATGAAATGAATTAAATTATAATTTCTTTTTACAAAAAAAAAGAGCCCACCTTCAATGAACTGACACATAACAACTGAGTACTTCCTCTTTTTCAAAGTCGGTTAAAATATGTAGCTATTATAATAATATTCTCCTGAATGTATCAAATACTTATCTGAAAATCGAATCAAAATCGGTTCAGCCAAACGCGAGACAATCTCGTACAAACATACATTCATACAGGCCAAACTGATAACCTCCTTGTTTTAAGTCGGTTAAAAATATATATTTTTTTCATCTTCTAACCTAAGTTGCTCTGCCCATCTCCTTTTATGGGATGGGTGGGTGTCGTAAAAGGCGACAAAAGAAACACCTGGGGGTCAATAAGTTACTTAACTAAAAACAATCGACTCGTAATTATCTTTTTTAGCTACTTCGTATCCCATTGCTGTTTTCTTTGGACGTGCTACAGAAATTGCCTTTGTTAAAGCGGCAATGGTTATCGAAGTCGCTAACAAGACAATTACGAGTCGATCGTTTTTAGTTGAGAAACTTGACCCTTACAGAAGTACATGAAGCAGCCCCCTTCGCTCAAAAGCTTGAAATGCCTGCAAGCGTGGCAAAATGACAACAAAATTATTGTGTTGATCTGGGAAAGGTCTATATCCAACTGTGGACTATGTGAATTTACATACAAATACAATTATTCTGGACAGTATAGCAAGGAAAAAATATTTAGAAAAACTCATGCGGCTCTACCACAAAAAGTGCTAAAACTGGTTAAAATCACTAGACTAGGATTAAATCACGATTTTGTCATACAAATTGGCGATTTAGAACAGGGCCCTTAGTCTCATCGCGCAAAACGTCTATCGAATAAAAGTAGAGTAGAAACAGTACGTTAATCGCAAGAAAATACACATTTGGTAGTCTCGTAATCAATTTTGCTATAACTATAGCAGTAGTATCGCAACAGATTGGAATTGAGAATTGACCAAAAAGGGTAGTCTGCTCCATAATAAGATAATGTTATGATAACGTTCGACTGACATTATAGATGTCAATAATGATTGATATCAAGTGACAGTTGCGTAGTGCAATTTCGCTATTTAGGTAGGATTCACTATTTAGGTAAAAAAAAACAGATTATTCTATAGCTTGCTATTCATATTCTATTGCTATACTATAATGATCGATCAAAGTTACGAGACTCGCAATTTTTGACACAATCGTAATAGAGTAATAGTAGAATAATAATAGAATAGAAGTATAATCGTAAGTTTAAGAGACTAGAGTCCCAGGTCTAACTTTTTTGTGGTAAGGGGGATGGTGTCGCCCCCTAAACGCGACCATGCGACAGATATTGAGAGCTAATTATTTGATGAAATTTGCGTTCGGGGGAAAACGTTTTTCACTACGTAAACCTTAGCAAGTCACAATGAATTTGATATCCATCGCTTCAGCATTAAATTATCTAGATTTATACGTTTTCCTTTTTTTTATAAGTATGTATCGTAGGAAGATTTGATAATTAGTTTTTTTGCAAAAAAAAACCGGGGGTTTTTGCGAAAACTCGGATAATTTGATAATAGTATTACTTTTTTTTTAATCTTACTGACAAAAAGTAGTTTTTTTTTGCAAAAAACCTAGTATAATTGAAAAATTTAAAACCTGCCTTAACTCTTATTGGCTGGATTATTGTTGGCTAGTTAACTCTTATTATGATTGGTTCTTTAAAATACCTTTTACTACGCAATAGAGAACCAATCAGAATAATAGTGTGGACAGCAAGCAATAATCTAGCCAATCAGAGATAAGGAAGGTTTCAAATTTTTCAATTACATATACTAGGTTTTTTGCAAAAAAAAAACTGCTTATAGTCAGGATGATTGGAAATAAAAACTTTTTATAAAAAAATTAAACCGCCGAAAAAACTGAAAAGCATTAAATAATAGGGAAACGTTTTCTATTAGGCCTTAATTTACTTACTTCTTAAAGTAATTTTGGATTACCAAGAAATTTTAAGTCGGCGCCACACCACACAAGCAAATTCATTATCTATGTAAAGCGCGATGCGCAGCGGCATACGTTTTTCGGTTATTTCTTTGAATTTCAGGTAATTTAGTGATCTTTGTTCGTTGATTCTGTGGCACCGACTCAAAATTTCTTGGTAATCCAAAATTACTTTAAGAAGTAAGTAAATTAAGGCCTAATAGAAAATGTTTCCCTATTATTTAATGCTTTTCAGTTTTTTCGGCGGTTTAATTTTTTTATAAAAAGTTTTTATTTTTTGCTTTTCAGTTTTTTTTGGGCTAATTTTTTTGACCCCAGCTAATCACCCTTCACAGGGTGGTCGCACCCCACAAGGTGGCCACACAACCTGGTGAAGGTTGAGGGACTAACAGGATGAGGTTCGATCACGACCGGTCGGTGAGGCGATTTGTGAGGGAGGCCTATGTCCAGCAGTGGACGTCTTTCAGCTGATTTTATTTCATTTCCAAAGATATAGTAAGTAGGTATCAAAAGTTATAATGTAACACGGAAATGCAACCTGTGAGTGGATAAATCGACCCGCCGACCAAAACCCCTATTTTTATGGGACCAACTTCAAGGTATACCCTGTCGATTAAAAAAAGAATTATCAAAATCGGTCCACACAGTATAAAGTTATGCGTGATCATACATAAAAAAATATATATATATATACGCGACGAATTGAGAACCTCCTCCTTTTTGTTTTTTTGTCGGTTAAAACATATATCAAATTAACCGGGTTTTCGCAAAATCCCTAGTTTTTTTGCAAAATCCCTAATTATCAAATCTTACTACGACATATGCATTGCTTTCGTAAAACAACTTTATCCGACCAATTTTTTATTACAAAATCTCAGTATTTCAGGGGCCTATAATAAGTCTGAAGCTATTGCGAATATACTTACTTAACCTAAACTTCATTATGATGGAAATAAATTATAGTAGGTAGTGGAAAAATGTTTTCTCTTTTTGTATGGACGCGTTTGGGGTAAGGTATGTATACTTACAAATTTAAAAAAAAAAACTGTAAACTCTGGCAACAGTTTGGTTCGACGCCAAGCCGTCTGCTCTATATTTTACGTTTATTACTAAAATTATATTGAGTAACAAGTAAAGAACTGCAGAAAAACAAAGCAAAATATACCTTAGTGTTGAAAGAATAATATCTAAGATTGCTAAATAAACCTTTCTGATCTTTGACATTTTCCAAGAGTTCGGTTATTGAGACCGGATCGAAAGCGTTCCAAATACTTGAGTGAGGTGAGACTAATATTTTGCACTCATACCTACCGCAGGATAGACAGTACATAGCAAGTTAGTTACTTTACAACGTACATATAGTAATTATCAAATTATAGGTAGAGTTACCTACTGTCAAATTCTAAAATGCACGACTAGGTATTAAAGGTATTAAGAAGAATGTTCTTCTGCTTTATTATTTACGAGCTGTCCCGGCTTACTTCGTTACGCCATAGAATATAAGATACAACAAAAGACTTGGCTCTACAGACTATGTTCTTTTGACTGCCCAGAATGGGCGAATAAGGCTTCGAACGCACAGGCGGATTTTTACCCGCGCGGCAACAAACCGCGCGGATAAAAATCCGCTGTTGCGGTTTTATTTCCGCGCGGTTGGAAAGGTTGTTATTTCATTTTCAACCTTATTCATAGGCCACGAAGGTACAGGCGAATTTTTAGCCGCGCGGAAATAAAACCGCGACAGCGGATTTTTAACCGCGCGGTTTTTTATCCGCTGGTGCGCACACTTCCATAGGATTCAGTATGTTACATAAAATCCGCGCGGCAAAAAACCGCCTGTGCGTTCGTAGCCTAAAAGTACAAACAACAACAACAAACTACCTGTCAAAATATGTAAACGTTGGAAACAATATTGCACCTTGGGTTACATTATTTGAGTTTAGGTAAGGATCCCTAATTTTTTGAAAATCTAATATAGCTTAAGACACTCGGGGTTAATGTAGCTTCCTACCAGTGAAATAATTTTTCAAATCGGGTCAGTATTTCTGGAGTCTATTCGTTACAAACAAACAAACAAACAAATCTTTCCTCTTTATAATATTGGTATAGACTAATGAGTCAAAAAGGGTCTATTGTTTAAGAATATAAAACCTAAGGTCGAATGCTTATAAAAAAAAAAGGTAGTATACTAACTTCTTAGGTACTTACTTAGTCCCATCTTAGTAAGTAATTAGTGTAAGACTAAAACGAAATAACCAAAATTAAAATAAAATTAAACCCCCCGACCGATTCAAACAAACCCCCTCATCAACTAAACTAGAACTAAAGATCTGATCATCTTCAAAAGGTCATGGTTTGGTTACCTTACGATTACCTATATACTTTCAATATCATTGAAGTAAACTGTACAGTCACGGACTAGGAGGCCGTAACAGATTTGTCTACGGTTTCGCCAGCCCTAGACTTTATTACCAAAGAACAAGAGCTATTTTGCAATACAGAAAAACCGGAAGTGTTACACCGATCGTGTCCGCCACTGTACCAAATTTAGCATCGATAGGACATATGGAATGGAATTTAGTTGGATCCCCTCATCAACTAGAAGAAAGATCTTCAAACGGCTGAACAGATTTTTATGAAACATGGCTTAACACTCGGGTTGACATTATTTAGGGATGACTTATAAAAAACTCATCGAAAATCGGTTTAGCAGTTTGGGCGCTACACTACAATGTCAGAATGTCACAGACAAATACAGACACATTGACTCGTTATTAAACTTATAACATCTCTGTCTTTTTTCGTCGGGGGTTAAATATATATATTACTTGGATAGGCAACAAAGGAAAAAAACTGTTTCATCCATTGATTTGACCTACGCAATTTTTTCATAATATATTCCGTTTCAAAAATTTAAGAAATACTTGTAGCGCCATCTAGCGATACAATGCACATTCATTACAACACATTTCGTGAGGTTCGCTGCTCGTTGTGTCGCAATCAAAAACGCTTTCCCGCGCGCTAAGCGATATCAACTAGACTCTCTAGATGGCGTTGTCAGTTTAGTTTTTGAATGTGAAAATAACTTCCTTTTTTGAAGTCGGTTAATGATTTATTTTTAAATAAAAGAGACCCGCCTTCAATTAACACATACATAAACTGAGAACTTCCCCTTTTCTGAAGTCGATTAAGCTGGAACTAAAACCTTCTCCTTGTGAAAACCGCATCAATATCGGTACAGCTAAACTCGAATTAATGCGAACAAACATACATACAGTTCATACCGACAACCTTCTTTTTTGAAGTCGGCAAAAAGGGTCCCTTTTTTGGTCTCAATAGATCGCCGCATTCTTAAAATGAGAACTTTTTCTGTTTCGAAGTCGGTTAAAGTAGTACCAAATCGTTATTAAAATTACATGCTAAAGGAGCTAGTTATTGATTAGCCAGGTATCTGCGGCCAGGCAGCACTTGCCGACAGCGCCGGCAAGGGACAACCATCATGTTCCCCCGAGGAGAGGCTATACAGCCAATGCTGGGAGGGGTCGCGGAGAATTCCACAGGCTCACCCGCGACCCTCCTGCTATCAGCCGAGAAGGACACCGGCGGGTAGTAGTGGGTGCGAACCCCACATAACCCTGCGGCTCCCCCCGGGGCTGCAGGGTACTCGTTAGGAGTTTCCCCGCCTAAAAAAAAAAGCACAATAAAAACATTTGATTGCTTATTTACGTACGACCACGACCACCCATGAAGATTTCGATTCAATCGATGAAATAACTAACACCTATGTTATTCTACCTATACCGTTAACTAACAAAACAGTTTTCACCACATCCTTTTAAATATAAACAAACAGATCCCTTAATAATATTATATTGTAATGGGCTGCGTTGTAAATTATGATTTTACGACCAAAATAGATTCAACGGACACGATACGACCTATTTTTGAATGGAGATCAATTTTTTATTAGTCTATTTTTATTTAGGCGTGCGTATCGATCCGTCTGACGAAATTATAATCTGTATTTTAGTAAAGAGAAAAGATTTGATTGTTTGTTTGAATCGAATTGGCTCCGAAACTACTGGACTGATTTGAAAAATAAAATTCTTGGTTTCACCATTAGAATACTATATTTATTCCTAAGGAACTTAGAGATGATAAAGGATAGGAGGGTGATAGAAATATGAAACGTCATTAAAAGAGTAAATAACTACATTATAAGGTAAAATCCAATAAAATCCCCTGTGATTAGGGTGCCCCGAAACACATTCAAAAATAAAATACAATCACACCCAGCCTCAACAAACATGAATATCCATCAAAAACAGTTATTGCTCCTTTTTTTTTTTTTTTTTTAACGAGGGGAAATGCCTATCGCATTTCCCAAAGCTCGGGGAAGCGTCGGGGGTATGTGGGGCTCGCACCCACTAAAACCCCTCGGCGGCCGTCTTGGCGCTTTTGGGAAGAACCCCGGGAACCACACATTATAGCGTCCGAAGTCTTCCCACGCTCAGCTATTAGCTTCATGCTCGGGGAGGGCATATTGTTCCCTCCCCGGCTCGCCTTTGGAGCTGCGGCGGCACAGTGCCACAAGTTGTGCCGCCACCCATCTCAGGGCCGTTTGATGAGTGTGTTGGGCCCCTGCCCTTCACACCCACGACCCCAAAGACCCCTTTTAGTCGCCTCTTACGACAGGCAGGGCATACCGTAGACCTATTCTTACGCCCGGACCTACAGGGCTTACAGTTATTGCCCCTGCCGGGAATGAAACCCGGAGCTCCAAACTCACAGTTAATATTTTTACCAAACTGAATCATATGAACCACGGAGCTGGTCTAATGAACTGTCGGATTACTGAATTATTTATTAATGTCCTGGTAGAGTTTTCTAATGTTTTTTTTTTTCTTTTACAGGTAAGTAAAGAATAGGGATTAAAAATAAATATGAACGACCAAGGTTTTAAGGTAAGTACTACTTCATACTTTAAATTTGATAAAAGTAAGTTTTTTTTTTAAATCGTACAAAATTATCAAATGGCAAGATTATCAAATGTTAGCTAGGATCACAGTTTTTTTTTATATTTGCTATGGTTTAGAAGATTTAGTTTTTTTTCGATTGGGCATTAGTATGGACAACATAAAATGTTGATATCTCTAGGTACTTTTCTTGGCACAAAAATCTTGAACTTAAAAAGTGGCAACACTGTATGGAAATTTGTCGGATTTTCGCTCAGATTTTCGAAAATGTTCCAAATAATGTTCATATAATAATAATAATAATATCACATCACACTCAGAGCCCCTAACTAGGAAGAACCTGTATCTAGGGCGCCCGAAACACACACAGAGACGAACATCACCCAGACCGGAAACAAACATCGATATTCATCATATCAACATTCGCCCCGCCCAGGAATCGAACCCGGGTGCTCACGCTTACTCAGTCCACATCACTGCCAACTGAGCCACGGAGCAGTCAATCATACAGTGTTGCCACTTGTGTCGCACTGTAGTTTACCTATGCAATTACACTCTTGACTGGAAACTCAATTTTCATTCATAATGCATGCATGCTCCACGCACTATTTACTTTGGAATAAATAAACAAGTGTTAAAACGTGATAAAACCTATAATTCACACTCTGCCGTCGGTAAAGATGATGTCCTAGATTTCATCTGGAAGTTAGAACTCTGTCTGCATTGTCCAACACGCAATCTTTGTCGAATTGTTTAAGTAAGTAATTTTAAAATTGGTAAGTTGTGTTGAAATATTTTTAGAGGTTATTTTTGTATCGTACCAAAATGACAAAGTTGTGTTTTCACCACACTGTTTAGTGTTGCATTGCATGCAATGCATGTTAGTGACCAGCGTATTATAATATCCTGAAGAATAACTTTTTACAAATTTCAGTTTTTTTCGCCTATGGCTGATTTAGTGATGGATAAATTTCTAAACGAAAAAATTTAAAATAAATTTTAATATTTCCTCATTTTCCGCGAACAATATGAGCGATCTTTTTAATAGAAGTCATACAAACCTTAATATGAGAAGTTAGTAACCTTTACTTTTTACATTTAAAATAGCGCTACTTTGGATAAAAATTACTAACTTTCAAATAAATATTTAAAAAAAAAACTATCTTTATCACTCAATATTTCGTGATGGAAACTAATCGGACAATAACAGACCCTTTACTATCTTTATTATTATGACGCCTTTAAATTAAGTGTAGATTAGTTTAATCAGCAGTAAAAAGGGGTGAGCGATGAGCCCCTATCGGGGCGTAAGCTATAACATATCAATTCACATGCAGGTATCAATTAAAAATCCTTTCATAGGGGGCTTGTAAGGTCGTTATACTAACTAAGTACAACATTTACATCAGTTTTTCATTGTCACACTTCAAAATGTTTTTCATTCTTATAGCCATTGAGGATGGCAGTTTGCCCGATACAAATCCTTTTGTAAATGTTTCTTGTTTTATTTATATAAAAATATATCAATCATCTTTGGCCGTTAGGGGCGCTAGATAGTCACATGGCATGATAATACGTTAGTAGTCTAAACTTAAACGCTACGCCGCGACGTCCTACGTGTCCCGCCTGCACTGGTCTACGAAGGTCACAGACGTCGTAGACTACGTGTTGAAGAAGTCAAACTTCAACTTGAGGGTTGAACTGTTGGAGGCTCGCCACAAAACGAATTTCAATTCTTTTCTGGTGAGAGTGCCCACGCATCACGTCTTAAAGTTCATGAAGGAGGATTTCTGGCCGCAGGGTGTCGTATTTCGGAAGTTCCGAGGTCGACTGCCTGCCGATACTGCCCACACGTCAGCGACCATACGTGTAAAATAGTTTTAGTTTAACTAAATACCTAGTTAAAATTTAATTAAGTATTATGTATTTTTAGTTTTAAGGTATTTATGATATGGGCCTCTGTTTATATTATTTAACATCCACTAATGTAAATATTGCCTGAAATAAATGATGATTATTATTATTATTAAAAACTAACCGTTTTATTCAAGATGCAATAGGTTTAAAATAGCTTTACTAGAGACTAGAGCTCTACTTCTTTGGTTACTTGCTAGTTACTTGTATGGTAATACGAGACATCCAGTCTACATTGACATAGGTAAGTCAAATAACAATATTTTTTTTTTTACAAAAAAGGAATACAATAAACTGACACAAACATCAACTGAGCACCTCCTCTTTTTCGAAGTCGGTTAGAACAGGTACTAAAACCTTCACCTGAATGTAAAAAATACTTATCTGAAAACCGCATCAAGATCGGTTTAGCCAAACGCGAGATAATCGCGGACAAACATACATACAAACCTCCTTTTTTGAAGTCGGTTAAAAAAGCTCTAAAATTTTTAATGAAAAACAGGGTAAAACTGCAAGAATATAAACAAATACCCACTTGTGTGTGTATGTTTCTTTTATGATAATTCTATACGCAGTCTAAAAATAAGTACCATACCATCCTGTCCGAGGCAAAGTTCACGTCAGATCTGAATCAATGAATAAAGCTGGCTTAAAGGCGCCCATTCATAAATCCAATCCATAAATTACTCAGCTAAAATGATCTCTATGTCCTTTAAAGAAGGTTTATTTTATAAATTTGAGCTGCCAATTGAAAGATGGGCTCGCAATCTGTAGGTTACTGTTTTAAGATTGCAATTTTAATGATTAATCGTATCGCGGAATGATTCAATTGACTTTATCAAAAATCCGTTCTATTAAAATGTCAGGCGCGAATCAGTTAAAGTCAGTTATTTCATCTATTTTTGTATATTTTTTGGTTTGGGTGTTTGCCAGAATCCTTTATTGTTTGTGGTGAATGTGGGGGTATTTTAAACCCCCATCAGGACCCCAAGTTTCTTATCTAAAAGCGATAGACTTGTTATTAATTGTCTTGTTAGCGACATCGTTAACCGACCCTCAGGGCGGGCTGCGTTGTGCAAAATTGCGTCAGGAGGAGGGTCGAGGCAAGATTCCCTCGGTAACCAGCGGGCTTTTAGTCGGTGCGACTTCGACATTTTTGTGTCACTTCCAATCGGCAGGGTGCGAGTTACTCTTCGAAAGAAAAAGTATAGCAAGTAGCTCGACACTTTGACCTCAATGTTAATGGCTAGTTAATTTAATAAATAATTGTCTCCATTAATTTATGGTCAGTTTGGACAGGGCAGAAAGACGCAGAGTAGTCATATCCCCCACAAGTTGGTCAGATGACCTGGAAAAGGTTGCGGGAGTATACTGGAACTGGATACGTGTCGCACTGCAAGACCGATCAGTATAACGATTTTCAGGAGAGGCGTAATTATTTCCTGCAGGATAGGTACATCTTTCGGCTGAGATGATTAAAATGATTGTGACTTTCTCTATCGTTCATCGAACTGATAAAGAATCAATGAATGTACAGTGGCGGACACGGTCGGCGTAACACTTCCGGTTCTTTTCTATTGAAAAATAGCTCTTGTTCTTTGGTAATACAGTCTAGGGCTGACGAAACCATAGACAAATCTGTTACGGCCTCCTAGTCCGCCACTGTACCAAGCCTGGATCAATGTCGCATCTTCAAAAATAGAGGCCAACGAACCCACACCCACACATTTATGAATCATGTAAAAACCTGCATTGTATGTGTGTAGGTCAAAAAACACACTTAATTGGTCTACATTAGTAATTATTGCTGCAAATTGGCTGACACCACCGAAGACCCACACTGTTAACAGTAATCTACTGTATTTGTATAGAGGTAGAGTTGATTTTTGACTGCGTTTCGGAGAAGCTGGGTTCTTCGTGTGTAGGAACAAATTGACCATATGTCGCGTCTGATTCATGGGTTTAAATTAATTTGTGTTCAAGTTTTTTGGATGCCATACAGCTTCCTGGGCACAAACCTCGATGTTGCAAGATGTAAAATTATGGCTGTTATGGTGAGATCGTTTGGGGGCATCTCCTGGCGGCGTCTTGTATATCGAAGGCTTGTGGATAGTTTTAAATCGGAAGCATGTCAGGAAGGCGCGATCTGGCTCAATGTGGCATGACAGATCTGTGTCCGTACAGTGTTCTGTTATTCGGGCTGGTTTGATTTCCTGTGGACTGTTTGACTGGGAGACGACCATGAAACATTTAGCCCTTTGATTGTGCTTTAAAATAAAAAAACAACTCAAACTGGTCTTTTTCTTCCTCCTTCACCAAATAATACAACAAGATAACACTGGGGTTCGGGTTCGATTCCTGGGCGGGGCGAATATTGATATGATGAATATTGATGTTTGTTTCCGGTCTGGGTGTGATGTTCGTCTCTGTGTGTGTTTCGAGCGCCCTAGATAAAGGTTCTTCCTAGTTAGGGGCTCTGAGTGTGATGTGTTATTATTAACACATTCAACATTTGAAACACACTATTTAAGTCCTACCTCTGTTGTTACACTAGTAAATCTTGCAAAGGAGAGTTCAGTACATTTCGTTTGATTTTAAGTGTTCATTTTATAGCCCCATAATGTCTTCAAAGAACTATATTCTCTTTACAGTATATAAGATCTTTTGTTTTCGACGTTTTAAAGGTATTACGATGGGTTTTGTGATAGCGGAAGTTCCATACGCAATTCGGAGCCAAAACGCGGGTCCGGCTTGATGCCTTTTGCAGGCTCAATCAATGAGCTGGTGCCCCTGCCTAACCCTTCGAGAAATTTAGGCGTGAGATTATGTTATGTCTTTTAACTTGAGTAGTTGAGAAGGTTACAACTTAGTCTGTAAGTTTATTTAATACTTAAATAATATTTATTGTTTCCACAATTTACACACACGACATTTGTAGACCCTGAGGAGCGCTACAATTTTATATTTTAATTGTAAAATCTCTTTTTGCTGTGTTCTCGTCGGATATTCAGGAGTTACTTTTATACTAAGGCACATTTACTTCAATTTCTAGTCTCTATCACTTCGGTAGTTCAGTTAGCAGTGATTGTGCTCCGGGTTAGATTCCCGGCGGGAGCGAACGTTGTTGTAATGGATATCTATTTCCTGGATCTGTTCTGTAAGTGTTTGTGTCTTTGTACATGTTTTGGGGACTCTAGATACAAGTTAGTGAGGGCACGGATCTTGGAAGTGATGCCTATAATACCCTAAATACTTTTCTCTACGATAATCACAGAGGCAGTTGACTAAAGTTTCCGGCAACATTAATAAATTATGCATTTATTGTGATAAACGAGTTCATATTACATTGCACATTAGCGAATGCTTGTTATCTTCATTTGCGTTTCTTCCTTGGTTGACTACATACTGCTGTATTTTAACAATAAGTACTCTTTTTGAATGGCAACCTTTTTGCATAGCCCAGTACCCGTGTCAATTTCAAGACTAAGCTCCCTCGATCGAGCTCTAGATTTGCTCTATTAAATGGTATCAATTACAAACGGGAAGCATGGAATTGTGTTTTGTTTAAAATCACAGCCCTTATCAGTATTGTATGACACACAACACAACACGGCCATCTGTTCACCGTGTCAACACGTCCATTGATAGAACTGTTTGGAGTTCAAACACTGATAAAATGAACCTAGCTTTATAACTTGCAATATTCATGTAATTATGTGCTAGTGCACAGACAGAGGTATGCGCGCTCCCGATGTGCATCATTTATCTGCATTTGCTTTTAGTCGAGTGCGTTACGCCACGCTGCGTGCGCCTGCGCCTCCGCCACGGAAATAACGTCGAATATCGGTCATCCCGGCACATCGGCATCAGTTTAATTGCCTGCCGGACAGCAGCTAGTGTTCTGCTGCCACTATCGCGTCGATCTCGGCGCGCGCGCACGTCCACGTCCCATGCGGTCCCGAGAAAAACGCAGCACTCACGGGAACACCGCCGGGAGTAACGATTTGTTTATTTTCACGGTCCGCTTCCGGATCGTGCAACAATAAACACCGGTAAACACATTTCAATGTCCATTTATTGTCCTCAATTCGACTGGCTGCGCGGCGGGTTTTGTTTGTCTTAATAATTGTCCGGTAAAGGTGGCCGGGACATTGTAATGTTTTTGCAACATCGCCGAATAATAACCGTTGGGGAGAAATGTCGCGCGATAAGCAATCGTAGAGTGCAAATGTCGCGAGCGCGGCGATACGCGGGCGCCAGTCGCGGTGCGGTGACGCGAGTTGCGGACCTTCGAGGAAAACGGTGCTGAATCACTAGCCGGTTATCGGTGAGCGGCAGGCATGATGTCGTGCGGGGTGGCGAGTTGGTTGCCGCACGCCGTGGCGGAGACACTGCGCGGCCATCGTTCTGCCGCGCCCCTCGCCGCCTGGCTGACAGGAATCCGCGCCGCGCCCGAGGAGTACGACCCCCTGGTCCTTGTGGCCGCGGCTACCAACCTCGAGCCTGAAGAGGAAGACCCCGGGCACACCTTCGACGGCATCCTCTCGCAGCTCGGCCGTGATATCTTTCAGCTGGAACAGTACCAGCGCAACCTATACCCGCCCGATAATGAGGACGTTTCGCTCAGCATACTCAACATATTTGACGAATGCTTGGGAGAGATCGTACAAGCGAGAGCTACTGATGACGCTAATAGTGATAATTGTGAACCCAGTGAGTGTGAGAACGTGAACCAAGTTGAAATAACAAACGGTGACGTAGAGCCTACTATAGTGCCTCTTGTGAACGGTTGTGTGAACGGTGAAGAGGATTTCAGTGACTGTGCATCCACCGCAACGCTATCGGATGCGTCCTTCGTAACAAGTACGCCCGCGAAAATTTGTGAAAAACCTTGTGATAATAAAATGTTCGATAACACGCGGCCTCCGCCGGTTCCGCCGCGGCGTGTCAAGCCGAGATCTCCGTCCATTTCATCTTCGGCTGTAGAAAACATTGAAATTAAGAGTGAATCAACAGACATAGAGGCTGTATGTATAGACTCTGATAGAGATTCAGTGAGCACGTGTTGGAGTTACAAGGACTGCAGCGCGGACGAGAATGACAACACCAAAGACCAGTACGCGGTTGTCTGGTCGCATTCGTCCGGGTTCCACAATTCGGACGAGATACTGCGAAAGGTGTTGTCTCAGAACCACGCGACGGTATCGCAGCTGTCCTTCGACACGGCGAGCGAGTTTGCGCCTTCAAACTTTTCTGTTTACGCCTTGCCCGAGGCGGAGGTGGGAGACAGGTGCGCAGGCGACGACGCCGCGGCCTCAGTCGCTGTCATGACGGCGGGCAGGCCGACGGACGACGGCTACGAGCCCGTCCGCGACGCTCTGGCTACAGACGAGAACATTTACGAGGAGATTGAGTATAGTTACAGTTATACGGACGAAGGGTGCTCTTGCGGGGGCAGCGTCGAAGTGGAGAGCTGCTCTATAAGTGCCAGTTCTGAGGGCGCCGGGAGGGAGAGTCCAGTGTACGCGAACCTGAGGGACCATGACGCGTATGCGATCCCTCCCGATGTGATCGCCTGGAAGAACTTGCTATTGGATCCGTATTGCAATGAGGATGAGGAGGATGAGGTAAGTCGCAAGAACAGCCTTGTGTCACCGTAGTGCGCGTTGCTAGAATATTAATTCGATTACCAATTAAAGAAACACAATCCTCATTAGAAGTCTAATGGATTTTCAAGGCGCCGATGATTCACGGGTCGCGTTCGTTTTGTTTTTGTTTGCTTCGAGTTCGAGCAAACAGGACAACTTTGATAACTTAATAACAAGAGTCATTCAAACTCATTCAATAATTAATTTTAAATTCTGTGAATTCACATCTGCGGCGACGTTGATTAGACTATTAGCACGGTTTCCAGTTTAGTCATTAGATTTACTGGAATTGTATATCTTAGTTAAATTAAATACGCTAAATTGACAAGTTTTACAAGACGTTTATATAATACTGTTAAATTCAAGAAATCAGGGAGATGACTTTTTAAGAATATTATTGATTTGAATGACTTGTTGAGATAAAATAAAAACATAACGTGTGTATAAACAACAGATGCAAAAGGTTCTTTAAAAACCAAAGCAAAATACTGTCGAAAAGTGTTATATTTAACAAATAAGTGATGTATGAATTGAATTTGAAACCAAGTTTAAATTGGCATTAATTTGGCCAGTTATCGTGATCTAAATGACTGAATTAGACTGCGGAGTTATGTTTTCAAGGTGATTTCATAAAGGTATTGTGACATGGATGGATATATTAAATACTTTTCCATTTGCATTCACGTATTTCGTATTTACTTTAACGATGTGAGTAACTTCACCCATATAGGTAGAATATCCATTTATATACTTTAAACAAGCCCCAAACATAAAAAAAAATGATCAAACCTTCTAAGGACCAAGCGAAAAGCATTTTTGTGTTTATTATCGCATTAATTAATTATCACTAAAAACACTAAAACAAAAAACTTTAAAAATCCGTACACCGAGCATCAGTAATAAGTTGAAAAAGGCTGTATGATTTGACTGGTTATGTATAATGTTTTGTTAAATAATTATGACTACTCTCGATTTATGTTTTATAAACATATTTTAAACGTAACGTAACATTATGTATGATTTTAAAGACATGGCCTTTTCCCGCCAATAAAGACGGCGCAAGACCGGTTATAGTGACAATCTTTGGAAAAGGACTATCTAGCAGTGGATTTCTTCCGGTTAGAGAGATGATAATGAGAATTTAATTTAATTTCTCTTCTCATACATAATTTGGTTACTTATTGGGTTTTCGTTCCTCTTTTGTTTTTAACTTTTAAATGCATGTAGGACAAGATCGATCGCTATGTGCTTTTGCAGTTAGAAATTTCCCCCAAATGTTTTTCCTTGTGGCGATTTATGGGAAAGCCTGTGGCCTTCTCTTGGCTGAGATAACAATGCTTATGATACTATCTATATTATGGAAGAATCTTCGTTTTTATAAGCGTGCTTTCGGGTCGTTTGATGTCAATAATTCTTCGATCTCTCACCAGAAACATTATACAATGTACACGTACAGTGGCGGACACGATCGGCGTAACACTTCCGGTTTTTCTGTATTGCAAAATAGCTCTTGTTCTTTGGTTTTACAGTCTAGGGCTGACGAAACCATAGACAAATCTGTTACGGCCTCCTAGTCCTTGACTGTACCTTTCTACTTACTATCTATACTCTTATATCGCCTTCTTTGGCGTATTTAATATATATTCAACTACTAACGTTTCAGCACGGGTTCCCTTGAAGAAATCACTTTTAGCGATGAGGTCGCCCATTGCATGCAAATTCTATTGTTTTTTTGTACCTTAAATTGTATTGCACTCAGTAATTTCTATCTTACTTGTATGCAATATTCTATTCTATTCTATTCTAAACATAAAAACGCAGACAATAATGTGGGAATGTGCGTGATTGAATGCCCCGTCCCGTCGGTCACTATTAGCCGATTCTGTAATGACGAGGTAAATAAAAGGCCTAAGTCACGGGTTTTCACTTTTATACTGTTTTCTCTAGCTCGGTAAATGTCTTTTTAACCGACTTCAAAAAAGGAGGTTATCAGTTTGACCTGTATGTATTTATGCTTGTCCGCGATTATCTCGAGTTTGGCTGAACCGATTTTGATGCGGTTTTCACAAAAGTATTTGTTACATTTAGGAGAAGGTTTTGGTACCTATTTTAACCGACTTTATAAAAGAGGGAGTTCTCAGTTTTATGTATGTGTCAATTTTGAAGGCGGGTCTCTTTTTTAAAAAAAGAAATTATTAACAACGAGATAATCTAGTAATAGTTGGTGATGTGATGTAAGATTCCTTAATGTTTCTTGAAAACCTGCTTGTCCGTTGGCCCGCTGATAACTTATCCCAAAACCTATTTTAAAGAAGATATTTGCTATCTTTAAAGGCGGCTACTGCTGGACATAGGCCTCCTTATGTAAGTAGATATAGTTAGGAATTGGGTTTTCTAAAGCATTGCGTCAAGGAGGGGCAGGAGTTGATATTCCTTCGGATGCTTCGCGGGCTCTTCAATGACAGATTGCATTGATCTCTGGCGAGTTTGAGTTGTACGACTCTGTCATATCATAACCTCGTATCGCCTGGAAGAAATAGATCTAAGTGATAAGGTCGCTCATTGCAATGAATTTAAAAATTTAAGAACATTAATTAATTTAAGTTAACTAATGTAAAGTTTATTGATTGCAATAAAGTGTCTACTATACTATACCTACTTACTACTATCTCTGTCCAATCGGCAGGTCGTATGAAGTTCATATTACTTATTGCCAAATACCTAGTCCTCTCGTGCCGCGACTAGTACACTACACCATTTAAAAAGCAATTTGAAATGCTTAATTTTTAGATTCATACAAACACAGTTCAATTTCAAATTGGCCAAATATAATTTAGATTTCGTAATTCTTTGTCTGTTGCTCCACTTGTGTTTCTTTTTAATAGTTTTTTACGATTGTGGTTTGTGCAAACTAATTAATAGAGCGTTTAGAATTGAGGTTTTATTCAGAAACACGTGTAAGCCTGTTGTAATGTTCATTTTACATGACTGCTCCGTGGCTCAGTTGGCAGTGATGTGGACTGAGTAAGCGTGTGCACCCGGGTTCGATTCCCGGTCGGGGCGAATATTGATATGATGAATATCGATGTTTGTTTCCGGTCTGGGTGTGATGTTCGTCTCTGTGAGTGTTTCGGGCACCCTAGATACAGGTTCTTCCTAGTTAGGGGCTCTGAGTGTGATGTGTTACTATTATTATTATTATTATTATTTTACGATACCTTGTTAGAATGCAAGTTACAAACCTCGGCTGGGACTGTGTACATTTGGTAGAGAATAGTTTAATTTCATCTAGGGCTGCAAGTTGGTACAAAAACTCTAGATGAACGAATAAAAGAATTTCGCTTGATGGGGTTTCTCCTTATTTCTCTTTTCTTTTCTATTTATTTATATATTTACCGTGTTATTCATAAAGATACAGTACATTTTAAGTAGCTTTACTGGAGGTCTACTTCTCTGGTTTGTTGTAAATACGTGACATCCAGTCTAAATTGACATAATAATATGTCAAATAACTAAAATGCTCTTTAACTTTTTATGAATAACAGGGTTAACCTACAACCATATTTTAAAATGAAAACAAATAGAGGTGTAAGAAATCAAGTGTCAGTAATTTGGTCCCTATCTTGTCGTACGAGCTTTTCTTTTATGATGTGTAGGTACATAGTTTTAATAGAGAAAGCATCTTCCTTGTTCTGTGGATTTAATACAAAGGATAGGTGCTTACTGGTTTTTTCCTACGAAATATAAATATGACGTACCTAATATCACCGGTCCCTTACATATCAGTCGTTATAGCCGGATTCTTCTGTGTGTGGTGATTTTAATTCTTTCTTACTTTATTTCTTCCTTGCCTGCGACTACGTCCCTTCGTCGTTTAAACAACCTGTGGGGGAGGCGTATGTCCAGCAGTGGACTTCTTTCGGCTGAAATTATAATGATGATGATGATGTAGATGTATTCTGATTATGTGCTATGATAATGTAGAGCGAGAGCAATAGGCGGAATGTTATTTGCATACGCATCGGAACCACGGCGTAACGATTATCGCAATTCACAATGAAATGTAAAGTGAGTTCTTTAGCAAGAACAAAAATAACGTAAAACTATTTTCTTTCTTAAATATTTTTTAGGTTCTTTAGATTGTTGCGTGGATGTTTCCACCTTAGCGGAAAAGCTATGTATCTTTCTATCTATCTTACATAAATACTAGTACGTTCTGTGCTAGACCAATATATACAATAGAGTTATTTTTAGGCTAAGAAATAATAGGGTTCTCTCTCCGTAAAGAACTCTAAAATGCGCCAGTTTTTTATCCCCAACAGCAGCGTCTGATTTCCATTTCATGCGTTTTTATACAATGTTAAAACTTTTTGCGTTTTAATAACTGCAATAACACATGCATTATGCAGTTTTAAGTTCAGTGACCGTACTTTCTCGCTGTAAACGTAATACATGTAAATTGATGGTCTATGGCCTGCTAATGAGCCGGCCAATGATTTGTAATTACAGTAATTAATAGGTATTTGTTAAATTTTTATTGACAATTATTTAGTAACTGTTTAAGTACCTACCATATGTAACTACTAGAGGCTGCCCCGCTGTTTTTCCCGCGCAGATTTCTCATAAACATAAAATTCCCGTGGGAATTTCGGGAAATCCCTTCTTAGTGCTCACCTACACTCCACAAGGAACCCACGTGCCAATTTTCAGCTTTCTACGCCCAGTAGTTAAGGTTCTGCGTTGTCTGTCAGTCAGTCAGTAACGGAAGAGTTTTATATATATTGATTCGTACGTAACTTATACAATTTAATTAAGTATTTAGGCAATTCTATAATCTGTGATTTAGGTACGGGAAGCATACAACCTACAGGATAAGTACTTGAAAAATCCGCAAATCATTAAAATAATTCCCTGTTAATATTATAAGCCTGATTTTGTTATGTTTTAACATACATTTTCACATTTTCTTCAATTATAACAGGTTACATGGAAGGTATCGCTTTTACTGATAAGGTCGCCGTTTTGTTATCTTATTAGATTTGAAGTCACTGTTTTTGAATACAATAAAGTTTTCATTCATTCATTCACATTATTGGTATCGAAAAAAGAGGGAGATTCTTAGGAAAATCGTATATTTTATGCAGATAATCATAAAGAAGGCGCCGATCATTACACTCAATGCTACCATGAGCGACACCAAGCAAGAATAAAATCGTAGACGAAGCGTATGAACCCCGCTACATTATAATAATATTAATAATTGTGCATAACAAAACTGTCCATCCGACAATACGTGTCGTCAGTCACACAGACGGACGGACGCCGGACACAGTTGGGAACCATATAAGAACCGTTTAGGGACCTTAAATGGTATTGTAACCACTACACCTGTTGTTTAGTGATGAGTTGATTGTGCAGCATACGCAATTATATGCTAATTATTTGCAAAGTGATTTCAACGTAGTCTGAATCAAATATTAAAAAAAAATGATATACCATACTATATTTATTTCCTTGTTTATTATAAACTAGTCGACCCGTCGAACTTAGTACCGCCTAACCTGTTTCTGTGTTGTTTATTCATTATTCATATAAACTCTCATCTTTAAACACACTAATTAAAAAAAAACACATCAAAATCCGTTTCATAGTTTTAAAGATATAAGAACACATAGGGCCGCCTGTCCCTTTGTGTCGCGGGAAGCGACTTTGTTTCATACTATAGTATAGATTTATTATTTGGGTTTATTAAATTTTTGTTTAAATTGAAATAGGCTTCGAAACTCTCGAAACTGCAAAACAAACTAATCTCTCCTCTTTAAAATACTTGTGAACAATTGTACATTTCTTTATCGCCTTGATGAAGTTGGAAATAAGATAAAAGTTTTATTCCTTTTTGTTTGCTGAGCCAAAAACAGTACTTTCTGGGATTCGCAATCAGCGCCGCAGATCTGTCTCTACATGTGTTGCACATGTGCAAAATTCAAAATTAAGTATTGCATTAAGCGACAGATATATATAATCTGCATGAGATAGCGTCTGGGTCAAGTTCTGAAGGTTAAAAAATTAAGTTTATGGACCACAACCTCTGTGGTTCAGTTGGCAGTGATAATAGCTGTGACTTCGGTTTTCCGGATCCGATTTCGGGGGCGTAATTCGCGAATATCGAAGTTTGGTTTTTGGGGTCTAGTTGTGTTTGTATGCCATTTATGTTTTTACCGGTGTGAAGTTAGCAGCCAAAATTAGCAGCCAAGTATAACCCCATCATTTAAGGATGTCATTGTAAAATAAATTTCCTTGGGGCAGAATATTGCCTTAAAAGCCTCTGCAAGGCTTAAATAGTCAACAGAATGTCTAAAATAGAATTAAAAAAAATAAAAAGACGCGAAAAGCAAACACAAAACTATTTTCTTTATTGGCCCTGTGCTTCGTTCTAAAGCTTCCTGTCTACTTACCACAACACTACCAGCCTAGCCTATAATACAAGCAACCCAGTGAAAGCCTAAACAGCTCCATAAGTAGGGGTTTAGGTACCTAAATTAGCTAGCAGCCAAAGTAAATTTATAATTTTTGTCAAATTTTCAGAGTTTCAGGCTTCGTGCTCTGTCCTGAAGCTTACTGCCAACTAACTACTAACCTGCCAGCCTAGCCTTACATACTAGCTACATAAAAAGTGCCTAAACATCGCCATAAGTAGGGGGTTTAGGTACCTAAATGAGCTAGCAGCCAAACTAAATTATTAATTTTTGACAAATTTTCAGAGTTTCAGGCTTCTTGCTCTGTCCTGAAGCTTACTGCCAACCACCCACTACCCTGCCAGCCTAGCCTTACATACTAGCTACTTAGTGACAGCCTTAACATCTCCATAAGTAGGGGTTTAGATACCTAAATGAGCTAGCAGCCAAAGTAAATAGATAATTTTTGACGAATTTTCAGAGTTTCAGGCTTCGTGCTTTGTCCTGAAGCTTACTGCCAACTAACCACTATCCTGCCAGCCTAGCCTAACATACTAGCTACCCAGCGACAGCATTCACATCTTCATAAGTAGGGGTTTAGGTACCTAAATGAGCTAGCAGCCAAAGTATATGTTCATTTTTTACGAATTTTCAGAGTTTCAGGCTTCGTGCTCTGTCCTGAAGCTTACTGCCAACTAACCACTATCCTGCCAGCCTAGCCTTACATACTAGCTACCCAGTGACACCATTCACATCTTCATAAGTAGGGGTTTAGGTACCTAAATGAGCTAGCAGCCAAAGTAAATTTATAATTTTTGTCAAATTTTCAGAGTTTCAGGCTTCGTGCTCTGTCCTGAAGCTTACTGCCAACTAACCACTATCCTGCCAGCCTAGCCTTACATACTAGCTACCCAGTGACACCATTCACATCTTCATAAGTAGGGGTTTAGGTACCTAAATGAGCTAGCAGCCAAAGTAAATAGATAATTTTTGACGAATTTTCAGAGTTTCAGGCTTCGTGCTCTGTCCTGAAGCTTACTGCCAACTAACCACTATCCTGCCAGCCTAGCCTTACATACTAGCTACCCAGTGACAACATTTTCACCTTCATAAGTAGGGGTTTAGGTACCTAAATGAGCTAGCAGCCAAAGTAAATAGATAATTTTTGACGAATTTTCAGAGTTTCAGGCTTCGTGCTCTGTCCTGAAGCTTACTGCCAACCAACCCCTATCCTGCCAGCCTAGCCTTACATACTAACTACCCAGCGACATCATTCACATCTTCATAAGTAGGGGTTTAGGTTAAGCCTGAAACTCTGAAAATTCGTAAAAAAATATCAATTTGGCTGCTAGCTCATTTAGGTACCTAAACCCCTACTTATGAAGATGTGAATGTTGTCGCTGGGTTGCTTGTATTATAGGCTAGGCTGGTAGTGTTGTGGTAAGTAGACAGGAAGCTTTAGAACGAAGCACAGGGCCAATAAACAAAATAGTTTTGTGTTTGCTTTTCGCGTCTTTTTATTTTTTTAAATTCTATTTTAGACATTCTGTTGACTATTTAAGCCTTGCAGAGGCTTTTAAGGCAATATTCTGCCCCAAGGAAATTTATTTTACAATGACATCCTTAAATGATGGGGTTGTACTTGGCTGCTAATTTTGGCTGCTAACTTCACACCGGTTATGTTTTTTAGGCGGCTTAGATATGTTCTACCTAGTTTAATGCGGTATCTCATAGTCTTCGGTATCATGGAATGGAGCCCGGTCCTTTGAGAGGCGTGCGAGAGGAGGACGAAACCAACTCGTAGATGCCCTTTCGACAGTTTTTATAATTAATCATAGTTTTTATAATGCTTCACTAACCAGGTAATAACACTAAATACAATAAATACCATACTAGTACTACTATAAAACATGCACAAACACCTAAAGATCATGCACCGAGCGGCGACACCTAGAAAGTTGAAAGGAACTAATTGTAAAATGAAAATGAATAATGACCATAAAATGTTCTATGAAAGTCACGGTTAACCGGTGCGTTTTTGTAAAATACGGTACCTACGCTTGCATTTAATAAATTTGTATTATAAATTTAAATTAAATAATAGTGCAGTGTTAATTAATAGAGCGCAATAGATCGGTTCCATTTGCATCCTCTTATCTCTTGGACGCGGGGCCATCTGCCTCGATACTGGCTCTGCTGTGGGAAATCAATTAAAACATGCCGTATGTCTCGCCTAATATAAGATAGTATAATAACATAACATATTTAACATAAAACATTAACATATTTAGTTTAGATAGCCGCCTCCGTAGCTCAGTGGCGTAGCGCGTCGCGCTTTTGATTAGGGCACGGAAGGTTGTGGGTTCGATCCCCGCAGAAAACACCACATATTGATTTCTCACAAAAATCACGTTGTGGTTGTTTTCGGTTGGATAGGACATTGCAGGCTTGAATCACCTGATTGTCCGAAAAGTAAGATGATTCGGTGCTTCGGAAGGCACGTTAAGCCGTTGGTCCCGGCCGTAGTAGTGGTCGTTATAACCGCGGCGACAAGCTGGCCCCGCCTCACGTTGGTAATAAAAAGCATAAACGTGGCTAAACGTGGGTCCGGCTCTTGAGCTGGTACCTCTGCCTAACCCTTCGGGGAATAAAAAGGCGTGAGATTATGTATGTATAGTAGGTAGGAACCAGTCACGGACTCGCTTAGCGTATCACTTTTGTCTATGTTCTCGTGAACGCTAGACTGTAATACCAGCGAATAGGGCTTTGTTAAGGCGGGGAAACTCCTTACGAGTACCCTGCAGCCCCGGGGTTTAGCCGCAGGGTTATGTGGGGTTCGCACCCACTAAAATTATTAAATCCCGTAGTGTTGATACTAACATGGTAAGTTTTAGCGAATACCTACTTGAAGCTATGAATAAGAACATACAGGTTGATTGCATATATACCGATTTCTCTAAGGCATTCGATAAAATAAATCACGACTTGTTGTTACAAAAGCTATTTAGACTTGGAATACATGGATCCTTGTTGCGTTGGATAGAATCCTACATTCGTAATCGTAGTCAGGCTGTTTTACTTAAGGGTTTCGAGTCTCAGTACCTCTCAATACCATCTGGAGTCCCACAGGGCTCACATTTGGGACCATTGCTTTTTACACTATATATAAATGATATTGGTGATGTGCTAGAGTGTTCGGATCATCTCCTTTATGCGGATGATACTAAAATTTTCAGGAAAATTCATAATATTGACGACTGTTTGCTATTGCAGCGTGATCTGAACGTTCTAACACAATACTGTAAATTAAATCAACTATTTCTCAATGCTGACAAATGCTCTGTTATAACCTATACTCGTAAAACAAAACCTATCCGTTTTGATTATAGCCTACAAGATACTTTTCTTCCCAGAGTTTTAAGTACTCGTGATTTGGGAATAATTATGGACGAAAAATTAACATATAATAAACACATTGATAACATTATAAACAGAGCTTTCCGAAACTTAGGATTTATAAACCGTATGTCTAAACCATTTAAAAATGTATCTACTATGAAAATATTATACTACTCCTTAGTAAGGTCAATTTTAGATTTTGCCTCTGTAGTCTGGTCTCCTTCGTACCAATGTCACATAGACAGGATAGAAAAGGTTCAAAAGAAATTTCTCAAAAGTTTATCATACAAATTTAATTTCAGCAATTCCTCTTACGAAATGAAACTAGAACATTTCAATCTAACAACACTCAGCCTGCGACGAAAACTAACAGATCTTACTTTTTTACACAAAATCTTGAACAGTAATATTATTTGTCCTTTACTATTAGGTAGGATTTCCTTTATTATACGTTCCCAGGGCCTCTTGCGTTCGCTCCGTAATAGAAATAAGTTGTTTGTTGTTCAACTTCTTGCTGACCAATATTTTTATGGAATAAAACACAACACTTTTCTTGAGAAATACAATTTTAGCTTTATTAATTTTTCTTTATATAAAATCACAGCAAAATAATGCTAGCGCGATGTAGAAAAACTAAGCGCCATCTAGAGGCTACTTTCGACATCGTAATAAAAAACTAGCAAACTAAACATTCCGCCCACCAAGGATATTTTCCTTTAAAAAAATCCGCCCACCATGAACAAAATAAAAAACGTAAACTTCTTCAAATCGTAGAACGAAAACACCAAAACATTTTGTACTTATTGTCAAACATTTTATGCTTGTAACTGAAGCAATAATAAATTTCAAGAAAACAGTAAATTCAATTAATTAAACTATATAACATAATATAATAAATTTCCTAAAAACACTATTGTCAGGTTGCATTTTCTAGACAACCTCATTATCTGTGACCGGTAAAACGCATATTTTTGATGCTGGACGCTTTATTAAGGAGTCTTTATATTTAATAGTAACTACCCTAGTTATATTATCTTTACCAGGATGACACTGTTCTATCCTACCATACATCCACTTTGTCGGTGGTAGATTATCCTCCATTACCAAGACTACTTCACCGACGCGAGGTTCCCGTGATTTACGTGCCCATTTGTGTCTTTGAAAGAATGTAGTCAAATATTCTTTAGACCATCTCCTCCAAAAGGCTTGAACCATTCTTTGTGTTAAATGCCATCGACGTAGACTATTTAGCTGACAATGTTCAAAATTAGTATCTGGTGGCACTAGTAGCGGCTCACCAACAAGAAAATGACCTGGAGTAAGTGGGGTCATGTCTTCTGGTTCAGAACTTATCTGAGACAAAGGACGAGAATTTAAGCACGCTTCTATTTGAGTCAATACAGTAGTAAGTTCTTCAAATGTTAGCGTAGAGTCCCCTATTATCTTTTTAAGGTGACTTTTCGTACTCTTGACTCCAGCCTCCCACAATCCCCCAAAATTGGGAGCATGAGGAGGGATGAAATGCCACTCAGTCCCGTTATTTGCTAATAGAGCAGCAAGTTCTTTAGCCATGGATGACTTTTCATTCAAGAACAGCTTTTTCAATTCCTTTGCTGCTCCCACAAAATTTGACCCGTTATCACTCCAAATATCACTAACACGACCCCGTCTAGACACAAATCTCTTAAAAGCGGCAAGAAAACCTTGAGTTGTTAAGTCTGATACAACTTCAATGTGTATGGCCTTAGTAGCCATACAAACGAAGATACAAATATAACCCTTGTAGGACTTAGTACCACGCCCTTTAGAAACTCTTACATTAATTGGTCCTGCGTAATCAACTCCACTATGCAGAAAAGGTTTACTTGGAGTAACTCTGCAAGCTGGTAACTGTCCCATCAACTGATTTTTTATTACACTTGCATATCTTATACAAGTCACACAGTTATGAGTATGTGCCTTTACCAAACTCTTGACTCTGATAATCCAGTATTTGGCTCTGAGAAAATTTGTCATTATCTGTGGACCTCCGTGCAATGTTTTTTCATGTGCATCAGCGACTAATAGTTTTGATAATTGTGCATCGTGACCTAAAATTATCGGATGCTTTCGTGATTCCGACAAGTCTGACTGTTGAATTCGGCCACCAACTCTTAAAATTCCCGTTTCGTCTAGAAAAGGAGTTAATGAAGCTAGAATACTTTTCAGACTTAGGCTCATACCTCGTTTTATGTCATTAATTTCACTGGAAAAATCTTGTTTTTGACTTTCTCGAATGCAAACCAATAACGACTCTCTCAGTTCCTCTAACGTCAAGTAAGACGTCAGTTCACTGCGTGTCTCTTTTGGTTGTTTGAATCTGAGAAAACGTCTGCAAAACGCTATCACACGAATTAGTTTACGTAATGTCGAGTATTTTGCTCCAAACTTTTCTTCGTCTACTGTAGTAACAGCGAACACTCGGGCTTTTTTCTCTTCTTGGTTTGTTACTATTTCTTTTGGTCTCACATATTTTATCTCCTGATGTCTTAGCCATTCTGGTCCTTGCATCCAAAGTTGATTGATTAGTAAGGATTCAGGTAAAATCCCTCGAGATGCAAAATCTGCAGGATTTTCTGTTGAGATAACATGTGCCCATTGACTACTTTCTATTGTTGTTATGATTTCTGATGTCCTATTAGCTAAAATTAAATTTAAAATTTAAATTTAATATTTGACCCGTTATCACTCCAAATATCACTAACACGACCCCGTCTAGACACAAATCTCTTAAAAGCGGCAAGAAAACCTTGAGTTGTTAAGTCTGATACAACTTCAATGTGTATGGCCTTAGTAGCCATACAAACGAAGATACAAATATAACCCTTGTAGGACTTAGTACCACGCCCTTTAGAAACTCTTACATTAATTGGTCCTGCGTAATCAACTCCACTATGCAGAAAAGGTTTACTTGGAGTAACTCTGCAAGCTGGTAACTGTCCCATCAACTGATTTTTTATTACACTTGCATATCTTATACAAGTCACACAGTTATGAGTATGTGCCTTTACCAAACTCTTGACTCTGATAATCCAGTATTTGGCTCTGAGAAAATTTGTTACTATTTCTTTTGGTCTCACATATTTTATCTCCTGATGTCTTAGCCATTCTGGTCCTTGCATCCAAAGTTGATTGATTAGTAAGGATTCAGGTAAAATCCCTCGAGATGCAAAATCTGCAGGATTTTCTGTTGAGATAACATGTGCCCATTGACTACTTTCTATTGTTGTTATGATTTCTGATGTCCTATTAGCTACAAAGGTCTTCCACCGACTTGGATGACTATTCAACCATGCTAGCACTATTGTAGAGTCAGTCCAAGCATGAGCATTAGTAATTGGAATACCTAATACTTCGGTGACTTCTTTCAAAAGCCTTGCAAGCAGAACCGCTCCACATAATTCGAGTCGAGGAATAGACACCTGTTTGATGGGGGCCACCTTGGTTTTCGCTGTAACTAGACTTGTATGCACTTCACCGTTATTATCAATTATACGAAGGTATACCACTGCAGCGTACGCGAGGTTGGATGCATCACAGAAACCATGTAATTCTATAACAATATTATTTTTAGCTACTTGCATCCATCGCGGAACATGAAAACCAACAAGTTTTGACAATTCATGCCTATATGTGTCCCACTCTTTCAAAAGATCATGCGGTAACTCGTCATCCCAGTCTAGTGAGGTAAGCCACAACTTCTGGATAAACACCTTTGCGGTAATAATGCATGGAGAAATCCAACCCAAGGGATCAAAAAGCCGTGAGATTTCTGAAAGTACTTTCCTTTTAGTAACAGTTTCTGTTTCAGGCTCAGGCTGATGCATCTTCACCGTGTAGTTGAACTCATCAGTGTTTGTGTTCCAAGTAAGTCCTAAAATTTTTGTAACTTCTTCTATTTTTATGTCTAAAACTCTTCCCGACTCTTCTTTAAATGTGGCAAATAGTTCACATTTATTTGAAGTCCACTTTTGTAACTCAAACCCAGCTTTATTCAATAAAGCGTTTATTTGAACATATATTTCTTTAGCTTCGTCTTCAGATGAACATCCTGTCATTAGGTCATCCATATAAAAGTCATTTAGAACTCTTTCTGCTGCTAATGGGTACTGGGAGCCCTCGTCTGAAGCTATTTGCTGCAAAGACTTCACTGCAAGATATGGTGCACAAGACGTGCCAAATGTGACCCTCAACATTCGATAATCTTCGATTGGACTACTTTTGTCAGCGCGCCATACAATTCTTTGAAAGTCAGTATCTTCTTTGTCGACTTTGACCTGACGGTACATTTTTACGATATCTGCAACAAGACATATCGGATGGGTTCTCCACCTCATGACAATGTGACGTAAATCCGATTGCAATCTAGGGCCAACCATTAAATTGTCATTTAATGATACTCCGTTTGACCCTTTGCAGGAAGCGTCGAACACTACTCTTGTCTTTGTGGTTGTCCTATCTTCGCGAACTACTGCGAAATGAGGTAAGTAAACGGCATCTGTTTTATTTTGTTCATTTTCGGGAACCTTTTCCATGTGACCCATTGCAACATACTCGTTGATGACATCGGTGTAGTCTTTTTTTAATTTTTCATTTTTTGAAAACTGTCGTTCAAGTGACTGAAGTCTTCGTATGGAAATATCCCGAGAATGTCCACGTTTACAAGCAGGATCGCTTTCTCGGAACGGTAATTTTACGACGTAACGCCCTTCCTCGTCTCTGTTAGTATGTCTGCTAAAATGTTCTTCACAAGCTTTTTCTTCTGTGGTGAGCAATTTCTTTGCTGGCTCGCCCATTGACTCAAGTTCCCAAAAACGTTTCAGGAGGTCACTTTCTCTAACCTGCGAGTGAAGCACTATTTTGTGACAGTTGATATGGGAGCTGACCTTAACTTCACCAGACAAAATCCATCCTAAGTAAGTTTCTTGAGCCAAAGGTGCTCCTGGGCCAAACTTTTTGACTCCTGATTTTATCAAGTAGCCATACTCACCCGCCCCCAATAAAATATCAATTTTATTCGGTGTATTAAACTGAGGATCTGCTAGTTGATAGTTATTCAGTTCTGGCCAATGAGTCACAGTAAATTTTCGTTCAGGCAGTATTGATGTCAGGTTACTAAGTACATATGCACTTACTTCAATGTTAAAGTTAGGATCATGCAGTGATTTAAGGTTTATCTTGACCATGTATTTTGCCATCAACGCGTTGTTAGTGCCGCCCAAGCCTGATATTTCGCATTTTGTTGGAATTTTCTTCAGCCTCAATAGTTGAACCGCTGCTTCCGAAATCAATGAAGCCTGTGCTCCTTGATCTAGTAGAGCGCGAATGACTTGTCCCGATCCATTGTCTCCTTCTGCTTTCACCAAAGCAGTCGCTAGTAAAACATGCCTTTGTGTTTGTTTATCGCCTTTCATAAAATGTGCTGTTACCCTCTGCGTATCTTCCGTATCGTTTAAAGCTATTGCATCGTAATTGCAGGCCTCCGCTATACCTACATAATCACTCCCACCTGCCTGCTCATGTTCTGGTTCGTGCAGCAAAGTATTGTGCTTCTGGCTGCACTTGCTGCATCTAACCTTTGAAAACCTTTAAAATGTAGTCAAATATTCTTTAGACCATCTCCTCCAAAAGGCTTGAACCATTCTTTGTGTTAAATGCCATCGACGTAGACTATTTAGCTGACAATGTTCAAAATTAGTATCTGGTGGCACTAGTAGCGGCTCACCAACAAGAAAATGACCTGGAGTAAGTGGGGTCATGTCTTCTGGTTCAGAACTTATCTGAGACAAAGGACGAGAATTTAAGCACGCTTCTATTTGAGTCAATACAGTAGTAAGTTCTTCAAATGTTAGCGTAGAGTCCCCTATTATCTTTTTAAGGTGACTTTTCGTACTCTTGACTCCAGCCTCCCACAATCCCCCAAAATTGGGAGCATGAGGAGGGATGAAATGCCACTCAGTCCCGTTATTTGCTAATAGAGCAGCAAGTTCTTTAGCCATGGATGACTTTTCATTCAAGAACAGCTTTTTCAATTCCTTTGCTGCTAAATCCTTTTAAATTTTCGTTCAGGCAGTATTGATGTCAGGTTACTAAGTACATATGCACTTACTTCAATGTTAAAGTTAGGATCATGCAGTGATTTAAGGTTTATCTTGACCATGTATTTTGCCATCAACGCGTTGTTAGTGCCGCCCAAGCCTGATATTTCGCATTTTGTTGGAATTTTCTTCAGCCTCAATAGTTGAACCGCTGCTTCCGAAATCAATGAAGCCTGTGCTCCTTGATCTAGTAGAGCGCGAATGACTTGTCCCGATCCATTGTCTCCTTCTGCTTTCACCAAAGCAGTCGCTAGTAAAACATGCCTTTGTGTTTGTTTATCGCCTTTCATAAAATGTGCTGTTACCCTCTGCGTATCTTCCGTATCGTTTAAAGCTATTGCATCGTAATTGCAGGCCTCCGCTATACCTACATAATCACTCCCACCTGCCTGCTCATGTTCTGGTTCGTGCAGCAAAGTATTGTGCTTCTGGCTGCACTTGCTGCATCTAACCTTTGAAAAACACTGCCTGGCGGCGTGTCGTGGCTGTAAACAGTTCCTGCAAAGAGCTAGGCTATTAACTAATTCGATCCTTTTTGTCCAGGTTTCATCAGCGAATTTCTCACAGTTAATTAACTTATGACTTCCAGAACACATTAAGCACGATACACTTGGCATTGAATGTAAAACCTTTTGAGAAAACTTTGGTGAGGGACTTGGTAACAGAGGAGCTACTCTGACTTTTGGTACAAATTCTAACGCTCTAAATCTAGTCTCTAAGAATCTCTTAAATGATGATAAGGTTGGCAACTCTTCCGCGGATTCACTGACCTGGAGCTCCCACTGCTTCCTTGATTCAGCGTCCAACTTAGCACTCACTACAAAAATGACAATTACATCCCAAGAACTAACATCTATGCCTAGACCTTCTAACTCATGCAGACAATCTGAAGTATTGTCAAGTAGTTCTTTCAGTCCTTGAGAAGACTCAGTAAAAAGATTGCGTTGCCCAAAAAGTCGTTTTAGAACGCAACTCGACATAAATTTCTTATTATTATATCGACCGGTTAACATATCCCAACACTTATTATAATTCGCGTTTGTGATAGGGATATGTTTAAGCAGTTGCTCAGCTTCTCCCGTCATTTGAGCCTTTAAATAACGTAACTTTTGCACATCGTCGAGTGATGTATTATTATGAATTAGCGATTCAAAAAGGTCTCGAAACGCAGACCAATTTTCGTAACTACCCGAAAATGTTGGCATTTTTATTTCTGGTAGTTTTACTATCGACTCAACTCTAGATGAAGAGGCTGAAGCATCGCTAACCACTGGGGATTTTAGAGGAGCAGGTTTTAGAATGAGAAGCACATTTTTTAATTCAGCTTTGTATTCAATATAACTGTCAGTAAGAGTTTCAAAAACATCGCCCGTTATGTATTCGGAACAAGCTAGTTCCTTTGATTCAAAGGTTTCAATGAGATATTCATGTTTCTTTGCGAACGATTCGTATTGACTTTCTAAGGTTTCTAGTCTTGCTTCAACGTATCCTATTGTAATTCTATCTTTTGGCGACTTTTTAAAATTCTTCCTGCCCTTAACAATCTGATTTTCTAAATCAGACAAAACCCTTAAAATTGCCTCCATCTTAAAATTAACTGCCACGGACAAAATCCTTAGCTTCTACAAACACCACTAGATTACGTACACACTATAAACAAACTTCTTTTTTTTTTTTACTATGATGTGAACACCTACTCTGTACTGTAATACAATTTTGAAACTATTCTGCGCTTTGAACTTTCTTCTCTGCACTTTTAATAAATTTCAATGTACTTACAGTTTATCACCACTCATATAAAGGTAAGGGTTTCACATTACGTATATCAGCTTGCTGATTCCCAATCAGGATCATCTATCGCCACCACCTAGATCTGCTTGTAACGTCAGCTCCTCCAGCGTCAGGGTGCCCAGTCCAGGGTGCTCCGTCTATCGAGGGTGCTCCGTCTCCAAGTTCTGATCAGGCGACAGTGCGACAATGATGTCCGGCCGGCCACGCTATCTTGCTTGCCTGAGGGAGATCGACAACGCGATGCCACCAACTCAGTGCTCCTTCAATGGAGCTCCCGTTCCGACAGGGCTTCGCTGTCCAGGAGTTGGGGCCAAAAATTCTTTGGTATCCTCCACAAGTATTGTGGGAAGGATTCCTGGTCTTCGGAAGCCGGGCGCTTGAACGCCGAAGGTTCCCAAAGGCGGATTGCCTTCCTATTCCAACAGTTCCCGGACTGCTGGTGAAGGACCGTGCCTTCCACTTTTCCGGTCTCTCGAAGGACCTTGTTCAACTTCTTGCTGACCAATATTTTTATGGAATAAAACACAACACTTTTCTTGAGAAATACAATTTTAGCTTTATTAATTTTTCTTTATATAAAATCACAGCAAAATAATGCTAGCGCGATGTAGAAAAACTAAGCGCCATCTAGAGGCTACTTTCGACATCGTAATAAAAAACTAGCAAACTAAACATTGTTCTTCCCAACTATAAGAAAAACTACACAAAAAATAGTTTTATATACCGCACTTTAAATGTTTACAACACTGAATTGTCTGCTTCTAACATCGACTTATTTAATGACCACATAGTTTCATTTAAAAGTAAAATTGTTAAATACTACAAAATGTAAACCAAAATAATTATTAATCCTAGGTTGTAAGCACGTATTCTGCATACCGATGTCTCTTAATTTAACATGGATTGTTTAAAACCACTTCATTCTACTTTCACGTTTGTTTCTCAACAATTTATCTAGTTTTTAAGATTACTTTTTTTTGTAAAACTTTATCGGCTCTCTAGGTCTATTTGTTAAGTTTTTTTTGTTTTTCTCGTTGTTACCATATGACTGTATGTTGCCAAAATAAAATAAAATAAAAATAAAAAATAAAATAAAACTACCGCGACCCCCTATGTCCTGCCTTGGTAGCACGACGGACGATTTGTTGAATCTTTCTGCCACTTTTGATCTCTTTTGTGTGTTTTTGAAAAATGTATGGAGTGATTGTCAAAAGTGACAAATTCGACGAATTGTCTATCAATCTACTTCACTTTTGATCGCTTTTGACATTTAAATGCGGGAAAATGTATGGAGACGATCGACAAAAGTGACAGATAGATACGACTAAGTCGACAAATTGTCGTCATGCTACCACTGCAGGGCTGGTTATGGTTAAAATATCAGACTATACAGAACTTACTTACATTAGAATAAAAACAAAATGTAATTCAACTGTCTGCCAATTACATTATTGTTATGTATGATGAATCAATGCTTGAAGAACAATAGGAGAATATTACATACATATGCATTAGGCTGATGTTTTCGCAACATTGTCTCTACTATCAGCTCTCTATTGTCTGTCTGTATGTCTGTCTGTCGCACGCACTTACTTAGTGGACGATGACCTGTCACCTAAACTTTGTGATTTCATTATTGAATTTTTGTTTGTTATTTATTACTAGTCGACCCGGCGAACTTCGTACCACCTTACCTATTACTATGTTGTGCGTGTACATATTATACATAAATAAAACCTTATTTTGAATCACTCTATCTTTTAAAAAAATCTCATCAAAATCCGTTGCATAGTTTTAAAGATATAAGCATACATAGGGACAGACGCGGGAAGCGACTTTATTTTATACTATGTATTGATTACTACGTAAAGTTAGTAGATCTATAACATAGTCGATAACAATTTATAATTAAAACTCTTTTATTTATTTTGGTTATACTAACTCCGAAGCACAGTTTTACAAAATTCAGGTTTAATATTACCTAATGATAAACTCAGTGCAAACAACATGCTTTTTGTAAGTATAAATAAATGAATGACAAGTAAATCACTCTTCCGTTAGTGACTGACTTGACAGACCACGTACAGACGAAAGCACAGGTAAAAATGTTTGCAAATATGTAGCTTAAAACTTGTTTTGCGTTAAATTTTCATTATAAAACATACCACGGAGTAGTTTTTACTTAAAAATTACGACTCCTTCTGCCGCCTTAATTGTTTCTCATTGGCTCTACAAATTCGTCCTTTTCACTCGCGAGGGTGTGAGAAGGACGTAGAATTATGAATGAGCTATTGAATGAAAGGTCACGGTATGTTTTGTCCAATTAGAGAACGCTAAAGTACTTTTACTTTCTGAGTGAAAAAGTTTGCAAAGGATAGTTTTTTTTGTGTTTCTAATAAGAATCGCTGATACGAAAAAGGGGTAATAATTGGAACTGAAAGTACTTGGGCTGAAACAGAAAGGGGTAAAATATATATAATTCATCTATATACGATAGATAAGTATGTAGGTATATATTACTCACTAGCTGCCCCGGCGAACTTCGTATTGCGCCTACAATTTTATATGCACAAATGAAATTGTAGTTTTTACTAACTTCTTCTCCATTTTTCCACATTTTCTCACCTTTTAAACTTCCCTGGACTACTACGAACATTTCAAAACCAAAATCAGCTAAATCCGCCGGGCCGTTCTCGAGTTTTAGCGAGACTGACGAACCATGTAGTACACGTCACACTATCACAGTCACTATAGTATATAGTAGATTTGCTTGCCAGAAGAATCGTGGGGGACCACCTTGATTCTCCTAATATTTTTTTAATTAATTTCGAGTAGGTATTTAAGTATAGGAACAAGCCTCCTAAAGGTCCCTCTTAAGTGGAATTAAGAAGTCTGCAATGATGACTCCCACCTAACAGGTTTTCGTGAATCAAACAAATAGTTACCAAGTCACAATTTCCCAAGATCCGAGAGTCGAAGTTACTCACCTTTGTGTCAAGGTCCTTAAAACTAAAATTGCCGTTTTCTTATGACGTAGGTGATGATGCTGATTCATTCATAAGAGTGGGTTTACTATGACTGAGTTCTGGTAGTTTTTGTTCAGGTATTGTGTAAAAACTGTGGCAAAACCCGTTTTTAAGCGTTTCTTCTCTATAAATTACGAGGAAAAAAGATTTCAATTTTAGGTATACTTACATTTTACTTATTAATATCGAAAATAGCTATTCAATATTATATTTATTTTAAATCACATTGCAGGCTTGAATTACCTGATTGTCCGAAAAGTAAGATGATTCCGTGCTTCGGAAGGCACGTTATGCCGTTGGTCCCGGCCCCGGCCGCAGTAGTGGTCGTTATAATCGCGGCGACAAGCTTGCCCCTTGTCACGTTACTAATGACTCGGCTAAACGTGGGTCCAGCTCTTAAGCTGGTGCCTCTGCCTAACCCTTCGGGGAATAAAAGGCGTGAGATTATGTATTTATATATTTAGCTTATTCCTTTGATCAATAAAGCCCCAGCGCACATTTGGCTAGGCGTGGCGAATATAAAAGATACAGACGTGATAACATTTTAAACTAGTCTCTGTCTTATATGTCTCATTGAATAAATGATTGAGTTGCTGTACTTGCACCGTTTGGCAATTATCGATTACTAAAGTACTTACCTACTTTTAATATCTACTGACCTTTTCTGCTTTCTTATCTGCCTGATGGATTTGACTGTTTAACTAACAATCTGCAGTATTAAAATCTTGCATAAAAATCGCCCACGTAAAAATTTGCGATAAATAGATATTTTCTCTTGATGTCATAAAATAGGCGTTTACAGCCCGTCTAAGATTTTGTTTAAAAATTTCAGATCACGGCACAGAATACCTAATAGTACCAGGTCCGCAAAGCGTTTTTTTTCCGCGAGATTATTTTTCTCTCACAATTCTGAAACACATTGAAATACGAGTTTTCCGTTTATCTTTCCAGATAAAAAAAAATCGGCCACGACGATGCCATAGTAAGGTTTTATCGTTGGTACAATCCTAAGATCAAACAAAAAAATTCAAAAAACGTTAGTGTTAATTATAAAAAGGATGAAAATTTTTTCAAATAATATTTTTAGTTACCTACAGGATGTCCGCCAGCTAACTGCCCTGGTGTTGACAACAATCATGTTCACCTTTTATTTTTGGATCATATTTGATTGAGATGCTTTGATATAAATAGGTAAGTATATACTAACCGTCTTTATGTTATAAAAAGTAAAGATCATTTTAGTTATTTGCCTTATGTCAAATTATACTGGATGTCACAACCAGAGAAAAAGACCTCCAGTAAAGCTACTTAAAACCTACTGTATCTTTATGAATAACACGATAATAATATAAAAAGTAACGATTTGATTGTTTGTTTGTTTGAATCTATTAAACTATACTAGACAAATTTGAGAAACTATTTCAACTGATTTAAAAAATGTTACAATTAGGATCCTTGATGAATATTCTCAAAATTTTGGAATAGCAGAAGCAGAAAAGACTAATAATAAAATATTATTTTAACCTAAGTTGTAAGGCGGCACAAATTTTGCCGTGTCAGCTAGTTTAATACGATTAAAACCCTTTTTAAGGTTCCGTGTACTCGTCCCGGGACCTTGATTTACAGGTAACTTACTAGTGCCGTAGTAACCTGTTCTCTAATCTGTGCTAGTGGGTAAATCGTAACAAATACTTCGATTATGAGTTTAGAACAAAACACCTTGTAATGTTACCTTTACATTCAACTCCAAAAGCTTATCCGACTTCAAAAGATTTTTCTATTATTTTATGTACCCAATAAAAAAATAACGAAATAAATTTATTTTTTCTAGAGTGGTTCTAGTTTTTCTAGGGGCCTTGCTCTTAAAACATTATTTTAAAATTCAACAAGCTAAGTCTATTTATCGTGACAAGCAGCAGTTTTGTTAAATTAAATACAAGATGTCGCAAAAACGAACACGATGGATTATTAAATTTCTAATTATCAACAATAAAAACGCATTAATTAGAACAGCTATTAAGTTTAATTTACAAAATAATTATTAGTGCTCAATTTAGGAGTGATTTTCTTATAAATTTGAATTAATAGCGAAATATTATAGCGTGTGTTAGTATATACAGGATGTTTCTGACAAGGCGGTAATAAATCAAAGGAGGGATTCTGCTCACCATACCTAACAACTTTCCCGAAGCAACATGGGTCGAAATCTCAATACAAAAATCAGCCGTCCCGTACATTGACCCCGTCAGCTGATCGAACCAATGTATGGAACAGCTGTTTTTTTTTTTTTTTGAGATTTTGACCCATGTTGCTTTGGGAAAGTTGTTAGTTATGGTGAGCAGAATCCCTCCTTTGATTTATTACCGCCTTGTCAGAAACACCCAGTATATAAAGCATTAATAAAGATTTGTATGATCAAAATCTGAAATATTTTATGGTTGCACTAATTCCAGATTACACTCACACTGCAAATCTTAGAAATTCACCACCTATCTTTTCCGCGGTTGTAAAAGACAACTAAGAGAAACTCAAAGGATAGGCAGCAGTCAACAGCCATACTGTATTTGCCGGCCTGGCCCCCGCAATATTAATCTTTGTGGTAGTCTGTGTAGCCTATATCCAGCAGTGGACGTCTTTTCGGCCAAATGGTGAAGGTGAAGAACAATGTTGTTCGCGTATAAATAGGTCACACAGTTTCAGAGTTATTAACCTTTGAATGGGTAAACAAAAACAAACGTTGTAGTAAAGTTCATTGTATTGAAAGGTGTTAGATTTGACAGTTTGTTGATTCTGTTTTGGTAGATGTGCTAATATTAACACTCCTTCTTTGTATAGTTTTTGTGTTATGTAATGCAGTCTACATATACCTACTGCATCGTATTAAGATAGAGATGTATTAACCTTAAACCACTCCAAACTAGTGTAATTTCTCCAATTAAGCATATGTTGGTAAAGGTAGGGTAGTAATAAGCACAGAATACCATATTTAATACTAAATATACCGGGTGTTTCTGACAAGGCGGTAATAAATGATAGGAGGGCTTCTGCTTCCCATAACTAACAACTTTCCAAAGCAAAATAGGTCGAAATCTCAAAAAAATAACAGCTGTTCCATACATTGGTTCGATCAGCTGACGGGTCAATGTATGGGACAGCTGATTTTTGTTTTGAGATTTCGACCCATGTTGCTTCGGGAATGTTGTTATGTATGGTGAGCGGAATCCTTCCTTTGATTTATTACCGCCTTGTCAGAAACACAGGGTCGCTTTAGAGGCAGGGTATGTAGCTACTCCTACGTTCATAGAGCGTTATTTTTTTAAATTTACTTTTGCTCTAGTCTATATGAAAGATTAGCATTGTACCTGTACCCAAATGCCCCTGAACAGTATACATACTAAAATAAATTCTTTTTTTTTTACAAAATAAGAACCCGCCTTCAACTGACAAATACATTAACTGAGCACTTCCTCTTTTTCGAAGTCGGTTATAAAGCAATAATGGAGAAATCGCACGTCTGCAAGCTTAAATAAATGCATTTTTTGCTTTCGTCAAAAAGTCAATTTTGCTTTCTTTTCCATGTTACGTGCGAAATCAACAAGTAACTAACCTTTAGAATAATGATCTCGTCATTCAATTATCATTACGTAAAGAAGTAGTTGATTGCTGACACCGGGAAGTCATTGACAGTTCACCGTTCAAAGATGACATATAAAAGATATTGATGATTTGCAATATCAATCACCCACGACCACTTCTGAAACTAATTCGGGGATATTTCACGAATTCTGTTACGCCGACGTAACGCAATCAAAGAGTTTCGATCAAGTTAATAACGCGCTCTGGTTTTACGCAAAAGCTTTTTAACATCCCAAAAGAAACAGTCTGCCATTTATAAAGGGGATTTATTTATTATATTCCGTTTCCATTACCCTTTGCAAATGCGGTCGTCTTTCAATATGAAATTTATTCGTGATCAACGACATAATATTTGACTGTACTAGCTTCATGATTATTTGAATCTTGGTCAATTATTATCTGTCGAATTATTTAGTGGATTGATGGCTTGTTTTCAGTTGTAACCCTGATTTACACTGTTACCGTATTATTCATAAAGATACAGTAGCTTTTAAGCAGCGTTACTGGAGGTCTACTTCTCTGGTTTGTTGTATGGCAAATACGTGACATCCAGTCTAAATTGACATACGTCAAATAAATAAAATACTCTTTAACTTTTTATGAATAACAGGGTTAGACTATTATTCTAAATATAGGCTGTAATCATGAATATTTTTATGTTAAAATAATTTAAAAGCTGATAGAAATACAGACAATATTTTTTTAACTACCATAAAATTAAAAAAAAAGTTTCCTGTGTGACCTTTCTTATTTAGAGCTCATTTAAAAGACTCATTTTGGCAAATACTAAAACGAAATATCTCTACTGAGTTAGAATTGCGCTTATGAAACGCAAACGCAATTCGAGAATAATTATAAACCTCTGAATAAACTATCGACGAGCTTATTGTAAACTTATGAAACATCGATTAGAAGATTAGAAGCCATGATTTGATACTTTCTATGATGATAAGCGATTCGATTAAATCTTTATTATTACTATTCTGAGCTATACTCTGGTTTTGTCATGATTGCATCACCGATGTAACAAGCGACATTATCTGCTAAGATCGATTTGTAATTCAGTATTTCAGAGCCTTTCAGAGATCATGAATAACATTGGCGTCTCAAGTCTTTGCTCCTGTGTTAATTTAAAAACAGCCTTAATTATTTAGCAATAGGGTGCATATTGGAATTGGTTGTAATTCCTGAAGTATGAGGTTTCAGTCGTGTCCTACAGACAGAGGAGCTTTGTATGACGTCCGGTCGCAGTGCGAAATCGAATATGTTCATTCATTTGAATTGGTAATTGTGCAAATTGCATAAGGAATAGGGATGTGACTGGTATGTTTTCACATGAAAACTCGATACAATCGATTTTTCTTAAGTTGGGTCATGCTGGGTCATGCATTGCTCTAACAAATTAAACAAAAATTGGGTTTAGTTCTGTATAATTTATGAGGAGAATTTTTAAAATAAGGTAAAACGTGGTAAAACTCAAATAAAAGCTTTTTTCTTAGATTAATATTAAAAAAAATCAATTTAAAGTTTTTTTCAGACATGTCAGTGATTATATTAGGAAATTTCCTTAGCAATAAAGTCTAACTAAAAAAGTCATTGTAATTATCGTCATGTAAAAATGATCCCACCAACTATTTTATCAAACCCATTCTGAAAAAAAAAACTATTTTTTTACTTTTTTTTAATAAGTAAGCGAAGGAGAAAAAACAATTTAATAATCGATTTTAATTTCACATCCTTTGAATGTATTTATGAACTTGTTTAAATAAAACACTGGTGTTAACAAACAAACGCGTCTCATTGTTCGCAGTGGATCACCCCCGAGGAGTGCGCAGTATACAGTCGTGAGCAGAGGCCCCCGCTGGTGATCCCGAGGATAACCCAGTTCAGGCCACGCCATGTTGGAAGCCACGCTTACCCTGAGGTAAGGAATGATCTAGCTAGAGGAAGAGGCAAGAGTAGAGGACGGAAAGGTTTAGTTAGATTATTGTTTAAAGGTAGCCACTTTTAGAAACACTATGTAGCTTTCTTTCTTGATTTTAAACAAGTACCTACACAAGAATGGCTTAAAAACAAAACATTGTTATATCTTACAGGATCACTAGTAGCGGTGTAGGTATAGGTAAATAAAAAATCTGATAAAAAAACGTGCACCCTTTAATTGGAAGTTCATTTCTTAAATAAACAAAATTATTATATTATCATTATCGCTCGTCACAGTCGCTTTCCGCGTCTGTCCCTATGTATGCTTTAATCTTTAAAACTTTGCATCGGACTTTGATGCGGGTTTTTTTAATAGATAGAACGATTCAAGAGGAAGGTTTATAAGTATAATACATGAGCAACATAGGAATAGGTTAGGCGATACGAAATTCGCCGGGTCGACTAGTTTCGATTCAAGAGGAAGGTTTATAAGTATATTATTACTAGAGTAATACCAATCCCTGAGGGCAAGATCGGCACGGAAGCAAATAAGTATAGGCCCGTAGCGGTACTATCGTCATTTGCTAAGGTGTTCGAGTCAGCTATACACGCCGTTATATTGCAAAGCATTGCACCCCAGCTGTCAGATTCGCAACACGGGTTCCGCCCAGGGAGAAATACCTCTACAAATCTTCTAAACTTTATGTCATACGTCACACCCTATGTAGATTCTGGTATACAGGTTGATGCGGCCTACTTCGACTACAAAAAAGCTTTTGATTTGGTAGACAACGACACTTTGCTATTAAAACTATCCGCCATTGGCTGCACAACACAATTGCTAAAATTTTTCACAAGTTATTTAAGAGACAGACGCCAAATTGTTGAGGTCAATGGGTATGTATCTAGACCGTACTATACCCTTTCAGGGGTAAGTCAAGGAAGCAATTTGGGTCCATTAGGGTTTCTGATACTGATTAATGACTTGCCAAAAGTAGTCAAAAAAGCGGAATGTTTGCTCTTCGCTGATGACCTAAAGCTAACTTATGCGGTAAAGAACTCAGAAGACTGCGATCGCCTCCAAAGTGATATTAACAGGATCACAGAGTGGAGCCACAGCAATAAATTAAGTTTCAATGTAGAGAAATGTGAGGTAATAAGCTACGGCCGCTCTAGAAATCCTTTACAGCATAATTACACAGTGGAGGGAGCTCCGTTGCCCCGCGTTACGTCGGTGCGTGATCTCGGTGTTTCTTTTCAAAGCGACCTGTCATTCAGGGAACACATCTTAGATATAGCGAAACAGGCGTACAAACGACTAGGCTTCATACTTCGTAAATGCAATGGATTTACTAATGTTACAGCTGTGAAAACTTTATATAACGCTCTAGTCAGGAGTAAACTAGAGAGTAGTGCTGTCATTTGGAGTCCACATGAGGAGAAATATATCCTCATGTTGGAACGAATGCAGAATAAATTCACACGTTTCCTCTATCTGAAATTGTACGGGGTGTATCCCTATTATCCATTAATGTACCCGACACTCTTCGTACTGGGAATGGTAGGGTATAATAAACTGGAGGTCAGAAGAGACATGTCTCTAATTATTTATCTTACCAAATTATTCCGAGGGATGGAGTGCAATCCATATATTCTGCAGGCTTTGAAATTAAAAGTACCAAAAAACTGCCGCCAGCGGCGTAGGAATCGGATGTTTGAGGTACCACAATCACGAACGGCTCTCCTGTCTAACGCGCCACTGGTGAAAGGGATTCGTCTGCTCAATAAGATATCCGAAGATATAGATATTCTTTGTTGTTCAAAGACAGAATTGACCACGATATCGATGCGTTTATTATGTAAAATAGAAAAATTATTCCGAGGGATGGAGTGCAATCCATATATTCTGCAGGCTTTGAAATTAAAAGTACCAAAAAACTGCCGCCAGCGGCGTAGGAATCGGATGTTTGAGGTACCACAATCACGAACGGCTCTCCTGTCTAACGCGCCACTGGTGAAAGGGATTCGTCTGCTCAATAAGATATCCGAAGATATAGATATTCTTTGTTGTTCAAAGACAGAATTGACCACGATATCGATGCGTTTATTATGTAAAATAGAAAAAATAATATACTTAAAATAAATTTAGGCTTAAGTATGATATGATCCTCATTATTATGTATTATAATGCCGCATTGGTTTTTACTGTAATGGCATTTTGTAAATATTGTAAATAAATAAATAATAAATAAAAATAATACATGAGCAACATAGGAATAGGTTAGGCGATACGAAGTTCGCCGGGTCGACTAGTTTACAATAAAACTTAAAGTAGCCCTTATATTAATTTTCAGAGCTTAACATTTAATGAAGTCTGAACTAGGCTAATTGAATAGCCTATATCTCAGACTGAGTAATAATATTGTGCTAAAAAGAACCGGAAAGCGTCTAATCAAGCTAATTGGCCGGCTCATGTTCTGTGGACTGTACTATATTAAACAGTCTGCGCGCGCAAGTATTAATTACAAGAAAGATCGGTAATTTCCGGTCAGTGTGTGGTTTGGGGATTCATCGTTATTTCGAAAACATACCAGAAGGAACGTAGCTATACTTTACTAGCTTCATGCCACTTCATACTACTGCATGTAACAGAGTCCGGCGTTCTTTTGGCGATGCCCGGCGAAGATGTCGAGAGGCTTACAATTCAAATTTTTCTCTTTGGATATGACAGACCACTTCCAGGTGTGTCTTAGTCGGTGTTGCTTCCTAGTGCCACCTGCAGGATGCCAACTTAAGGCTTGTCTGGGGATATGGTCATCTCCCGTTCGGAACGTGTGTCCGATCCATGGCCATTTTCCATCTCTTATCTCCTTGCAATGGACCTTTTTATGTAATGTACAGACAGGTACGAAAATGCATGCAGAGTCAACAAAAATTATCGCATCCAATGATCACTTCACTACGCTTACGGCATATTCGCTACGCTTACAGATTTTGTACCTATGTAATGTTTAGAAATTGGGTACAGATCTGTAACCATTTTAAGCCAGCGCGGGTAATATTTGTAACAGTCGTGTGTGTTATTTGCGTACTTACAAGCTGCTTTAGACATTATGTATAACATTTTTCAAGAGACGTAGGCTACATACATAAACGTATCGGCAATTTTAAAATTCAGTGACGTGAGTGAACAGGAAGATGACTTAATGTGGGCGTGGACCATCGCCTTGTATGTCCGCATGGCCGACTCTAACTTTGCATTGTTGATGATGACAAATCAATCGTTAGTTGGTCGTAGGCTACATTAGCATACGATTGGAATGACCCTTCTTTCGTGATGCTGTCATTTTATTTATAACTTATTGTGCCCGCGACTTAGTCTGCGTGGAAAAGTAACTTTTTCATATTTTCACACTGTTAAACCACCCCTGGACTACCACAAACACTTTAAAACCAAAATCAGCTAATAGGTACAGACTTTCTCGGGTTTAGCGAGACAAACAATCAGAGCTATTGATTCGTATAATGAATGACTTTAGAAAATAGATAAATAAATAATGCGCGACAGACATAATAATCTGAAAATTTCTGGATTAAATTTTTTCTTGATTCTGGCCTCAGCGACTGCGATCTGACAATTAGGTACTTTATTATTTGAGATCTTTTTTGGTGTGCACCATTAGATGACTGACGACTGACTGACATTTTTGCAACGTTTGCTGCAAGTCAGCATCACTGCACTGCTACGATATAAAGAATTTTAATGAATATTCAGCTCACAAACAAATTAAATGTTTAAAAGCTTATCTTGTTAGAGCTATCATTATTCTGTCTGCAGCTTCCTATTTACTTCTCGTCATATTGCAATAAGACAATACTCAACATACATTCTATACGTAAGTTTTAGTATTGTTGGTAAACTGTTATTTAAAAGATAACGCATACACTTACTTCCTAACGCTGCGTAGAAAATGTAGGGATCGACCGCGATAACATTTATTATAAGTTATAAAGCTAATTAGTGCTGTCCGTGACGATGAAAACCGTTTTGAAACTATCGATGTTCGTTAAAAACTGTAGGTTTCTAAAGCATTACACCGAAATTGAAAATGACTGACAGTGCAGCGTTCGACATAAAAAAGTATGTAATGTTGTGCGCAGAATTACTCACAAATTCGAATCCGGGTTCAAATCCAATTAATCAGAAAAATAATAATTGTGAATGACATGAAATATAATCTTAATGACATGAAACATAATCATCATGACTTGATCATCATGACATGACACAAATCATACATTTTAGTATTATGCAAAGCATAATGTTGATATTTGAAAACGAGTGCATTATGAAACATCAAATAATGTAGAAAATTAACTGTATAATGTAGGATAAAATAGGCGAAACGTAACCTCCTAAAAAGAATGTCTTTTTTTATTTTTTTTTCCTGGTATCCAACAGGATTATGTCCACAAAATAAACATTTTTTTTGGTAGGCCTATTGCATCCGTGGTCGTCTTTTTGCCAGATTATAATGATGATGAACTAAAGCGACGTTACGCAACGTAACGTAACAATTATTAACGCTCTGTAACAATAAAAACGTAGTTACTGACACCACTATCTTCTTATCAAAAGTATTGCTCACTCACACACAACACAATTAAAAAGCCAGCTCAGTAGGGCCAGTGCAATATGTACATAGATTGAGGATGGAGTGTATTTTCCTCATTTATTTCAATTATTATAGTAATAATTATAAACCAAGCTACCTAGTTGTGCGCGCGCGATCTAATACGTTAATGTTTGTTTCAAAATGAACGTATGTGTCTTCGGTGGCTTTAAAATGGAAATTTAGTGTTTATCAAATGGATTGCCAGTGTGTTTTAGTGATATGAAAAGTATATTCAAACTGCATCGAGGGAAAACATGGTTCAAAGAGGTAAATTTTCAAGTTAGCCCTTATGGATTCTATGCAAAAAAAAATTATGTATATGTGTTATATACGGACGTCCACCGACCAGATGGACGGATGATCTGCGCAAGGCTGCGGGTCCACGCTGGATGCAGGCCACCTGTGATCGGTACAGATGGAGAGCCTTGAGGGAGGCCTATGTCCAGCAGTGGACGTCCTACGGCTGAAATGATGATATGTGTTATATGAAAAATGAAATGAAATGAAAAAATATTTATTGAAATATGTACAAATACAGGATTTAAATACTTAGGGAATAATAATAAACAATATGTAGGCGGGGTTTCGTTAAAAGTTTAAAATGGAGAAGCTTTTTATGAAAATTAGCAGGGATGTAAGCATACAGTAGTTGAGAAGTCCTATCAGTTACCGAATGGCGATAGCACTGAAAGACCCAGAGTAGGCAGACCACCCATACAAGGAAGCCTGACGTCATGACGGTGGGTGGGTGTGACGTCTCGGTGAAGTTTGCGGGAGAACACTGAGGGGTCGATCAAGACCCGTCGTTGTGCCGTTCTGTGGGGGAGGCCTATGTCCAGCAGTGGACGTGTTTGGGCTGAGATGATAATGATGATACTTTATACGTCGATTGATTTTCAGTGAATCGAAAGTAAAGCCAACCAATTTCGCTTAATCAATGACTATTGTATGCCAAAACACAAACAGGAAGGAACTTCATGAATCGAATCCGGGACCTCATTCACAAACGCGTTGAATGGCGTAATGTAGATTAGAGGTCAACAACAATAAGGGTCACCCCACACCCACACCCTACATTCACTCTGCGCTGAAACCGCGCCGTATTTTGGTGAATTCTCATTGATAAGCTTAAGGTGGTAACTCTCGCTATGGCGCGAAATTCAAATTTTTTCGTGTTTTTTATTTATTCTGGCGAAAGTATACATTTTTGATAAAGTTTAAATGAATTCGCGTATGTAAAAAACCATCTCCCATATTGTAATACAACGTTTTTTGAAGACAGACCTACAGATTTGGTGTCTAAGGGGTAAAAGGCCAAAAAACAAGTTCCTTGAAAATACACAAAATCGGTAACTCTGTCTTTCAAAAACGATATATCACAATGTGGGAAATAGGTTTTTACGTACGCGAATTCATTTAAACTTTATTTAAAATGAATACTTTCGCCAAAATAATTAAAAAACGTGAAAAAATTTGAATTTCGCGCCATACCGTGAGTTACCGCCTTAATATTAATAATAACACTGATAACTGACTTATGACTAAACTCAACACGTTTTTTAGGGTTTTTATAACTCTTTTAGTTTTACTAAACTCGGTTAGGCTGTGTGTCGTCTTTATTTACAAGAACTTTGAAAGTTGTCGTTTTGAAATGTACTTAGAACAAATCGTTATTGTGGAACAGTGGCGGTCTAGGACGGCGAAACACTTCTGGTTTTTCTGTATTGAAAAATAGCTCTTGTTCTTTGGTAAATGCAGTTTAGGGCGCTGGAGACCATGGACAAATCTGTTACGCCGTCCTAGACCGCCACTGTACCACCTATCCGCTATAAAGTAAAATATCCTACCCAACATGCCCATGGGTACAAAACAACAACAAGTACTTAAAATTTAAAAAAATCAGTGCCATAGCAAAACTTGCTTAGTACTTACAAATAGATGGCACAACAGAACTATAATTTACTTAACCTTATCTTTGTATGGCGAGATGGATCGCTCCTTTTTTTAATGACTTGTCAAAATCATCCAGTTAAGGGGCGAACGGGTGCAATACTAACGCTACTTCGATAAATAATTAATATCTTCTTCAAGCCTTGAGGGAGGCCTATGTCCAGCAGTGGACGTCTTACGGCTGAAATGATGATGATGAAATGATGAAACCATTGCCGAAATCAAAAATATATTATGCGTCAATGACGCCCTAAATAATCTTAATTAGAATTTTTAAGGCTCTGTTGTGTAGCTTTCAGAATGATCTTTGAAATCTTAGACTATATAATTATTGTTCAAAATTAGAAATATTCATTTGTGAAACTAAAAGTGGCCACTTTAGACCAAACGAATATTTCTAAGATCAATATTCTGAAAGTTCTGAAGTAAAAAAATAAAATAAGAACAAAATATTGATTAAATGAGATAATCTGTTATTTCCAGGATGTTTACCTCGAGCCCAAACCCAGGGGCTACAACCGTCTGGATGCGAGTCCAAGGTCTGAGAGGAACGTCGGTTTCGCGAGCCCCATCATCGGTAGCGATGGACCTCCTTACCCCATCAGCAAGCGACTGGGTAACTAGCTTCTTTTTCTTCCTCTGTTGTAGGGGATGAGCCCTTATCTGGGATGAACCTGTATATCGGATGATCGAAACTTATGGTACGACTCAAATGTAAATGAAATTTTTGAAAATTCGACAAATTTTCATGCAGTGTTGCCACTTTTTTATAGAGACGAAAAATACACCCAGATCGGGAAACTAATAGTCAATTATAATGAGGTCATTACAATGTGTTACCCTTGCTGAACATCGAACCCAGTGCACCCGCGTCTCAGTCCACATCACTGGCAAATGAGCCTCGGAGCAGTAAATCAGTCAGCAAATAGGCTTCTAAAGAAACCCCCGAAGGAAGGGCAGCTGAGTCCTTCATCGATAAACTGAAGAGACAACTGCGCTGTTGCAAAACCCTCACAAAATTTTGTGTGAAAGTGTTCAGGTCAAACAGTAGACGTCTTTCGGCTGAAATAACGATGAGATGATGATAATAATATCCTCCTTCTTCCTTCCTCAGGCGGTTCAACAGAGAACCTGCTCACGAATCAGCTCAGAAGGCCAACTAACCTACAGCTTCCGGCTTCTTCCTCTGGAGACAGCCTGGACTACGAGGTCCGGGCACCAGTTGCACCAAGGAACAGGAAGTCGAGGTCGATGGTCGCGCCCAAAGAACGGATGCGGTCTCCCATACCTGCGCCAAGGGTTCTGGTGAATCAGCCTGTCGAGGTATATCTCTTGAATACATTAACTTTTTCCTCATTTTAAGAGTGTTAATTATTTTCATGCAGAGGGGCGACCACAGAACAAGAGAGCATCTTCCTTGTTCTGTGGGGGCGACGGAACTGTGAAACATAAGGAAGGACCCCGGGGTTCATTGTTAGCAAAACCTTTTGTAGATTTACTCTAAATAAATGATTATATTATGTCCTATTATCGATTGACTTTTCATCTACATTTTAATTTATCAAAAAGGCGTGTAAAATACGTTTGAGATTTTAAAAATACTATCTTTTATTTTCCTCAGGCGGCAGTAGTCTCCGAGGGTATTATAAAACGCACCAAGTTCTCAGAAAGCGGCAAGAAGTGCAAGAAGAACTGGACTGAATGCTACATGCTGCTCACACAGACTGCCCTGGTCTTTTACAAGGACCTCAAGACCTATAATGCTTCTGTAAGTGATCTCAACACTAAACCTTGGGCACGAAAGGCATTGCTCTAGAATATAAGGAAAATATACTTTTTGTTGCTGCGTATTGCAATTTCTGACATTTTCGAGAGTTTCTCTAACTTATATCATCGTATGGGAGTCTCTAAAACGCAAGAACAGCGTCTGTAAAGACTGGATATATTAAATATTATATTTTTTTCCTTTCAATAGAAGTTGTCAAAAGCTGCTTGTATCTTCTTCTTATAACAAAACTCAATTGCTGTTCGTTTTTCTCCCTATAACACGAGAGCGGCTAGGATTTAGCGGATTTCGGACTTGAAATGTTTGTCGAAGTCCAAGCAAGGTTTAAACTTCGAGAAAGTATGGGATACTTGCTAATCCACGCAGACGAAGTCACGAGAACAGCTTTATTGTTATATAAATTGTTTTTCCAGAGAATCCCAAAGACAGCGGGCACGCCTCCGAGCCCGTGCGCCGCGCGCGCCGAGCTGGTGCTTCCTCTTCAGAACGCGCACATCGTGCACTGCATACAGATGCACACCAGGAGGTTTGTGGAACTCATATATAGTGCAATTACATCAACTGTGCAAATGCTTATTAGATGCCATAAAATTATTTTAGTGTAAATCGACGTAGACGTAGTTCTTTTGCGGTTCTGTCAAGAAAGAATAGTCTTTGATGGAATGGGCATTTTATGGAGTGGGGAAAGAATGAGCAATGAGGATTTGCTCGGTTGATGATAAATCGCGCAGATAGCGAGCGATCAGAGTTTCTGAGCAAAGAAGTTGTAACTACTATACTTAGCTTCATGGTTCTGAGTTCAGCGTTCTGCTCCGAAGCGAGGCTGTATAAAGCGAGGAACTCTTTTTGTCCTACCCTATCTTGCATTTTTATTGGAATGATTTTTACTGTGTCGAACGAAAAGTATTCTACAAAATTTGGCCCGCTGAACCGTTGAACGCTCTCTGATGAACGCGAGTCTTTGAGTGAATTGTTATCAGGGATTATACTTAGTACATTCGAAAGAACGAAGGACTCTGAAATAGAAACTCCTATCTCTCTTCCTGTGTGTAGAAAATTACCTCAAGAGATAAGACCGCTCATTGCCCAGTTTTTCTTTACTGTAATTCGTATTTTTTATTATCTACACTTGTATTATTTTGGCTTTAAAGGGTATTTTTCTTTATCTCGATCTCGACAGGTACCAGCGCTCCTTGCTGCTGACTGTGAACTACGACCACTACCTGCTCCAGGACGAGACTGAAGACGGAGCCAAGAGGTGGCTCAACAGGATACAGAACATTATATTCCAACTTGTAAGTATTGTGTGATCTGGCACCTCTATTTCTATTATCGATTGCTACCTAGCCTTCTCTTCTCTACTTCTACTTCTCTTGAACTGCCGTTCGTTATAGAATAGCGAAAGAATTCCTTAATTTTTTAAACATAATAAACAGAAGAAAACTTTATTAAAAAAAAAAGTGTACCTGTGCTATATAAATACAAAAATTACACTAAGTACAATACATCACTCTCAAAGCCACATCTCCAGGCGGGAACATAGAGGTGGATAACCCCTATTGAAAGATGAATCCTCTCCTATCTCAAACAATAGATTTGTATTAAAACCTTTTCCTCTTTCTCCAGGGTCCACCCTCGATGGAGGAGCATCTCACACCTCACTACCAGAGCAGCAGCACCGACCTAGAGAGTCTTGGCCGGACGCCGCCAGTGGCCAGGCACAATAAGGGAAAGCAAAAAGGTAAGGACCTTGGCTTGGTTCGAGCAAGCAGTTTCTTTACATGTAGGTACATACTTGTAGATGGAGATGGCGGAAATATATGATGCTTCAATGAAACGTTTTTCAGGTCGGTATATGTTTCCGCTTTTAGTGGCAACTTTCGGATTCGGAACTCAGGTAGATTGCTGTAATCTTTGACTCAAATAAAAAATACTAAGCTGCGTGAAAGCTCATAGGTATATTTATATTATTATGTTAATTTTCTTTATATGGGTCCTGGTTTTTTTTAAATTACATTAAGCTACCAGCCTAGCTAGCACAAATGCGACCTACGTACTATAAATTTGTACTTACAATCTACTCCAAATTTTTGTATGATTGACCAAAAGACAGTATTTAAGTGTCTTTTCACATTTTAAACATGCTTCGTGCATGTTCGTTCATGCGTTATAAGTCCTAATCGTGAATCGTGTGGTGTCGTCGATCGTGATTAGAGTTTGTCGCGTGCTAAGGTACATAATATAGGGTACAATTTCTACCCAGAATTCCATTGAAACCATAATTCTCCTTATTTGGAAATACAAAATCCACAATATGCGTGATTCACATTCTCTTGTGTATTTTTCCTCCTCATTTTAGTTGATTTGTAACCTCAGCAGCAGTCTGTCCAGTTAAGGGATATTTGTTTAATTATTGTTTTTATGATAAAATAAGTGAATGTAGTTTTAAATATAGTGAGCTCGTTAGTTAATTGTATCGGATATCGTAATGTCGGTTTCATGCTTGAGCTGTGTGGTGAATAATTTTAAATATTCGGAGCCAAGTAAGTAAAACTGTTGCATAAACTTTAAACCATTCTTATTGTTTATATGTGTCGTAGGAAGGTTTGATAATTAGATTATAACCCGGGTAATTTAATATAACGATTATTTTTTCCAATCATCCTGACAAAAAGCAGTTTTTTTGCAAAAAAAACTTAATATAATTGAAAAATTTCAAACCTTTCTTAACTCAGATCGGTTAATCAATATATATAAAACTCTTCCGTTACTGACTGACTGACTGACTGACTGACTGACTGACAGACAGACAACGCAGAGCCGAAACTTCTGGGCGTAGCGGGCTGAAATTTTGCAAGTAGGTTCCTTAGGGAGTGTAGGTGAGCACTAAGAAGGGATTTCCCGAAATTCCCACGGGAACGGTAAAAAATGGGAATTTTGTGTTTATGAGAAATCTGCGCGGGAAAAACCGCGGGGCAGCCTCTAGTATTATATATATTTCTTGCTGTCCAACTTTTATTCTGATTGGTTCTCTGCAGCGTTAAAGGTATTTTAACGAACCAATGAGAATAAGAGTTTTTTAACTAGCCAGCAATAATCTAGCCATCAGAGCCATAATCTAGCCAAAATTTTCGATTATACTAGGTTTTTTTTTTGCAAAAAAACTACTTTTTGTCAGGATGATTGAGAAAAAAGTGATCCTATATCAAATTATCCGAGTTTTTGCAAAATCCCTAGTTTTTTTTGCAAAAAAACTAATTATCAAATCTTAATACGACATATGTTATACTTAAATTTATTTATACTGATTAAATCAAAGATGTATCTTGTATTTCTTTTGCGAGAAAAGACTTATTCTTTCTCGCGGTATCTATCTTCCCGTGAGGCTATATATTAAAACTAGAGGCTGCCCCGCGGTTTCACTCGCGCAGATTTCTCGTAAACTCAAATATCGATTTTTTTCCCGTTCCCATGGGAATTTCGGAAAATTCTTTCTTAGTGCTCGCCCACACTCCCTAAGAAACCTACATGCAAAATTTCAGCCCTCTACGCCCAGTAGTTTCGGCTCTGCGTTGTCTGTCAGTCAGTCAGTCAGTCAGTAACGGAAGAGTTTTATATATATTGACTAGAGGCTGCCCCGCGGTTTCACTCGCGCAGATTTCTCATAAACACAAAAATCCAGTTTTTCCCCGTTCCCATGGGAATTTCGGGAAATCCTTTCTTAGTGCTCGCCTACACTCCCTAAGGAACCTACATGCAAAATTTTAGCCCGCTACGCCCAGTAGTTTCGGCTCTGCGTTGTCTGTCAGTCAGTCAGTCAGCCAGTAACGGAAGAGTTTTATATATATTGACTAGAGGATGCCCCGCGGATTTTCCCGCGCAGATTTCTCATAAACACAAAAATCCCGTTTTTTCCCGTTCCCGTGGGAATTTCAGGAAATCCCTTCTTAGTGCTCACCTACACTTCCCTAGGAACCCACATGCCAATTTTCAGCTTCCTACGCCCAGTAGTTTCGGCTCTGCGTTGTCTGTCAGTCAGTCAGTCAGTCAGTCAGTCAGTAACGGAAGAGTTTTATGTATATTGATTGTTCTGACAAACGATTCAATTTCATTAGGCACGTCTGCACATACGTGTTTACTATGATGCATTGTATAGGATATATAGGATAGACGACTACTTTATCGAATGTCGATATCATATCGCTGCGTTATCAGTTATCATACAGAACAAAACCGAAATCAAAACGTTTCACGTCTTGCAGCGAATGCTTGAAATTCGTATATATCATCAACAGTTGATTTAACCTAAGTTTATTATGATAACTTGGTGCCTAGTTTATTTGTAAAAAGTTTTGTATCCTATCCGAGCCCGACTCAGTTCGTCAAACTACGCAAAAAAGTTCCTACCTACCTACTAATAGTATACTTGGTGTTCCAAAGTTTAGAAATAAGTATTGAAGAACCGGACCTTAGCCACGGTAATTAGATGTTTGTTGTGTCAACATTAAAATAGCAAGGTAATTTTTTTATTATATTTTTTTGTTTATTTTATATTTTAATTGTGCTAAATATTGATTCTGTGATGGATCTTGTTGTATGTTTTGTGCCTTTTGTAATGCTTTTACTGTGGGGTTATTAATTTATTGTGGGGTTTTACTTTTCTTTTTTTTTTGTTCGTGGCGTAATAATAATTTCTTTTAGAAACTATAATTCGGTCTCGACAATAACTCTTTCATATAAAATTTAAATTAATACAAAGTGCTTCTGATTTTAGGTCGGAATTAAAAGGGGAATTTTCTTAACCAGATACCCACTAGAAAAATCCTTTTTTTGTTTTTTTTCGTAATGGGTTAATGGTATTGGTGTCCTGTCGATTTTTTTTTAATAAAACTTACTTTTGCGGAACGCTGATTTTCCATACTTTACCTAAACGTGCGTGCTGATTGATAAGTCAGTTGCCTTGCTCAGCATTCAAGAAAGCCATATTAAATTTTTCAGTACGAAGCAGGCGATTAGGCCACGCTTTGCAAACAATGCAGCTTATATTTTATTTAAGTATATAGAAAAACAATAATTTCATAATAATTAGTACTTATTCCCTAGTTATTTACGTAGATACCTCAGTTAAGGAAAGACAACTTATTTGTGTCTTAAGTAAATCATTTTTAATCGTTTGGTTTTTTTAGGAACCTTCTTTTAAATTTATTTGATATTTTTTAAAAGTTACTTTCATAGGTGGGTACCTAGTAGAAGTATACCGATTTAATTTTCTACACCTCTCTCTCCTCTTACCTAATTCCAAGACTGTATTTCTGAAACTTAAACCCTACTTCTATGCCTGATTTCCTACTGTGAACTGTGTACCCTATCTACGTGTAAAATTTCAACTTCCTGTAATGTCCCTTGAAAGCGTCTCTCATCTTCCACCAGGTGGCAGCAGCAATGAGGACCTAACGGAATCTGCCGAGGGTTCCATCAAGAAGTCCCACGTGACCAGTAGACTACTCAAATTCTTCGCGAGAAGACCTCCAATGGAAGTCCTCGTTAAAAAGGGCATCTACAAAGGTCTGGTCTATGATTTAAAATGCTTTTTTTGGTGGTTTTATTTTTGTAGTTGGTGTATAGTGTAGTTTTTTAAATTAACATGTAAATCTGTAGTTTAAACGAGTGTATTAAACCTATTGGCTTTTTAAGTTCAATTGTAAATAAGTAGTTGGTGTATTTTTTTTTTTGTGAGTTTTATTTGTTGTTATATTTCGACGCAACTTGGCAAGCAAAGAAACATAGTTCATACAGCCAAGAGTTTATTTATATTTTTCGTGAATACAATTGTTGTAAAGTATGATTAGATGCACATTTGAAAAAAAAGGAAAATGTACAAAATTGCTACTAGTGTTTTATTTTTATTTACCCCCTATTAACTGTAGTTATTGTAAAGTATTTAACGTAGTTTGGCACGGTGTGGTTTGGTTAAAACAAGAGGTGGAGTTTTTTAACAGTATTTTTTCCATTAACTATTATAATTTAAAAAAATCTAAGTTACTGACCTAGGTAAATCTACCTTACTTACTTACTTACTTACCTTAGTAATTAATAGGTACTCAAAATGTGCTGCAAAAAATGCAACTAATTGTTATTTTGAAATTAATAAATAATATACTTACTATGTAATCCATGGTGTGATGGGAATAAAAACAATAAAGAATGATTCTTAAAAGTATGGTTTTATCGTTATATACCAGAAACTAATATTAAGCTCATAGTGATTCTACTTACTAAAAAGTAGTTTTGCTAAGTCAATATACTTACTTCCTGATATTGTACATAGCAATATAATATGCACGGTTACTTTTTTATCGTAGCGGTAACTTTCAGGACTGTCTTTGAACCCTTGACTTTGACCTTGACTTGTCTTTGACTCGAATAAATATTATAAAAATTCATTTTTATTTTTTTTACTGCGCATTGCCCTCCAGACCACGTATCGGCAGGCGCAAGCTAAGACACCGTAGGTCATTGCTCTGATGCTACACATCATTTAAGTTTTTCCTACAAAAACTTTCGAAGGACCTCAAAACTGAGCACGGCTCATTATTTTTCAAATTTGTTTTCAGCATTCAGTCCTGTATAACTGTATAGCCCATCCGCGTGTTAAATTTTCCTCCGCGATAAAAAAAGTAACCGTGTATAAGGCAAGTAGTAAACCTCTTCTTTCTTGCAGATGAGCCAGTATTCGGTCAGAACCTGGAAGCGGTCTGCCCGGCAGAGTCGCCGAGGGTGCCAGACTTTGTGGTGGAAGTCATCCGGGAGATCGAAGGCTTCGAGGAGAACATGACCACGGACGGCCTCTACCGTGCCTCTGGGAACCTCAGCCAGATACAGAAGATCAGGCTTGAGGTGAGTTAGGAAAATCAGTTGGTGAAATGCAACAAAATTCACCAAAATAGTAAACATTTACTGTTGCGACAATTTTGTGCACGAACTCTGATTGATACCTAAACCTATTTTGTATATTCTGGAGTAAAAAGTTAATAAAAACGCTAGATGAATATTCGGTGGCTTATTTTGAATATTCCCCCTTACCTATTCTTATTTAGGGAACAGATATAAAATAGCATATTTTTATATCTTTAATTGCAAGTGCAACCTCCGAATACATAAAACTTCGGCTAAAGGCTTTGTCAAACATTAGGGCGTTATAGCGTCGCGCTAGAGCGCTAGCCGTACTTTGCGTCTTGTAAAGTATACTATGACAGTACTACCCTGTCACACAGAGCGCCGACGCTAGAACGCTCTGACGCCGCGCGCTTATTTTTTGCCAATACATAAACCAACGAGAAACCAACTAAAATAAAATAAATTATACGAAACGGTCTAGTTTAATCTGTCAAGTTTCAGGTATTTGTGGGTCATTCAACTCGCATTAAAACATTCCAGATCGACCAGAAGAATCTGTCAGTGATAAAGAATAACCCCGACATCCACGTGCTGACGGGGTCGCTGAAGCTGTTCTTCAGGGAGCTGAAAGAACCCCTGATACCATGCAGCGTCTTCGACCGGGTCCTCGCTGCTTGTTGTAAGTAAAAAAAAATTTGGTAAAAAGTAAAAAAAAACTGGCTGCCACTGCGAACTTCGTAAGCCTTGCGTTTTGAATTTTTGAGAATATTCTTTAGTCATTTGTCACCCATATGAAAGAAATTTTAAAATTGGGTTAGTAGTCTCGGAACCTATTCAATACAAACAAACAATCAAATCTTTCCTTTTTATAAATAATAACACAAAGTACATGTTGATAAAAAAGACGACTTAAGACGATATACGACAAATAAATAGAACGAGCGAATGAACAGAGTCTATCTCTTTGATATAGCATACTGAGGGCAAGGGACAATCATAATATGTCAGTCGCCCACATCGGTTACTATATTTTATTGGAAAAAGTAGTAAATATTGAATTTCTTTTTAATTATTACTTTTAAATCAAATCTGAATTACCAGAATTTAATTTTGTTTATTATCATTATTCCTAGGTAGTTTTAACAAAAACTATAGTAAGTCATTTCGAAGAACTAGCTATTCCCGTTTTTTGGAAAGGTTATCTTTGACGAAATAATGTATCGAGGTTTTTTGATTCCACTAGTGTTTCTCAATTATAAAAAACTTTGTTATATCCTCAAAAAGGTTATATTGAAATTCCAGATCTTTACGATCTTTAGATTGGGAGAATTACTTGATTTAAAAAACCTTCAAAACTCATATAGCGTCTTAAAGTGCAAACCAGGTAAGTCTACGCGTACCTAGTTAAAGTAAGAACCAATTAGCTATCATATTATAAAAAAACATTTTTATAAAGTTTTATTTAAAAACATAAAAAATATTATTGTGTTTTTTTTTTGTTTACTAGTTTTGTTTGTTATTATTGTTACTTTTGTATGTAAAATATATAAATTCTTACTAAATAAAAAATAACTTACATAAAACTCTATTCGAGGCTAGTTGGCTTGTACATTGTACAGTGGCGGACACGAACGGCGTAACACTTCCGGGTTTTTCTGTATTGCAAAATAGCTCTTGTTCTTTGGTAATACAGTCTAGGGCTGACGAAACCATAGACAAATCTGTTACGGCCTCCTAGTCCGTGACTGTACAAGTTGGCGCCCAACGTGGCCTTTGTTCTGAATGACGGGTGAAGTACGTACACAGTGGCGGCGACAATCGCGCGCGGACTTATCTTACGCGTACTCTACTATTATAGTCCATACCGTACTCCTCCGTAGCTCAGTTGGCAGTGATGTGGACTGAGTAAGCGTGTTCAACTGGATTCGATTCCCGGCGGGGCGAACATTGGTATGATGAATATCAATGTTTGTTTCCGGTCTGGGTGTACTGTATGTTCGTCTCTGTATATGTTTTGGGCACTCTAGATACAGTTTATTCCTAGTTAGGGGCTCTGAGTGTGGTGTGTTATTACTCATATAATATTGATCGAACTTCACTTGAGTTCGTTAGATCATATATTATTTTACCATATACACTAGACTTGCTAGCTTTCTCAGTCTTTTTCCTAATCTAACTTATTGAGATGTAATGCGAGGATGGTCTCAAATTTAAATGATGCTAATTCCTCTGCTGATCTCAAACTAATACTTCTTGTTCAAAAGGACTAGGTAGGAACTTAGGTACCTTTTTTTGGAACATTTTAACAGGGGCTGTATCTCATTATTATGTCATTACAGCTATAAAACCAAAGGAAGCTCGAACTCGGGAGTTCCGGGACATCGTGCAATCGCTGCCTCAGTGCAACAGGGAAACGCTGAAATTCCTATTGGAACATCTACTCAGGTAATATACATCTAAGTTTTTTTTTTGATTAATTAATCACAAAATCTTCCTATAGATAGGACATTTAAATCTTAATATGTTATTAAGTATTTTCAAAAACTAAAAAAATAAATAGGTAATCTAGCACTCAAATCTAAGGTACTTACTTATGTAGTTTAATGGATACGTCACTCAAGCGGATTAACTAGATACCCACCTCGAAAAACTAAAATTAAGTCCCATAAAATCATGACCTTTGTCGGAGTGACGTCAGTTGGGTTGGACAGCAATCCAATTAGCAACGTTAAAACTTGACAAATATAATTTCAGAGTAACACAATACAGCGAAAAGAACCGGATGCACACAGCGAACTTGGCTATCGTATTTGGGCCAACGTTGCTTTGGGCGCCGGCCGCCCAAGCCCACAACATTGCAGTCGACTGCATCCAGCAGAACAACGTAGTCGACATTCTCCTTACAGACTTCAAAGAGATCTTCCAAGAAGACAAGGGAAAGAAGAAAGCGTGAGTCATGCTAGTCTGTGACAGTGACTTGTCTATGGCCCGACAAAATGGCCGCCGTTTCGGCGCGAACTCTGACAGTTGTTGTGCGATCAAGTGATGAGGGATTTTTAATAAATGTGCATTCTAATGCTGTATTTTAGTCGTTAGTGTAAGTATGTAAAAGTGTATTAATCGTCCATTTAAATATTGACATCCGACTGCGTTGTGAATTGTAGAAAACAATATATAAAATAGGACATGGAAAAGACTGTTGAGAGGCTATAAAATGTTTGTCAGAGAAAAAATATGTTTGCGAGATATTTTTATGAAATAGTTATACATAGAGTACATGAAGTATACAATAATTACATACACATAAGGTTTATATACTGCTAAGTGCACGATTGAAATACTTACCATGCAAGATAGAAACTTTTCAAAGCATTTTCTTGTGACTTTCATAAAAAAATTATCGATTATTTTGGTAGCTTTAGAAATTTTATCGATTACTTTGGGGCCAAATCCACTTAGTATTTATTTTTTATTGCGTGCCTTGAAAAGCCTAATTAATGTTTGTTTGGAAGCGCATAGAATTCAACATAATAATAAATAATAAGGACATAGATTTTAAATCGCCCTTGATATTCGTCTAAAAATTATCGAAATGCAATTGTAATTAGGTAGTTAAAAAACTTGTAAAGCTAAAAAGACATAAGTAAGTAAGTGTAATAACACAAATCGTAACATAATGTTAATACAAAAGTAAAGTGACAATCTAGTCCTTTTGTTACTAATATACTTACATTTACAACTTAAGAATTTTGAGAAAATATGTCATATTTAAATGTACTCACAGTTCAATAAACATTTACCCTCTCATTCATAAAAAGTTAAAGAGCATTTTAGTTATTTGACATATATGTCAATTTAGGCTGGATGTCACGTATTTACCATACAACAAACCAGAGAAGTAGACCTCCAGTAACGCTACTTAAAACTACTGTATCTTTATGAATAAGACTATTAATGTATACAATTAATTAAAAGTGGCAATTTGAAGCATTTTCGAAATTTATAGTGTTGCCACTTTATAATTTCTAAAATTATGTCCGCATTGTTTAAATAATAAATGACCACGTCAACTACAACACATACACTAATCTACGTACGATATTTCAAAATACTATAAAACTTTTAAATAGTTGATAGAAGATACTACAAAAATAATGAAACCTATCCTTTTTTTGTAATGTAGGCTCGTGCTAGCTGTATTTTTCTGAAAATAAAACTACTTATATAATCTTTAAAAAGAGTAAATTGTAAATAATATAATATTTTCGATGTACCTATACATATAAGCTAGTTACACCAAAGTTATATATTTTCGGCTGATATTTTACTGAATGGAAGTGAAATAATTATTTTGTTGTATTGTTTATTAAGTATATTATAAATTTTATATAAATATTAAGTAAAAATGCTCGGAAATATAGCAAGTTACATAAATAAATGAAATTTAAAATGCTGAAATATTTCATTTGGCTACCATCTACACTAATATTATAAAGAGGAAAGATTTGATTGTATGTTTGTTTAAATTAAATAGGCTCCGGAACAACTGAACTTTTTAAAAAATTTCTTTCACTGTTGGGAAGCTACACTATCCCCGGATGACATAGGCTATAGAATATTCTCAAAAATCTAGAACGCAAGGCAATATGAAGTTTGCCGTGACAGCTAGTTCATTCTTAATCTGCTGAAACATGAATTGACCCGCGCGCTGCAGTTTTTAAAGTTAACAATCAGGGAAAGTTTTATTTTACGGAAATAAACCAAATCTCTCCCTTTTTATCTGATCTAGATCACGCAAATAGTCTGAATAATTACGTAAACACAGAAACTTAGTTATAATAATAGTAATAACACATCACACTCAGAGCCCCTAACTAGGTAGAACCTGTATCTAGGGTGCCCGAAACATATTCAGAGACGAACATTACACCCAGACCGGAAACAAACATCGATATTCATCAATACCGATGTCGCCCCCGCCGGGAATAGAACCCAGGTGCACACACATACTCAGTCCACATCACTGTCAACTGAGCTACGGAGCAGTTAAATAGTAGTACCTTAAAAAACTTTAATCCAGCAGGGTGACTGAAACAAAAACGACCAAAAAAGTACCTATATTATAAAAAATATATACCTCTGCACTTAATTTATGTTGTTACCCCCCGACACACAGCGATGAACGCTCCAACAAACAATTTAAGACAGTTTTACATAAAAGCATCATAATAAAAATGCATTAGGCTAGACAACAAGAATAGGGTGTAATACTGCTAAGCTAGCACACTATTGGACTGTACCGTGATCGGTTCAACAAAACTCAGGTTCGGAGCATTTCGTTTGCGATGTTCTTAGGCCCGTAATAGCCAACTTGTTTTAAACTGTGTTGTTGGTTGAAGCTGCAGCTGACACTTTTTGTCTATACTAGAGGATGCCCCACGGTTTTTCCCGCGCAGATTTCTCATAAACACAAAAATCCCGTTCTTTCCCGTTCCTGTGGGAATTTCGGGAAATCCCTTCTTAGTGCTCATCTAGACTCCCCAAGGCACCCACGTGCCAATTTTCAGCTTTCTACACCCAGGGGGCCAAGTTTCTTAACTAAAAACGAGTGACTCGTAATTGTCTTGTTAGCGACTTAGTTAACCATTGCTGTTTTCTTTGAGCGTGCAACAGAAATTTCCTTTGTTAAAGCAATGGTTAACGAAATCGCTAACAAGACAATTAAGTACGAGTCACTCGTTTTTAGTTAAGAAACTTGGCCCCCAGTAGTTTCTGCTCTGCGTTGTCTGTCAGTCAGTCAGTAACGGAAGAGTTTTATATATATTGTTCAGATAGATGCAGTTTTAACTAGTAAAGCAGTTTTAACCGAGTTGGATATTATCAGGCATTTGGAACTTTACTTAAATTAGCTATATAGGTACTTCATTAAGTGTCCATGCGAAAGCTTTTTCATAGTGATTTAATAGCGAAGAATAATTGGTAGTTCTGAAGTAGGTAATTCAATAAAATTAGATTACTTATCTAATCCTATGATCGTGCTAAAACCTTAAAAAAATATATATAAAAAATAAACTTATGTAAGTAGCATTACTTATAAAATTATACTTACGCAAAATTTACGTAAGTAAATTCGGAAGTACCTATACTTACCTTGTAAGAATACTTAAGTAGGTTCACAAATGAATATAATTATAATATATAAATCGTTGCTCTCTAGATATTTTATATATTCTTGTGATAGCTCTGCCGCTCTACGCAATGTCGCTGACATTTTCTTCACATTACCTGGTTGTATAGGAAAAGTTATTTCTGTAAAATCAATAACTTGTGTGGGTGGTACCTGTGCCTGTATAGACTAGGGACGTTGTGTGTACCTACAACAACCTAATAAATCATGAAAGATTCAATTTAAATAGAGCTGCTGGCACGCCCTTTCCATACATCGTAGACTGCGGTTGCATGTATTTTTTATTTTGTGACCTTAACCTTTTCTTTTTTTTAACCCTCGTCGCAAAAAGAGATAGCTGTTATAATTTTAAGTGGTCTGTGTAACTGTCTGTGGTATCGTAGCTCTCCCAAACGGGTGAAACGATTTTTTTTGTGTCATACGTATTTTAATCCCGAGTCTTCTTAGCAATTTATCATAAAAATCAGTTCAGCCGTTAGAAGATCATCAGCTTTATAGTTTATGAGGGGATCTGACTACCTTCCATATATGTGCTATCGATTCTAAATCTGGTATTATGTAAAAGAATATGTTAATGTAAATGTAACCATGAAAAATATGACATAATGAGTTCGGAGGGTTTTTTTTTATTCCAGTTTAAATTAAAGAACCCAAATTATTATATTATATTTCTAAGATCATTATATCCGCTACACAACAGAGCCTTGAAAATTCTAAGCTAGATTATCTGAAACGTCATTGACGCATATTTTTGATTTCAGCCATGGTTTAGAAATAATTATTTATTTTTTTTTTTTTTTTTTTTTATTTGTTTAATTTACAAATAACATACACTTATGAAATATAAAAAGTCTTGCCACAAAACCACGCAGGGTTTATCTGGGCAAGAGTGTTGCTCACCTTAATTTAAAATGTTTACATAACAATATGGTAACAATTTAATTATTATATAACTTGAGACAAGTGTGGTTGGTTAAGGTAATGACTTTTTAGTGGTCCCCAATACTTACCTCTATTAGTATACAATTTTCGTATATTTGTCGGAAGTTCATTAACATAGCTAGGAATCAAACGGCTTAGTGACCTACTACCATACAGATTATTATACTTTGGTAGGTTATATTTGTTGTCTTGTGTTAGTGTTCTTAGACTACTATGTCTACATTTCTCTATGAGGTAAGTTGGTTCGTTGGTTTCACCTAAAATGTTGTACTTAATTTTATCATAAATGTTCATAATTTTACAATACTTAAATAAACCTTCTTCGCTATCCCTGTATTTATCTTTAATTTTTTTCGGAACAATTGTTTTTAACAATCTTAATTGTATTTTGTATATGTCTTGTATATAGGTTTTATATGTTCTTCCATAGCTGCTTAAGGCATAGTTGATAATAGAGTCCGCTAGGGCCATGTACATTAAACGAAGAGTTTTGTATGGTAATTTATTTTTTAATATATAAAATTGGCTGAGAACTGCTCTTAGTTTAATGCACACATAGTCTTTATGAGCTCCCCAGTTGAACCTTTCATCCAATTTAACTCCCAGGTAAATATGCTGTTTTACTAATTCTATGTTAGTACAATTACAACCCTTATAACTATTATGTAAACAGTCGTGTTTATGGGCTATTATGGTCGGTATAGTAGGATGCTTATTGTGTGACGAGTGAATGTGCATCATTTTCGTTTTTTCTATGTTCACTACTAGACCGACGTCATGTGCCCACTCACTTAACTTGGTATAGTTATTTTGTAACATATTTTGAGCAACCAACAGATCCCTATGGGCGACCAGAAGGCAGGTGTCATCAGCGAATTGATACACGGAGCCTGTGTCTAAAATATTACACATATCATTTACAAATAACAGGTACTCTATCGGTCCTATCACGGATCCTTGGGCTGTACCCCTTGTTGTTGGGATCATCTGACTATAACTATTGGCAATTTTTACAGTTGTGAACCTATTTTTGTGGTAGTTTTTCAAAAGTTTAAGTAGGGGCCCTTGTAATCCATTTCGGTATAGCTTGTCGTACAATGTGTCAAAATTCAACATTTCAAATGCCTTGCTAAAATCTATTAGTACAATTAGGACGTGCTGCTTGCCGTCAAGAAAACGATTTACCTCATCTGTAAATTGACGTAAGAGCTGAGGAGCGCTTTTATTTTTTTGGAACCCGTATTGTTTGGGGTTAATAATATTATTTTTTATTAAGAATTTATTTATTTGATTACTTAAAAATCTTTCTATAATCTTGTCTATGATCGATAAAATGGTGATGGGGCGATAGTTATTGTAGTTGGTATGGTCGCCTTTTTTATAAATAGGTCTTATCACTCCGATCTTAAGAAGGTCTGGATATATTCCAGTATCAAGGCAGCAATTAATAAGGTGCGTTATAACTGGGGTTAAAGTACTATTTAGTTTTTTTAAATATCTAGCAGCAATACCATCATAGCCGGGGCTCTTTTTATCACTTAATTGTTTAATAATAATATGTTCTACAACTTCTTCTCTCGCTCTCGCTATCCTTATGGATCTATCAGGTGTAATCGCATATGTTTTTGGATTTAGCAACGGAGTATCGCAGTTGTTATTAATGTTTTGAACATTTTTTTCAAATTCCTTGGCAAAATTGTTAGCTAATATTTCTGGCTCTAGTTTAAAATATTTCAATAAAGTTTCATCAATACTTTTCGTTATTCTACCAGTTATATTATTAATTAGTTTCCATAGTTTTCTAGGGTTTTTAAAATTTTGTAAGATCTCATTACGTACGTATTTATTTTTAAGGTATAATGAATATTTATTAGTTTTATTTCGGTATGACGTGTAGTATAATCTTAGTTGTGGGTTGTTTTTATCTTTGCACCAATTATTGTATAGTTCATCACGTTTTTTACACATTGATTTTAACCGTAGGTTTGCCCATAAGCACTGTTTGCGTTTTGTTAAACCCTCAGCCTGCATGGTAGTTTTATTTGAATTATATGCTATATTACATCTATCATGTATGCATCTTGTTATTTCATTTGGATCAGTCATATTCAGGCAATCCGACCAATCAAAACCGTTTAGTTGATTTATTATTTGTTCATGATTTACTTTTGTTATTGTTTTAGTCTGGGACGGGTCTTTCTTATCAGTACGAAGCGCATTTACTAGCGCGCAGCCTGTTATGCAGTGGTCGGCCGGCGCGATGTTTACAACAGCGCTATAGATATTTTTATGATTCTGTACATTACGTATAAATATGTGATCAATACAGGATTTTGTAATTTTATCACCGTATTTTTCTATTCGCGTGAATTGCTTTATTCCGCACAAAAGTCCAAGACTACTTAGATTATTTAAATAATTATTTGTCGTGGAATTTGAATGTTTCAAATCTAGATTCATATCACCCATAATTATCATGCTGTGTTTATTAGAGTATTGTTCCACTAACCTACTTAATTCTGTTACGAATCTATTTTTGCAAGTACTTGGAGGTCTATATACAGCTAATAAAACTAACTGGTGTTGTTTGTTTAAACTTATCTCTCCACTGATGCATTCAAATTGATGGGTATGTACACTGTTTTTTCTAAACAATACCGTTTTGTGGATATAAACTAATATACCCCCACCCTTTCTATGTTTACGCAATGCAGTAAATAAATTGTAGTCTTGCAGTTCATACAGACAGGAGATTTCCGGTTTAATATTAGCTTCAGAGACAATAACAATGTGTATAATATCGGGCGAGTTAGTAACAATATATTCTAGTTGCGTGAAATTTAAGATTAGTGAGCGTATATTAACATGTAAACAGAGTAGGGATTTATGATTATTAGGTAGTTTATTAATAAGGTCATGCCAGGTATTACAGTTTAATTCAATAATTTGGGGGTCTATGTCATCCATTTTTTACAACAACATATTAATACAGATAGACATGCAGTTTCTTTACTTACATTTTTTTCATTTTATTTAAGTCATATAATGACTTTACAACTGATATTTTTTTATCATTATCATTTTTACGTAACAAAACAGAGCCGTGTTTACACCAAATGTATTTGAAGTCGTTTTTCAGTTCTTCCTTAGTTTTCCACAGAAGATATGACATCGCTGGTGTCAGGGACTCGCGCAAGTATATCTTCTTTTTTCCTTCGTATCCAAGTTGTTCGGGCATAATATCCATAGGTTTTGCAGACTCTAGCCAAGCGTCACGTACTCCCTCTCGTAAGATGACCGTTATAGGAGGCGATGTTGTCGCTGTTGAGACTGTGCCTCTGTTCTTTTTCTTTCTGTAGGCTCGGATTATATCCTCCGGGTTTTGTTTGATGGTGGTAGCAATGGACTTAGCCACGTCGTAAGTATTTTCCTTTTGGCTCTCTATGATTCCGCATACTTCAAGTTGGTTACTCAGTTGATTTTGTTCGTATTGATTTATTTTGTTTTCCATCACATCGTATTTAAGGCTCATGTTTTTGTAGTTGTTTTTTAGTTCTGAGCATTGATTTTCCAGGGTTTTCATATTCGATTCATAGAGTTTAATTTTTTGCTCATATTCGTCGATTTTATCCGAGAAAAATTCCAAGGTATGTTGCAGTTCTTGTTTGATAATTTCTTTAATGTCTTTCCTGATAGCTCGGAGGGCCTCTAATGTCTGATTGGAGGCAGCGGTGTTTATTTCGGAGTCGGTGTTGTCCTCTCCTTCCTCATCCGGTATGATGCATGACAAACGTTTTGGTTTTACATTCCCTGTGCATGATTTGCACTTCCATTCAATTGCTTCAGTTGCAAACAGAACGTTCAATTGTTCGTTGGATAGTGATGCACACGAAGCATGTAGCCATTTGATACATTTTCCGCATTGTATTCCCGCAGATTTCTTCGTTATCAATTTGTTACATTTAGAACATTTAACCATTTTTAGTTTTTATTAATTTCGTTAGAAAAAACAATAAGTAACGGGTAGTTGACTGTTACTATCGAGAGCGTGTTACCGCTAGTGCGACGCGCGAGCAACTGAATATCGGAAGTGGCGCTAGTTTCGCACCGTTGGGAACCTTTAGAATTATAATTTCTTTTTTACAAAATAAAAGAGACCCGCCTTCAACAATCTGACACATACATAATCTCGAGTACTTCCTCTTTTTCGAAGTCTGTTAAAATAGGTAGGTACTAAAACCTTTTCCTGAACGTAACAAATACATTTCTAAAAACCACATCAAAATCGGTTCAGCCAAACGCGAGACAATGGCAGACAAACATACATACACACATACAGGTCAAATTGATACCTCCTTTTTTTGAAGTCTGTTAAAAATACAGTCGATAATTTTGTAAATAAATTAGCGTTGTCATACTAAGCTTTTATTTCAAAGTAGGTACTTAGGACCTATTCAATAGCTCTTCAAATAGTCTCGTGTTTATAGGTCCATTATTATCAGTTGGTAGTCTATGTAAATGATTGTTTTGCGTGATCAATAACGCAGACAAGGTCAATCAAATATTGGAATCCTTAATAATGTAAAGCCTGGCACGCGACAGTCGATTTCGTCTTGATTTAAGTGCCAATGGCAACAAAGTAGGATACTTACGTAACTTAACTACCTAGGTAGGTACTTACCTAATTTTAGGTGTCTCTCCTCCTCTTCACTAAGATTTCAGCGGGAACGTAACCCTAGCTTTGCTAGTATTATACTAGTCGACCCGGCGAACTTTATACCGCCGGGCCGAAGGTTCGTTTTCGGTTCCAGTTTCGGCTGAAAATAGTGTTTCGGTCGGTCTCTAAAAAAACTCATCAAAATCGGTTGCATAGTTTTAAAGATACTTACATCGAAACAGACGCGGGAAGCGACTTTGTTTTTATACTATGTATGATACAGGATGTTTGTGATAGGGACGGTAATAAATTAAACTGTACTGTATGAAATTTATTTTTGGAGCAAATAGTTTCTTTTGTGTTTTTTGTTTGGACCCTTACGCTAGAACATGAATTAGAAATATTTTTTGCAGGATGCGATTGGCTCTACCTTAGGTGTTTGACTTCTTAGTGTTTCCAAATCTATTTCGCTAATAATACAGAGGGAATTGGGCATTAAAACAAGGTCTAGTAATCTAACTTAGGTATAATATATAAATTTTATATCAATAAGTTTAACAACCAATTTTGCATGTGTATAGACAACAGTTTACGAATTACAACAAGCGGGGTTCACACAATGCCTGTACAAATACATACAAATACATATAAATTGTCCCAGAACCAAGAAACTAGGAACGTTCAAATAAAACGATCGAGACGTAGCGCAACGTACAAAAGCACAATCAGTCTATGGCACCAATTATTTCACTTAAAACTTTCAAGTCTACAATAGTAGTCAGTCAGTGCTATATCTCGTCGGAGTCGGAGCGTATGGAGTCGTAGTTGGAGGTCTTGCTGCGCAGCATTCGCAGGAAGGATCCGACCGCGAAGATGGTGCGGCGGTGCCGGTGGAAGATGCCCTGGTACAGCGCCTCCCGCAGCGCCTTGCGGTCGTCGCCCGACGACGCCTGCGCGCTCAGCGTCGCGTCCGAGTGCGCGCTCACCGACTTCTGGTGCCGCAGGCTGCCGTGCTTCTTCTCCAGCGACTTCTGGTTGGGCAGGCTCATCGTTGACTCTATTGACGAGTTCTTCGTTCGTCTCAGGCTCAGCAGCTTCTTGCCTGATGACTGCGACTGTTCGGAAGACGAGCGGGAGGGTGCCAGCTTGGACCGATGCAGAGGGTTGTTGGCGGCATCCGGGACGGTGATCTCGACGGATTTTTGGCTGACTGCGCTGGAGCGGGTCAGAGTGCGCGGGTGAGCCGCGGGCCCCGGCGCCTCGGCGGCGGCGGCCTGGAGCGGCTGCTCCGTTTTGACTGCGATCATGTTGCTGGAGCTTTCCCAGCTCACATCATCGGCGGGCGCGCCTCCACGCCACTCTCGACGGCCGGCACAGCCAGGCGCACGGCGTCCGCGGGGCCCGGCGCCTCGCTGCGGCCGCGGCTCTCGCAACAGTAGCTGTACGTTATCGTGGGCACGGCGGCACCATCCTCTATTTTAACAGCCTGGAGGTTGCGCGCGAGCTCGTCGCAGTGGTCATGCGGCGGCGTTGTTTTGTCATCGGCGCTCATGCTCTTGGCAAGCCATTCCTTCTCGTCGTCGGCGTCACTGGGGTCGAGATCGGGCGAGCGGCGGCGCAGCGCCGGCGAGCAGTGGACCTCGAGCAGGCCAGACAAGTTCACGTTAAAGTTACGTGTCGGCGGGTCCTCGCGCAGCTGCTCGCTGACGCAGGCGTCGGAGATAGTCTCTAGCTCCTCTTGCAGTTGGACGTCGTCTTCGTAAAACTGCGAGAGGTCCTGTAGCTCGTCGTACCAGTCCGCGGCGAGCAGCGAGCCGGCGGCGGGCGGCGGCACGGAGGCGGTGGCGGCGGCGGAGTCGCGGCGGTAGCTGTCGATGAGCGGCTGCAGCGAGTCCTCGTGCTGGCGGAACAGGCGGCAGTAAGCCTCGCTCACGGCGTGCAGAGAGTAGGCGGAAGGCGGGCGTGGCGCGGGCGATGCGGCGGGCGCGTCGGCGGCGACTCTGCGCCACAAGCTCCTGCGCGCTCGCTCGCACGATATTGCATTAGAATTAAGAATCCTTTCAAAGTCTGCCACTTGTTCGGCTTCGGCGATTTGCAGCAGCAGCCGGTTCTCGGTGTCCCCGCGGCGCGGCGCTCGTCTGCTAGCCGCAACCTGCATCAGAGGATTAGAAGTCTTAGTTCTGTCGTCGCCCTCGTTACGCAACGCTGGTCTTGCTAAGAGTCCAGCCTTGGGATGGTCATACTTTGTAGACAGCTGGAGCGTTTGCACAGATATTGCAAATGGTTCTTTATGAACGATGTTACGATTTTGTGGTTTGACAAAGACGCTGGGTTTTCGTTTTTGTTTACTGTGCTGAGGTAGGTTTTTGAGAGCATGAGCATGATAGAAATGAGTTTGGGAGTATGAGAGACGCGCGAAGTCAGCGGATCGTGGGGCCCGGGTGGCGCGGGAGCGCGGGCGCTCCGCGAGGCAGACGCTACGGGCGCGGAGCGGCGGCGGCGAGCGGTCGCGGCGGCAGGCCGGCTGCATGGCACCAGCATCCAGCAGCGGTACGGTGCTGGCGGCAACCGGGACAACACTGCGTGCAATTGCACATACCGCTACTTAATAAAAAATCCGTGCCTAACTCCGCGACCCGCCACTATCGATTTTATGTCTCGAAAACAATCGAAGATCGTAAATCACAACGAAAATAGAAGAAAAAAAAACAACGAATCGAACTCGTCCTCAGGGCCGCAGCCGAGTGGGAGGGAAGGCTTTGACCTGACAGGTTATTGCAAATTACAGTTTTCATGTGTTTCGGCTGTCAGCGGTTAAATGCGGGGTTTTACGAACCAACTCGAACCCGTGAAACCGCATGAAATCTAGAATGAACTGAATTCGTGTTTAAAAAAAAAGTAAGTATAATTCTTAGTATGTTTGCATAGTTAGGAATACGTAGGTATACCGTAACGTATTTAATGTTATGTCATTGAGGAAATTCCAAAGATCACGTTTAGTGTAAAAGGAACATGTCCGTAAGCATAAAAACGCATTAAATCCCATATTTTATGAGTTATTGAGCTATAAAATGTGTTATTTTTCAGATACTATTAGATAAATCGACATTGAAAGTTATTATGAGTTCTCGAAGACATGCCCACTCGGTAACGATCTAACGATCTTGAAAACTTTTAGTATACTTTTTTATTTAAAGGTAAAAAATTTGTTAAGCAAACTTTTTGAAATAATTAAAATTTAACTGATTTCGTAGTTCCTCTCCCAATACAGTTTTATCACTGCGGGGGAGTGGGCAATATAGCTCTTACAACAAATAGAAAACTTGAATAAGATGTAAAGAGGAGGCCTCTGTCTATTGACACACTAAACAAATTTTGTGCATGAGCCTACTATACTTTTTAACCTTCCCCTTGAATCACTTTACCTATTAAAAAAAGGCATCAAAATACATTGCGTAGTTTTAAAGATTTAGGCATACAGCATAGGGGCAGACGCGGAAAGAGACTTTATTTTATACTGTATATTGATAGACCCGGCGAACTTCGTACTTCTTACTTATAACTAACTAGTCGACCCGGAGAACTTCGTACCGCCTTAACTAATACTTGCTTGTGCATGAAATATACATATAAACCTTCCTCTTGAATCACTCTATCCTTTAAAAAAAACACATCTAAATCCGTTAGCTATTTTAAAAGATATAAGCATACATAGGGACAGACGCGGGAAGCGACTTTGTTATATACTATGTATTGATTTGTGAATGCATGTACCTAGACAATACTTTTAAACCTTCCTTTCGAATTACTCTACCTATTTAAAAAAAAAACGCATCAAAATCCGTCGCGTAGTTTTAAAGATTTAAGCATAAGGGGCCAGTCGCGGAAAGCGACTTTATTTTATGTATACTTACACTATGAAAGTGTTGAATTATGTTGTAAGTCTGTGTAGGTAGAGTAGCCATAACATTAATCTTTAAAGGTATAGTATATAGACTATTATGCAACATACAACAACAGGTCAATATTAAAATGTTCCGTGACAGCCATCCAGTTATTAGCAATTTTCTGTTTTTAGTAACAAAATTATAATTTAATCACATTAGCTAGCAGCAACTTGTTACCGAATAGTCACAAGGACAGGCTTGTTTACTGGACTGGTTGTACGACATTCATTAGATAAAATTATATTAATTTCGCTAATGAAAATCGATTTAATTTAAGAGATTTAAGACTCATAGCACAGCTAAACTGGAAATTTCGGATGCGTACAAACTTATGATCTATTTAATTTCACATTGAGGAAAAAATATATCTTATTCTTCAGGATATATGCTAGGTAATTACTGTAAATTTTATTTTTTACCAAAAACGAATGAGGGATATGAAAAATTATATCCCTCATTCGTTTTTGATTGAACTAGTCGACCCGGCGAACTTCGTACCGCCTACCCTAATTTTGTGCATGTATTCAACACATTAAAACCTTCCTCTTGCATCACTTTATCTATTAAAAAAAACTCATTAAAATGCGGTGCTTAGTTTAGTTTTAAAGATTAAGAGCCAGTTTAGAGCGATGCTAGCGCTATGCGCTATTCGCGAAAAAAAAATATTTTCTAAACTTAAAGAATAGAAGCTCATAAAGAATACAACATAGGGACAGACAGCTAAAAGCGACTTTGTATTGATGAAGATAATATGCTGGAAGCTGGAAGTATTGTACAAATTGACACATTTATTTTGAATTACGAGATGCAATACCAAAATAACTTGTGAATAAATTATATGTGTATGAAAATAATCCAATATTGGTTTAGCTTCATCCGTCCGATAATTATATCGACTGCACCCAGCTGTATCCGGCATAACAAATGAAAAACATATTTAGTGTGCGGCGTAGTTCGATGCAACTTGCAACGCAATAGAATGGAAAAATACGTTTTGAAGTCATCGCTATATCAAACCAATTTGTAAAAATAATCTAAATAAAGTACCTATGTAGGTATTTCGCAGGCAGGCAGTACCAGGCGCCGAAACCGAGCACAGTAAACAAAAACAAACATTAAAAAAAAGCTCTCGTCAAAAATTACCAGTCACGCTCACGTTACAACCATGAGAATCCGAAACCCATTAATTCTTTAATTCAATTTTCAGTATCCCTAAAGGAGTATTGTTACAAATAGATACCTATAATCAAATCAAAAACTATTGTGTGACCTACTTACCGGGAATTAGATGAAAATATTGTCGCTTATTTAGTAGCTTTTTGTATCCGAATACAAAATAAACTTTTACAAAAACCACACTGGGGAAAGGCACTGAGTTTTTTTCAATAAGATTAATAAATATTATAAAATGTCTCTGACACACACTCGGTCGTCGTGCGGATGGTATTGAAGAAGCACTACAGTCACTGTTGCGTCAAAAATCAATAGCGTTGCTCAGCCATTCGGAGAGGCTGAACTGAGAGGAGTGCCTTAGCCTCGCTGGCGGCCATTCAGTGAGACTACATCAGACATGCGTGAAACGAAAACAGCCATTTCTGAAAAGAGCGGGAAAAGTGACTCTTTTTTGTTTTTCACGACAAGTAGAGTTATGAGCGCTTGTGTAACAATGTTTCTTTTCTTTTGTATAGAGACAAACAGACGTTAAGCATTTACCTACGTCTGTTGATAACGTTTGTTGATATTTTAACATCGAGGACATGTATGTCATAATGATTGTTTGCATTTTAGGGCTTGATTGAAATAATTAAACAGTGTTAATTAGATGAAGGTTGTGTCTTTCACTTCACACGACAGTCTGGCAGATCACATGCGAAGGTTACTGTGTTGTTTCTGTAAAATAAAAAATAAAAACTTTTAGTTAAATCGATAAAAAACAAAGCACATGTACAGGTGGCGGTCTCGTTCAACGTAACACTTTTGTATATGGTCTCGTGAGCACCAGACAGTAATATAAATGAACAAGAGCTTTTTTTACAATACAGAAAAACCGGATGTTACGCTGAACGAAGGAGCCATCAGTAACTGTAGCCGATAGGGCACGGATTTTGCACGGACCCAAACATTAATAATTTCTTGTTTACAAAAAAGGAACCCGCCTTCAATAAACTGACACATACATCAACCGAGCACTTCCTCTTTTTCAAAGTCAGTTAAAATAGGTACTAAAACCTTCTCCTGAATGTAACAAATATTTATCTGAAAACCGCATCAAAATCGGTTCAGCCAAACGCGAGATAATCGCGGACAAACATACATACAGGTCAAACTTAGATACTTCTTTCTTAAAAAAGTCGTTTTAAAAAAAATATCTCAAAACTTTTGTCATACACACATACATACAGGTCAAACTGATAACCTCCTTTTTTGAAGTCGGTTAAAAAATATGAAAAAACTAAGCAAATATAAACAGAATAACATTCTTGCACGGTTCCTCTACAAACTTATAAACTCTACATAAGACTCTACTTCTACCAACTCTATATTATGAATTCTAAAAGTAATACAGTCTAGGCCGGCCAGCTCCAGTTTAGATATAAATTATTACTAGCTTCCCCCGTTTCAGGATCAGGAAACACGTTTCCCCCATACCCCTGTGAATGATGCAGGGGAGTAGAAACTAAAAATCCTCAGAATAAGTACTTACCTAAGGTAAAGGCACCAGTCTTGGAAGCTATAAGGTTTTTTTTTTTTCAGTTTTTTGCAAATATTTTCTAAACTATGATTGCTACAGTTACAATGCGTTATGTATTTTTAACCCTGACGCTAAAAGAGTGAAATGTCTGTTGTCTGTGTATCTGTCCGTGGTATCGTAGATCCGAAACGGATGAATCGATTTTCGTTCCCGAGTGTTCTTAGGCATTTTTCATGGAATCTGTTCAGACGTTTGAAGATTTTCAGTTTTTTTCTAGTTTATGAGAGGAACTAGCTTTCTGATCTCCGATCGATTTTAAATTTGGTACTTTCATTAATATTGTAAGTAAGTATTGGTAAAGCTGGGTTAGTGTAGATTCGCCAAGTGCTCATTTCGCCAAGTACTTTTTAACTCCATACTTACATCGAGTGTATTTTCGCCAAGTGATTTATTAATTAATTTTGCATCGTGTATTTTCGCCAAGTCGTTAAAATTATTACAGGTTTCACTAATGCAGTACCAATTTAACACTAGCGTATCTGCCTCTTGCCAAGCATTTGTGAACTATGAGAAAGCTTTTGATTCGTTTGAGTCAGCGGTGCCAAGTGAACCATTGGTATATCGAGTGTTGAAGTGTTTGTACAAAAAAGCCACTATAGTTAGACTACAGGATCAGAGCACAAAGCCTGCAGCGGGGATTCATAACAGAGGCATAGGGGGATATCATATCCCTAAAACTGTTCAATGCTGCACTCGAGGATATCTCCAAGAACTGGAAAGATCTTTCTAAGCATCAATAAACGGCGAAAGTCTACGAAAATTGTGTGTTGCCAGTATGGGCAAACGCAACAGAGAAATGGTCACTGAAAGGGTGATAGAATTGGTTTTGTTCAGAGTTTCCCTGCATATTCGAATAAGAAGTGATGGCATCCGCAGAAGAATTAAAGTCACCGAAATAACCCGAAGAATTGCGAAATGCAGGCAATGGGCAGGGCAAATAGCTCGGAGAACCATCGGAGAACAGATGCCCGAAAAGTAATGGAGTGGGTGACAGCGCACAAGAAGACGCCGAGTAGGTAGACCTTCTACTAGTTCATGTAGCCCTGGTACTTTTAAATATAAATTTAAAACTAAAATGCATGAACGAGTGCATACGAAACCTAAGCAACAGACCTAAGAAATAAGTGAAACCAACTTTACTTTATAAAATTTTGTAATCAAAATCAGCTTGGCGAAAATACACGGCGTTTGACACTTTGCGAAATGAGCACTTGGCGAATCTACACTAACCCCCATCAGCTCTCTACATAGTCGGAGGGTTTTTTTTTAATTATGTTGTTATTATTATTATAAAGAGTGGACAATCCCAGTCAGTAGTTGTGGGGTGGTATGGTATGTATACTGTATAGAGCTACTATTTGTTAGAGTAATTGACACTGGGGTCATGCAATCAGACGACAATTGGGGACAATCATTATGTACCTACCTACTGAGAATAAGTTTGTTTTTATTGCTCTGGATGGTTTTGTTAATGTTTTTATTTTTACTAGCTGCCCCGGCCAACTTAGCATCGCGCCTTACAATTTTATATGGATAAATTTAGTTGTTGTTTTTACTAACTTTCCTTGCTTTTTTCCTTAATTTCTCACCTTTTAAAACTTACCTGGACTAGGTACACTACAAACATTTCAAAACCAAATCAGCTACATCGGCCCGTCCGTTCTCGAGATTTATCGAAACTAACGAACCACGAATTATGTTTATGTAGGTATATAGTAGATAGAATTAGATAGTAGGTTACTAAGTATTTCTCTCAATTAGCTGGATAGATTGTAATATGTAAGGTAAGTACTACATACAGATAGAATATCGTATCATTATCATAATATCATAAGAAAATAAACATAATGCATTTGTAATTGGACGGTAATATAAAATCGATAAAAACAATAGAGCTTGTTTGTGCAACATTGTTTGCACAGAACGCTCAATATAAAAAATTATGGATGTATTAAATTTAATGTAATGTTATAGGTACAGTGCCGGATGCGGACCGACGAACACTTCCATCTACAATAATCTACATGGTCTCCTTTGCACTTTGCACTAGACTGTAATGCCAAAGAACAAGAGCTATTTTGCAATACAGAAAAACTGGAAAAAAAAGGTGTTACGCTGTCTCTGTCCGCATTAACATACGTTATCGTATTTACCTACTTGTTTCAACTATGTAGGTAGGTACCTAACTTATGCCGATCAATCTGCAATACATCCATTACCCAATAAATGGAGTGCTCTGAACACTTGAATAGCTGATGCAGTGAATTCACAGCCAAGAGGCCAAGGTCGGATTGGATTACGGCTATTGTACCCGATACCTGATGCACCTTTACCTATCCATAAAACATTATTAAGATGGAAGAAATCGCTTTAAGCGATAAGGCCGCCCATTGCCCTCGGTCTTTTTGTATTCAAAATTTTACTCATTGTATTATTTTTGTAGTATCTTATTTGTATTTGTATAGCAATAAAGCGTTTTTTTTATCTTTATCGTTAAACATTTTTGAAGTTTAAAGATCCTGGATAAGCGGTCTATTGGAAAAAGTTTTTTCATGAATTATCGAAACCTATTATTTTACAATCCAAAGAGTTTTTCATTTTTTGCTTGGGCCTAATAATAAACTTATAACAAACTAGAGGCTGCCCCGCGGTATTTCCCGCGCAAATTCCTCATAAACACAAAAATCCCGTTTTTCCCGTTCCTGTGGGAATTTCGGGAAATCCTTTCTTAGTGCTCACCTACACTCCCTAAGGAACCTACATGCCAAATTTCAGCTTTGTACGCCCAGTAGTTTCGGCTCTGCGTTGTCAGTCAGTCAGTCAGTCAGTCAGTCAGTCAGTCAGTCAGTCAGTCAGTCAGTCAGTCAGTCAGTCAGTCAGTCAGTCAGTCAGTCAGTCAGTCAGTCAGTCAGTCAGTCAGTCAGTCAGTCAGTCAGTCAGTCAGTCAGTCAGTAACGGAAGAGTTTTATATATATTGATTTTATCAATATAGCAAAACAAAACTGAAAAATATAATTTTTGTTCTAAGCTTCTCCATTTTTCAATGTACTTTCACGTATAAAATAATACTTACTTACTTTTAGATAAAAGCAGTAAAAGTACTAAAGTAAAAAATGAATTTTTAAGACAAAACTGGAATGTCGTTTATTGGGCAAAATTACAATATAGTAGTTTACTTAATTACATTTAATTAATTTCAAAATAAATAGTAGAGGCATGTAGTTGTAGGGGGGTCAAATAAGTTAACTTAAAACTACATAATAATTCTAGGTAGCCGTGTAAAAAATAGGAAATAAACAACAAATAAATATTTTTGGCAATAAAATGCTTTGGATAGTTTTTTTCTAATACCAGTTCCCTTAATAAGACCGCATATAGAAGAACTCCTTTTGTTCATCTCGCGTTTTTTTAATTGTCTTTTTTCTTTAGATGCACAGAAAGAACCACAACCAAATATGACCTTCTTAGAGCTTCAGCTTACGTTTAATTAGAAGAAGAGTTAATTTACTTAAAATATGTAAGCTTAAATAACTTAAAATACAAAAGGTGCAGTAGCCAGCACATCAACCTGCCCATCTATCTTAATATGTAAGTACTACAAGTACGGTTTATTTAAAACAAATAGCTTAAAGTGCTGCTTGCAAAGCTTCTCAAACCTAACATAATAAATAATATAAAAACTATAAGTAGATCCTTATAGTAAGTACCTACCTTTGTATGTACTTATTTAATAATACACCTTAAAATATATAAACTAAACATAAAGCTTAAAAGTGCCTGCGTTTTATTTACTAGATAAAAAATACCAGGGAGTAAATTCGATAAATTCCTAGGCACTTTTAAATCCACTTATCCATAAAAAATACTTGACTTAAAAAAATCCTTATAAAAAATTTCAGAAAATCACATATTCTGCTGTATAAACTTCCTTTCATTCATACAGTTCTCAAGCTCATCATGGTACTTGTCTATCTTGGCATCAAATCCAGGACTCTGAACTGTGCTACAATCAAAACTGTTACCAGTTATAAACTTCTCTTGATTGAGGGTTGAATCGAAACGAACTTTTTTACCTGGAGTATTAGTTTTACTTGATGTATCATTGTCACTGTTCCGTTCCTTTAACGGAGTAACATTCATGTTCAGCCGAGTGTTTCTAAGAGTTTTAATTGTCTCATATTGATGCTCTTCATCATCAAACTCCTCAATTTCAATCTCATCTGAATTATCCAGGTTCAAACAAGGATTCTCTATACCGGTATCTGTTTGTTCTGTGATGACTGTCTTTGGCTGTTTCCTAGGAACTTCGTAAGGATTAAGCGTTGTATTAACAGCTATTGCCTTCTCGTGCTTGAATGTTTTTTTAAGTGTTTTGAATACTTTCTTGGAAAGTTTGTTTATTAGAGTGTGCTTGTTTCTGCTGTCCGTTGAATCGTTGGAGCTGGCATGTGAACTGTTCTTGTTCAAGTTTATTATATCCACAGCACTAAAATGTGACACATCATGGCCGAGGATTTTACTCTGTTTATTGTAATTGGGCTCTACAGAAATATTCATATTGTCAATGTTTTCGTAGATAGGACTCTCTGCTCGCAAGGATTCGGCGTTTTCGTACTCGTGAGACTGAGAACTGGATGCCGTTGATTCGTGGACAGAAACTGCGTATTCAGGAACTTCGAAAAGTCTTCTTGGCATTATAGGGTTTTCTTGTATGATCTGGGTTTCAAATGGCTCCTCGGCTATTGGATTGTATTCCATTTCAGTGACATTTGAAGGTTCAAGAGACAAGAATGGGTTCTCAGCTGTAGTTACTTCAACAGGACTCCCAGTTAGGAATGGATTAGTATTCTTTTTCTTTTCAACAACACGTTTTTTCTTTGTGATTATTGTTATAGTTTTAATCTCCATAATATTGCTTTCATTTAAGTCATCATCATAGAGAAGTGACTGATTTGAAGCGTTAGGCGAGTTTAAAGCTAGTCGCTCAATAAAGCTTAGGCTCATATTAGATTTTGGTGGATTATTTATAAAAACATTATTAGTAACATTGGCTTGTATGTTTGTGATATTAGATAGATCTGTGTCAAATATATCGGTTTGGTTAACAGATGACGGTTTGTCTTCGAAGACAGTAATACTTTTATCAACTTCAGTTTCTTGGATAGAGACATCACCCTCAATGTCCATGAAAGGAAAGTCGGCACCAATGATAGGCTCTCTTGAATTGGGTTTGTGAAGCGCATCACTGTTAACATTAGCATAAATAGGCTCATCAACACTATCATATTTTACTTCTTGAAAATTGACTTGAGTATCACTCTGACTATGTGTAATTTTGCAAGCTGAAGTACTGTTCACATCGTTTAAACTCTGATGAGCTTTGAGGGTCCTCCGCACATTATCTAGCTCCCGAGTCAAAAACTCATTAACAGCTGCTTTACTTATACCAAGATCTAAAGCGGTGTTCTCAAATGCTGTTATTTCACAGCTTCTTGTTCTTTTCCGTTTTTTATTAGGAACTATTTCCATTGCTGTGTTGACCATAGGGTCATCGTTGGCTAGTAGGTCCAGTGCTGGGTTTAGGTATGCGTTGGGACAAGGTACAGCTATCTTGCGTTTGGCTTTTGGTATTATCTCAAATTGATTGTTGTCCACAGGGTCCATGGTCTGTAATGGAAAAATGCTTTGAATAAATTTAGATGCAATTAAACTTCTACATTTAGATAAATATTTTTATCGTTGAATTTATCACAGAATTATGAGGTTTGGTACATAGTCGGTAGGTACCTACTCAATAAGTTTTCAGATCTTTAAGTAAACAACATAAATTAGTCCTAGAAATCAATAGTTGAAGAGAGATAATTTTGTTTTAGGTTTTTTAATTCAGTAATTCATAGACTCTGTTTCATACATTAGTAGGTAACCTACCTTTAATCTTCATGGTAGGTGATGACAAAAGTACAGCAAGGTTTTTATCTTACCTTTTGGTTTGAAACAGTAGCAGAATCCTCGGGAATATCACAACAAAATATTACTGACTTTATCACATGTTAAACATACCGAAAAACTAGACTAGGATAACACTTTTCATTTATAAAATTAAAATTACTAACCATCACCTATTTCATCAATATCAAACTGTAAACAAAAAAACCGGAGGCAGATGTTTTTGTTTTTTGTACTCGCGCTAACGGCGGTTATTTTTGTTTGACATTGACATAGGGATGCTCGATGATCATCGATGTTCGATGATTATGGATTTAGGAGGCAAAACATTGATGTTTTAACATCGATGTTGCGTTATATCAAACATCGTAACAACGATGTTATTATATCAAACATCGAAACATCAGTTTTGTATTGTCACATCGATGTTACAAACATAAAATCGACATCAGGCCACTGGAAGAAATCGATTTCTCAAAGTTACGATCAACACCCCTCAACAAAATCTTTTTTTTTTTCGATTATTTTTTCAATTTCTGAATCCTGAACATGAAAAAAAAAACTCGTTTTCTAACTTCTATTGACATTTGTGAAAAACATCGATGTTGCCTAACATCGATGTTTTGGGTACGATGATCATCGAACATCGATGTTTTTTTCAATATCGACCATCTCTAGTTTGAAATTTGATTTGACAGCCAGCCACAGCACTTTGTTTGACATTGACAGTTATTTTATGTGTTGCCATCATAAAAAAACTAACCATTATTTAGTTGATTTGATTGTGGTTGGGGGTTTTTTTATGCTCTTTACAAGCGAAAAAAAATGTAGTTTAGCGTAGCGTTCTACTATTTCTACGGTTTAAAAGCCGTAATAGATGCGTTAATAGCCTATACATACAAGTGTATTTGTTTTTTTAAAAGCCAGACCATGAAACTAGCGGCAGTCTCCAACCTCTCTGCATTAAACTATTTATTATAGTAGCTAGCGTAGCGTTTCCCATCTCTCTGGAGTATGTACAGTCAAGGACTAGGAGGCCGTAACAGATTTGTCTATGGTTTCGTCAGCCCTAGACTGTAAAACCAAAGAACAAGAGCTATTTTGCAATACAGAAAAACCGGAAGTGTTACGCCGATCGTGTCCGCCACTGTACATCTGTAGTAGCTACGCTCTGTAATAGCCTCGTTATTTGAAGGCTTATTATTTTATTCTATCAGCAAATAAATTATTATATCAAAGGGGATTTCGGAACTATCCCAAATTTGTAGGGTAACCTAGAGTATGCAAATTTGTAGGTAACCTAGAGTATGTCGTACTATTTATTACACTGTGCCTAGAGTAAGAGGTAAAATTTTGGAACAAAAACCACCAAATTCAATAATGTCCACAAAATATATTAGGTACCTAAGTATCTTAGTTAAGTAAGCATTAAAAGTAAGTTATTGGAACCTTTTCTTTATACACAACTAAGTTTCTACTAGCTAAACATGATTTATAGACGATAGAAGAGAGCTGACGAGGAAGGCAATTCCTGCACACTGTCAAAATATCACAACTCGGTTGATAACAATGGTAGTAGGTACTTCAGAGGCATAGCACCACAGCTAAAGTAGCGCCTTCGCGAAATAAATTAATATGCTTTAAACTAAGGCAAATATCAAAAATATGAAACAGTATTCCATTAGATAATGCAGCCCAGTGAATTGTAATTACTACGTACGTATGTACTAAGCTAGTAATAATAGTTCAATGATGCAGCCTAGTATTTTTAGGGCACTTTTGTATAGCTTTTAGGTTAAAGATCAAAGAAAGCTACTGATTGTTGCCAAAAGCGGCCGTTTTTAGCAACAGTTTGTAGCTTTCTTTGGTGTCTTACCTAAATGCTTGACAGCAGCAGGTACCCTAAATTACTAGGTTATATTATCTAGTGGAATACTGTGTTTCACATTTTTGATATTTGCCTTAGTTTGGAAGATATTAATTTTTCGCGGGTGGCGCGGTGCTACTTTACTGTGCTATGACTCTTAAGGCGGTAACTCTCGGTATGGCGCAAAATTAAAAAAAAAATACGTATGTAAAAATCCATCGCCCACATTGTTATATAAGTACTAGAGGCTGCCCCGCGGTTGTTCCCGCGCAGATTTCTTATAAACACAAAATTCCCTTTTTTTCCCGTTCCCGTGGGAATTTCGGGAAATCCCTTCTTAGTGCTCACCTACACTCCCTAAGGAACCTACATGCAAAATTTCAACCCGCTACGCCCAGTAGTTTCGGCTCTGCGTTGTCTGTCAGTCAGTCAGTCAGTCAGTCAGTCAGTAACGGAAGAGTTTTATATATATTGATATCGTTTTCTAAGACAGAGTTACAGATTTTGTGTATATACAAGGAACTTGATTTTTGGCCTTTCTTCCAAAAACGTCGAACGCATTACAATGTGAATGATATGAATACAATGAATTCATTTAAACTTTATTAATAACTAGAGGCTGCCCCGCGGTATTTCCCGCGCAGATTTCACATAAACACAAAAATCTAGTTTTTTCCCGTTCCCGTTGGAATTTCGGGAAATCCTTTCTTAGTGCTCAACTGCACTCCCTAAGGAACCTACATGCCAAATTTTAGCTTTGTACGCCCAGTAGTTTCGGCTCTGCGCTGTCTGTCAGTCAGTCAGTAACGGAAGAGTTTTATATATATTGATGAATTTTTTTGCCAGAAAAAATAAAAACGCGAAAAAAATATTTTCGCGCAATAACCAGAGTTACTGCATTAACTAAGGTTTTAACATACCATAACCATAGCTCCTATTATCGGCGACCGCTAAACGTAGCTGGAATTAATTAAACTTTAAAACTACCCTACCACGTTAAAAACATTTTTTTTATATATTTTTATATCACAATATTAAGCTTCTACTCTGTAGATAAAATTTTAAATATCATAAAAACAATTATTTATCAAAATAATCGCATTTTTTATAAATTCCGAGCTAAGTACATCAATAACATTATCACTTTAAGATGATACAAAATAAACGATTTTATACTTTATTGCAAAATACATATTTCTTATAAAGTACAGTGGCAGTCTAAGTCGCTGTAACACTTTCGGTTTTTCTGTATTGCAAAATAGTTCTTGATCTTTGGCAATACAGTCTAGGGCTGACGAAACCATAGACAAATCTGTTACGGCCTCCTAGACCGCCACTGTTCCTACAATATTTGTACATAATAACATTTTCTTCACCGAAAATACAAGCCAAAACACTTATTTTCACTCAATAAAATTATTTTGAAGTAATCAATAAATTGTCTATGTAAAGATAACGTAGGCATAGATTTCTTGATTACTTTTTGTAACCTTTAATGAGCCGCTAGAATTTACACGTTAAAAATTTTGCACCAAAAATCAGTGTTTAAAAAAAAGTGCCCTTAATATTAAAAACTTGTAAGTAATGCAAATCCGTCTAAAAAAATAAGCAGGCATTTTAAATGCACACATTACAATTATTCTATTAAACTTTGTGATTACCCTACATAAATATAATAAAATTTATGTTTGGCTTTATTTTTTCTAAGGTGCTCTAAATTATCTGGTCATATAATTGCTCTTAATATCCATATTTTAAGCCCGGCCCACATCTGACCAGGCGCGGAGAAGACACCGAGAGGAGAACAATTTTAACTGAACTTTAAATACTATGGCACAGGGTTGAAATTGCAATCGCGAGCCGTTTCTTATGGTTGCTCGCCGCGCTTCGCTAGATGCGCGCTGGGTCATAGAATTACTTATATTTAAATAAAATTTCAAAATCTATATTCTATATTATACTGTTTATTTAAATCTAAATGGAATGTAAACTACTCTTAGGCCCTTCTCTCATTACGAGACGCACAGTCTCGGAGACTAGTTCTTGCGGAGTATCTCAGTTACAACACTCGCACACTTTGATAGATACCGGTATCTTAGGTCGGCATTGTGACGTCCTTTGAGCATGACCACAGAATACCTAATAGTACCAGGTACAGAAGGCTCACTCAACGGAGTCGCTTAAATAAAATTAAATCTAGCTGCGTACACATAAAGCACAATCTAGCTCGCTCCTGTTACATATAACCTTGAGTTAATATACCTCTCTCACTCTAAACTGCAAAGCCGCAATGCATATTCATGCGATAATGACCCGTACTACTTTGCGAGAGCGCCTGTTCTAGGAACACTAACGGCATCGAGCAATTATTAGGGATGCGAGAACTTGGCGCGAAAATTATGAGACGCGTGCGGCGCAACCCGAGGCTGATGGGTATCGCCGGCGACGCCGCACGTACAGTGGCGGACACGGTCGGCGTAACATTTCCGGTTTTTTTATATTGCAAAATAGCTCTTGTTCGTTGGTAATACCGTCTAGGGCTGACGAAACCATAGACAAATCTGTTACGGCCTCCTAGTCCGCCACTGCACTTGCAGGTTTATACCTAAAGCGTTGAGTGAGCCAGGCAATTTCGACTGGTTATCTCGAGGTTATCTCGATTTTACCATGCGTATCAACTTCACGTAGTAGCGTAGTGTAGTCAATGAGTTTTCGACTCGATTTGGGTCTTGCAATGAAAGAAGGGCCTAGCCTACCAAATCGTATTTAATCGTATCCAAATATATTCAATCGAATTGCACGCTTTCCCAGTTTCATAGTGATGTCATTTCCTTTTTTAAAGTCTCTCATTTCATTCTTCAAATCTAATTAAATAAATGTCTAATTTACGAAGCCAATCAGCGACACTAGCGCCATTATTAAAAGAAATATGTATGGCGTAGAAAACACATTAATTCAATCATATCAGTATTGAATTTTGTTTATTAAAATGAACGGAGGATGACCGTAACAGAACGAACGAGAGCAAACATCTAGTCATTTTGTGTAGAGCCAGATAATCGATTAAGAACATTTCTTTTCGATTAGTAACGCTGGCGCTAGTATCGCAGATAGGCAAATTAATATTAACTTATGTTATAAATATAGTTTGATATATTGTACTTAAGGTACAAAATAGGATTTAGGATAAGCGCTTATTTTTAATTGACCTTTTTTAATGTCGCATTCAATGATTTGCCTAAAAATTAATGGTTCTGGCAGAATGTAAGTGTTGCAACAATGCTATTGCATTAGATTTAAACAATTATGGAAGTTGAACGCACAACGTTGTCTATTCGAGTAAAGAAAATAATAAGTCAACGTTTTCCACCGGATTAGTCCCATTATCTCGACTATTTGGGAAGCTACAAACATGGAAGCTAAGATTTCAGATAAATGGGGAATGAAACATATCGGACTAAGATAATAGCCGATAACAAAACTAAATAAGTACATACGAATGGACTAAATTCAAATCATGACTCAGCGAAAAGATCATAAATGGAGTTTTTTTAATTTCTGATCTGAACCTACAGAACGAAGTATTTCAAAAACTGAAAATCTTTACTAAACCATGATCTGCCCTTATATTACGGCCGCATTTGCAATATTGCTTTTCGTCCTCTTTTCTTTTTTTTATTGACTTTGACACTCTAGAGGACGCAGCGAAAAACTAAGCACCTCTATTGCAAATGTGGCCGTAAATAGTACCCCTGAATTATCTTCCATTAGAACCGCCGTTAAAAAAACTGACAGACATGACAACCATTCAATCAATCAATATTGAGCTTCTTGAACGACGTCTCAACGACGTTTGTCTTGTCTTTGATCGCGCGTTTCCTTTGAGCCTCCTCGTCGACCCAGTGCTGATCAAGGGCCTGCAACTGTTGCATACACTTCTTGTGCAGTGTCTGGGTGTCCGGCAGATTCCCCCCATAGTCTGGAGGGAGGGCGGACCGCGGGATCACCGTCTCGTAGAAGCTTGTCAGATCTTCTGTCTTACTGTGGAATTGTATCTGGAAAAAAGATTTTAATTTTTAATTAGTCGAGAACTTATCTATTTATTAGGCGTTTCTAATAAAAAAAAATATTCAATATGTGATACAAGATTCAAAAAATTCAAAATTATTTTAGTTCACATACATTACAACATATATTTGACTCGACTCTCTTCATTTAAGTAAAAAACCTGTATTCGGAGTGAGCTGCACTTCCGAGTGCACACGAATAATGGTCGCATTACAAAACAATAAAAATTAAACATTATACTTATAGCATTAGGCTTCAAACGCACAGGCGGATTTTTATTGCACAGGCGGATTTTTATTGCACAGCGGTTTGTTACCGCGCGGATAAAAATCCGCTGTTGCTGTTTTATTTCCGCGCGGTTTTAAAGGTTGTTATTTCATTTTCAACCTTATTCAAAGGCCACGAAGGTACAGGCGAATTTTTAGCCGCGCGGAAATAAAACCGCGACAGCGGATTTTTAACCGCGCGGTTTTTTATCCGCTGGTGCGCACACTTCCATAGGATTCAGTATGTTACATAAAATCCGCGCGGCAAAAAACCGCCTGTGCGTTCGTAGCTTTATGCATTATTACACCTACGCCTAGATTCAAGCATAATTATACCTATTGAAAGTCAATTAGACTAATCTGATTGGTATTGATACCTTATTTGGTAAAGTATCCTATACTGCGAGAGACGAGGTAGTTCAGAGTTCCCACCAAGCGGCTCAGGCAAACAAATGTTTGCCTTGCCTTGCCTTTTTTTTTGTAACGGGAGGAAATGTCTAACGCATTTCCCGACGCTCGGGGGAGCGTATGTGGGGCTCGCACCCACTAAAACCCCCCGGCGGCCGTCTTGGCGCTTTTGGGAAGGACCCCGGGAACCACGCATTACTGGCGTCCGAGGTTCTTCCCACGCTCAACTGGACACCTTTTTACCTGGGGTGGAAAGCAAAGAAGAGTTTGCAACGTGGGCATAAAGCAAATTCACTTCAGGCGCTGTTGAAAAGCTTGCTGAATAAACCGTCAAGTGGACCTATAGATTACCACGTCTTCATTTAAATACATCATACGAGCTTTCCCGGCTTACTTCGTTACGCCAAAGAATATAAGATACTTCAAAAGACTTGGCTCTATGGACTATGTTATTTTGACTGCCCAGAATGGCCGAAGAAAAACAAACAACAGCAACAAACCACCTGTCAAAATATCTAAACAACGGAAAAAATATTGCACCTTGGGTTACATTATTTGAGTTTAGGTAAGGATCCCTAATTTTTTTGAAAATCTAATATAGCCTATGACACTCGGGGTTAATGTAGCTTCCTACCAGTGAAATAATTTTTCAAATCGGTTCAGTATTTCCGGAGCCTATTTGTTACAAACAAAGAAACAAACAAATCTTTCCTCTTTATAATATTGGTATAGATTATTATCTACTATTCATGCATTTATGTGTATATGTCACCGGAAAATAACAAGAACCGTAAATTTATAAATTTACTAGGAAATTTATAAACTTTCGTAGGATTCTAAACGAGTGATAAATTGTATTATTTTACGCCTACATTTTCGTAAATTGATAAACTTACTAAACTCACTCGTAAAATAATAAGTAACCAATAACCAAACGCCATGTAGAATGAATTGAAATTTAACACAGAGCTACGAAAGTTTTAGCCATGACCAAAATGTTTTATTTTGGTAGAGTGAAATAGGGAATTTTAACCCCCAACTAGGTAGGTACCTAAAATACAAGGTTACTTTTTGATAAAATATGCTATTATCCCATAATAGCATATTATATCTGTCACCGTTATAGTGCGAAATACGTTAATGTGCTCTTTACCGGGCAATGTGCACATTAACTGTTTAGGTATTTTATGTGAAATATGGGGTATCCGCACTTTACCTAGTTAATGTGCGTATTACCGGATGTCTCGCCGTTAAAGTACGGAAAACAGAAAGCTCCGACCGAAAATTCAAATCTAGGGCAAAATTGTAGGTTAGGTTAGGTTTGGCTTGTGATCTTTAACCAGCGTAGCGAGCGAAGCGAGCGGAGCTTGGGTTACCTGTGTTAAACTGAAATCTAAGGCAACAATTATTCGAACTTAACTTATTCGTTAACTCTGTAGATTACCTAGGGATTTTGCAGATTACCTAGTTAATGTTGAGAACCACATTTTATTTCGAACTCTAACGGATTCAGGCAGTTGGTGCACTTTTACTGAATTTCGTACATTAGCGGTCACATATTAACCTACTTAGTTTTTAGTACCAGTAAAAATACTTTTAGTGTGATCGAATTGTTTGGCAAGTCTGATTCCACGTAAGTCTATGGACGCAAGCATTTTCACTATCAACATCGACCAATCAGAGAGCAGTGTGTTATTTTCCGTATTTCAAAAAGCGTAAAATTAAAAGCTCTTCTGTGATTGGTCGATCCGTTTAGAATCTTACGGATTGATATCCGTTAGTTTATAAATTTACTACGACGAGTCGAAAATTTATAAATTTGCGAAAAAGTGGGCGTAAAATAATTCAATTTATCTCTCGTTTAGAATCCTACGAAAGTTTATAAATTTCCTAGGAAATTTATAAACTTGCGAATCTTATTATTTTCCGGTTACATATACATATAGTATACTATGATAAATGACAGACTAGAATGATAGACCTACTGAGCATTTAAGGTTTTTTTTAAGTAAGTAGATAATTAAAGCGATCGACTCGTAATTGTCTTGTCAGCGACTTCGTTAAACATTGCTTGCTGTTTTCTTTGGGCGTGCAACAGAAATTGCATTTGTTCAAGCGGCGATGGTTAACGAAGTCGCTAACAAGACAATTACGAGTCGATCGTTTTTAGTTAAGAAACTTGATCCCCAGGTCTTCCGAAATCACAATCACAATTACCATAGCTTTTAACAGAAATCATATTTACCATATCAAAGAACTTTTTATCCATGAAAGGCCTGATGAGCAGCAGTAGTTTGTCGAGGACCGGCTCGGTGTTCATTACGTGAATAGCGCGCATGCGCACCGGCATCGCCTCCTGGATGTACTGGAAGAACTTGCGAAGCGTCCTGAAATATTGAAATGAAAAACCGTTAACCAAAACTTCTAAGGCCGCATTAAGGGAGACGCGGCGCGTTGCGCGGGGCGTCGTGCGGGCTCTGACGCGTCTCCCTGAACTACATAGGCCTATATTTTATTTAATCTTGAAGCGTAGAACGACGCGGGCACCGACGCGGCGCGTCGCCCGCGGCGTCGGCGAACTATGAACTATGCGTAATCGTAAAATAAAGCTTATAAATAAAATTCTAATGGAAGATAGTTGTGATTTTTTTCGCGCTATTCGACACAATCTTGTTAAAGTGATTCGCGTAATGGAAAATCTGACTTTAGCGGTTTTAAGGCAAATTTTATACTGAATAAATCTTTCCGTTTAGACAAAGAATAAATTAAAGTAATCTTGTACAGTCACTTGAAAAATTCCATACATAGTAGCTTGCACGCAAATACCACACACATTATGTTAATGCTGTGAGCTTAGCGAATGCGATGTTTTTTTACTCTGCATGCACTTTCATACGTCACTGTACATATATTTTTCTGATGAAACTAGTTTTGGAGTTATGACGTATAGCTATAAAAATGAGGACGCAGGGGCTGAGAGCAAAAACTCGAACAACAACAAAAAAAAATCGAAAAACGTTTATCATTAAAAATTAAATTTCAAAGATAATCTTTATACTTATTAATAAATTTAATAATGATAAGTAATAAAGCAATTTCATGATTTATCAACTGTTGCTATGACACCTGTTGTTTTAGCTTTCAGGGGGGTCATTCTGGGTCTTGTTCGTAAATTTCGATGACTCAGAATTACTCCCGGATCGACATATAAATCAATACATAGTATAAAACAAAGTTAATATCCGCGTCTGTCTGTCGCTGTATACGGATTTCGCTGTGTTCGGATGCGTTTTTTTTTAAATAGATAGAGTGATTCAAGAGGAAGGTATATAAGTATAGTACATGCACAAAAAAGTAATCTGTGGTAATAGGTTAGGCGGTACGAAATTCGCTGGGTCGACTAGTTTTATCAATATATATAAAACTCTTCCGTTACTGACTGACTGGACTGACTGACTGACTGACTGACTGACAGACAACGCAGAGCCGAAACTACTGGGCGTAGCGGGCTGAAATTTTGCATGTAGGTTCCTTAGGGAGTGTAGGTGAGCACTAAGAAGGGATTTCCCGATATTCCCACGGGAACGGGAAAAAACGGGATTTTGGTGTTTATGAGAAATCTGCGCGGGAAAAACCGCGGGGCAGCCTCTAGTTATAAATAATAATTAAAACAAGCACAGTATTAACTTAAATTTAATGATAATTTAATTAATGAGACAACTGTTTATAGAAAATTACTGTTAATGACTTATAAGAATACCTCGTTTAAGGGTCACGTAACCACCACACACTTTAGGGATTACTCACACTCTGTACACATACGCGTACACGTGCGTTCCATACAAAATCATTGTTTTCTATAGGAAAACGCTAAATAGAGCTTAATAAGTGTGAGTACTGACTTAGTCGTATAGTGGTGGCGGACACGGAAGGCGTTACACTTCCGGTTTTCTGTATTGCAAAATAACTCTTGTTCTTTGTTATTAGTCTATAGTGCGCACGAGACCATACACAAATGTGTAACGCCGTCCGTGTCCGCAACTGTACAGTGGCGGACACGATCGGCGTAACACTTCCGGTTTTTCTGTATTGCAAAATAGCTCTTGTTCTTTGGCAATACAGTCTAGGGCTGACGAAACCATAGACAAATCTGTTACGGCCTCCTAGTCCGTGACTGTACAATAATATAATAAACTTATAATACTTTTATAAGTATAAGCCGCGCACATAAAGAAATGATTTGAAAATCACGCATATATTAGTATGAGGGAAGAGTTAAGAAGGGAGACAGCCCATACAACGACCGCCATTTTCAGATCGTTTCCCACGTAGATCGCTACAAGAACAAACATAAAAAAATAACTATAAACAACCATCCTGTATAAAATAGACTTATAGATTATTTACCTTTGCCTCTCTCTTTGGAAGCTAGAACAACAGTCGTTTTTTAATTAAAAAACAAACATTAAAAAACCTATCAAGTTTTTTATTATACTAATAAATTATCATAAATCACTTTTTATTAATCTATCGAGTATAATCAGAGATTATTTATTTCTCCGGTGGAGTTTTGAAAACTCTTAATAAATTGGTTATCTATACAATTGGTTAGATAAGCATTCGTCGAGGCCATTACCGCATGAATTGTGGGTCTTTAGATTATTTTTTTTCAATATGAAAACGCATCAAACTCAGAGTCCCTTACTATTCTCTAATCTGTGCCCTTACTAGGTAGAACCTGTATCTATAGGATCCCTTCGGGCAATACATCCAATTAAATACTAACACACCCAAACCGGGAACAAACCGATATCCAGCGTAGCAATGTTGTCAGATATAATAAATACAAAAGTAACTCAGACTGTGTGTTACGCAATGTCGCCTGAACTACTAAAACGATATGGCTGAAATTTAGCTAGCTTAGAACCATGAGACGGACACACATATCATTTTGTATATCGAAAATCCCACCTGAACGGATAAAAAAATAAGTAAGTATTTGAGTTTTGAAAGGGAAATTTCGCTGGAAAAGGCTCGGGCCTCAAGACGCGTATACTTCTATAAAAAAAAAAAATTTTGATTTTTATTATACACTAGAAGTTTTAAAAAAGTATCTCACCCCAAACTGACCCTGGTAAGATGCCCCAACCGAACACCTTTCATGTCGAACAGGAAGATGTATCCTGGCTGAGGACCGCGCTTGCACAGGCACGCATCTGAAATTATATAAAAAAAATATACAAATTTAGTAGGGAGAGTGCAGTAGTTTCCGAACCTTTTTTTTCTAAGGCGGGGAAACTCGTAACGAGTACCCTGCGACCCCGGGGGGAGTCGCAGGGTTATGTGGGGTTCGCACCCACTAAAACCCCGCCGGTGTCCATCTCGGCTGTTGGCAAGGGGGTCACGGGTGATCTTTCGATCGTTATGTTCAACTCCGCGACGTAGTTTCCGAACCTATTCAATTCAAACAAACAAGTATTTTTTTCATCTTTGTAATATGATTGTAGATGTACATAATAAATTAGCTGCTTTACCCCCCTAGACGGCCAAAGCCCAAATTTCATTATCATACAGAGGCGGTCTAGGAGGGCGTATAGAATTGTCTATGGTCTTTTGCGCCCTAGACTGTATTAATAAAGAACAAGAGCTATTTTGCAATACAGAAAAACCGGAATTATGTTGTATGTTACGCCGTCCTAGACCGCCACCGTAAAACAGAAACAGTGCGCCCCCAGATAAGTTTGCGTATAAGTAGGTGGCGTTATTTTTACTGGGACTTTTATTAAAAAAACCAGAATAATTAACATAAAATATGATTAAAAAACAAAGCTGCTAGATTGATTTGACATAAGTAGATTTAAATATGAAAGAGAAAGTTTTAGATTTGCTGCCGTGATCAATGTTCCTAAAAAATCAAATTTAAGCTTTCTAGTATTAGAAGCGAAAGAAGTGTGTCAGGATCGTAGCAAGTGGAAATCAATTGTCTCTGCCTACCCCTCCGATGGGATACAGGCGTGACGTTTATGTATCTATGTATGTATGTAGTATTAGTCATGTTTGGTAAAAGCCACGTGCAGACAAACAGAGGGAAAAAACTATATTTAAAACCATCTCTTCATGATAATTTCAGCCCATAACATCCACTGCTGGGACATAGGCCTGCCCCACACATCGCCACACCGACCGGTCTTGAGCGACCCTCATCCACTGTAATCCTGCAGCCTTTACGAGGCGTCTGACCACCTTGTGTGACGCCTGCCTATTCTGCGTCTTCCGGTGCGCAGTCGCCACTCAAGATATTTCAGCCAAAGGCTCTTGGTGCTTACAAAAACGTATAATTAAATAAGTTAAATACTAAGACAAGATTGCAACAGTAATGTTCATGGCATATTTAGCCTTGAATAAGGAGGTAACATGCAAAATGGCATCTTGACTAGCTAAATCAATTAACAATAAATCATACTAAATTAGTATTACTATAGGCACGCAGACAGGTTATTTTAAGTATTTGCAAAACAAAATGACATTAATAAAGCAATAAAGGAACTCCAAGTAAGTAAGTAAGTAAAGTAAATTACAGCTTTAATCAATATATATAAAACTCTTCCGTTACTGACTGACTGATTGACAGACAACGCAGAGCCAAAAGTACTGGGCGTAGCGGACTGAAATTTTGCACGTGAGTTCCTTGGGGAGTGTAGATGAGCACTAAGAAAGGGTATCCCGAAATTGCCATGGGAACGGGGAAAAATGGGATTTTGGTGTTTATGAGAAATCTGCGCTGGTGAAACCGCGTTGCAGCCTCTAGTACATACTAATATTACAAAATTCAATCAGAATCAGAATATTTATTTGATATCATAGGTAGAAGTTTACAGATGTTATTTATTGTAAGTATCACAATGATTACATGCATAAGTAAATATGTTATGTAAATAAATAAGTAACTCTAAACTACTGAAGCTATATGGCTGAGAATTAGTAGCTTAGAATCAGACGGACACAGGAACGTAAAATTGGGTTAAAGAGGTTGAAGTGCATACACTAGTAGCACAGTATAATAAATAGTACTACATACTAGTAGTATTATAAAATTGCAAATGACATTATAGGAGACTAGATTCCACGCAGCAATTCTCTTTGCTGACGTCATTCACTATAAATTATAGTTTCCTAAGTTGTTTGTAGGTATTATTTATTATGAAAATAATGACATTATACCTACATAGATTCATTCATTATCGGTAAATAGTTGCGTGAGTGCACTGGAATAGAGTCCCACAGAGGGAGTCACATAGGAGAGCTCTATTATGTCATGCAATGGACGTCTTTTGGCTGAGATGTTGATAATCAATATATATATAAAACTCTTCCGTTACTGACTGACTGACTGACTGACTGACTGACTGACTGACTGACTGACAGACAACGCAGAGCCGAAACTACTGTGCGTAGCGGGATGAAATTTAGCATGTAGGTTCTGTGTGTGTATGTAGGCACTAAGAAAGGATTTCCCGAAATTTCCATGAGAACGGGAAAAAACGGGATTTTGGTGTTTATGAAAAATCTGTGCGGGTGAAACCGCGGGGCAGCCTCTAGTTATAATATATGGTTGCACTACCTTCAGTTCATTATATAATTTAATGCAGTTACAATACGAGGTAAAATACAAACCGTAACAAAATTAACACCGGTAAAAAATTGCGTTATAAAAAGGTTGTTTGGATAAGTATTTCTGGAAACATTAGGAGCAGGATGTATTTAATGAAACATTAAAAGCGGACTCACGTTGAGCCACTAGTCGTGGCCACTAAACGCGGCCACTAGTGGCTCAGTCAAGCCACTAGACGCGGCCACCAATCAGCCGCTAGTGGCGTAGTGGTAGAGCTGAGACTCCCGCAGCTTGTGGATAGAACGCGGCCACTCGATAGCTCGGTTTTGCGCCGATGCAAAACAAAGTGTATTAAAAACTCGTCTGCAGTTTGTGGCCGCATCTAGTGGCCTCAAACTGCGGACGACGGCGCTCAACGTGTGCCCGCTCTAAAATCGTTAAAAACTTTCGTAACTTTTATGATCTTTGCGTTAACTTATAATAAAATAAAATTATGGATTTAAAGCTAAAATCAACTTTCCCTCGTAATCATGGCAACATACTGAATGTGTACATAATTTGGATTCGAAGCGGGCTGTTTAAAAGTGAGTAAAGGTTGTAGGGGCATATAGCTATCTCATAGCCAACTCAGAAAATGTAGGCTTATGCCCGTAATATCTAACTCGGTTTAATCTGTGTTGGTGGTTTAAACTGCAGCTGTCGCTTTTTGTTTATATAAGATAGTAAGAGACAGATGCAGCTTAAACTAATGAAGCAGTTTATACCGAGATGAATATTACGGGCATTAGCTAGCCTAAAAATTAAAACTAGATTATCTAGTATCATACAGGGTCACAATTTTGATATTTGCCATGGTTGCATAATCACAACCAAAATAAAACCACTGTTTAACAAAGGTCTTCCCCACAGATTGCCCCTAAGCGTGTTTCCTCAAGAAGCGATATCGATCGCGCGATAGGGGTTCGACAGCCAATATAAATCGCTCGAACATCCACGAAGCCTAAGCGTGTTTCCTCATGCAGCGATTCGATACAGAATTGCGTCGATAGGCGATATCGGTGCGATATCGAAAACGTCGCGAGTCCTAACAAATAATATGGAGAATCGCGTGTGTGTCCTCATGAGCAAACGATATCGATCACACGACCGCTCGATATCGAATCGCACGTACATTCACATGACGCGCGATACAGATTGAATAGTATGAAGGCAGGTCGAGCGCTCGACATCGTTTCGACCTGCAAGCGACGTCAAATACGCAAAAATCGATAAGCAATTCAGTTGCCTGCTCCTGCTCGAACTTTGTGGTACTTACCGGGTAAACAAATATGTTTATTTTGGATGTAGTTTTGGATTGACGGAGGAGCAGATTACAATTTTAAAATTTGTTCAAGATGTTTAAAAACATCTGCGCCTTTATAATCATAATCTACCTTATTTTACCATATCCTATCTTACATTATCTTATATTATTTTACATATTCTTACATATCGTATTAGTACATTCGATAACTAAGATCAATACTTTTCGCAGCGTACGCGATGTAAAAAATACGTAAGAATATTTTTTTACACCTAGGGTTATTTTTTTTTTAGTTTAAGGGCTTACACGGTGCGAAACTAGCGCCACTTCCGAAAAAAATGTATATTTTCTAAACCATGGCAAAAGTCAAAATATGGGTCTTTGGCTCCTAAGGCCTCCTTGGCTAAGAGGTTTTTAAGGTCCTGTTGTGTAGCTTTCAGGTTCATAATCTAAGGAATAAACCGTTTATTGCCTAAAGTGGCTACTTTAGTTTCATTATTTAATGAAACTAAAGTAGCCACTTTAGGCAAATAAAATAATATTTCTAAGATCATTTCCAAGATTATCTAGGGAGTCAAAGACGCATATTTTTTATTTCGGCCATGGTTTTTAAGATATTAATTATTTATCAAAGTGGCGCTAGTATAGCACATTTAAAAAAAAAGGAATTTGTAGCTTCCCAACAGTCAAATAATTTTTCAAATCGGTTCAGTAGTTTTGAAGCCTATTCGATGCAAAGGTAAAAATATATTTTTTTCTATCTATATGTTGTGTCTAGGTTTTTTTTTCTATGTATGGATGTAGGTACCCAAAAGTGTTTTTGTTGACGTCTTCGTCTGACAAACAGCGCGCTCGATACATACAGCCCCGGATCTCCAATTTTTTTTAGGCGGGGCAAAACTGAAAAATGGCGCCCCCCCTGCCCAGTTATATTAAATTTTACCTTTTTTATGTGTATAATTTCACCTATCAGCGGCTGTAGCATGACCGACCATTTGTCGATTTTTTCTGTCACTTTTTACCTCTTTTGACATTATCTCAATACATTTTTCCGCATTTATATGTCAAAACAGTCATGTCAGACCATCCATTAGTGCCAAGAAACGGGCCAGGATAATATATTCTTTGACTCGATGGATTTCGCTGAGAATGCACTCAAATGCTTTGTCACCCAGGATTGTCAAAAAGACGGCGCTATAGCGTCGCGCTGAAGCGCTAACCTTACGCTGCGCTAGAGCGCTCGTTGATTTTACACATCAAACACATGATTTGATTCGTCTGTAGTGTGAATTTGGCGCCCCCCTGATCTTGGCACCCGGGGCACGGGCCTGCCCAGCCCCCCCTACATACGGGACTGGGCTCGATATCGCGACGATACAGAATTGCATCATTCGGATGTACGAGCGATTCATATTGGCTATCGAACTTTTATCGAGCGAGCGATATCGCTTCTTGAGGAAACACGCTAACAGCCAAGCCTATCGCTTCTTGAGGAAACACGCTAAGACAAACATTTTGAGGGGTTTTGCTGTAATCGCCACGCTTGGCAGGTGATTTGTCGTTCGCTGCTGCCGGTACTTCGGGAGTTCCCTTAGTCGCCTTTTACTACACCCACGGGAGGAGATGGCGTGGTGCTCTATGCTCCACCACACGGCTTACCATTTGCCACGGTTGAGAAGTTTTTTTTTATGATTGCCACAAGTACCCTATGTTTGGTGTAATAGGCCTTTTAAGTCCAACCCTGTTATTCATAAAAAGTTCAAGAGCACTTAAGTTATTTGACATACGTCAATTTAGACTGGATGTCACGTATTTACCATACAACAAACCAGAGAAGTAGACCTCCAGTAACGCTCCTTAAAATATACTGTATCTTTATGAATAACAGGGCAAGTGTTTAAATTGTAAAAACAAATAACAAACAAAAACTCGTCCTCAATAATAAAGTTAAAATTGAAAAGGTTTCATATTCGTTGCGACGTGGACAAACATACATACAAACAGCACGTTTTATTGGTAAGCAAATATTGTACTGAAGCTTGGTTTCCACAATAGTATCTGAGTGCTTTTCAAATTTGCTCTTTTGTATGGTCTAATGCCTTATGTCACAAAAATACTAGGTTTTTTCAAGTTGCTAAAGCATTTCATAAATTTTCTAATGCCACCTGGAGGGAAGTCCTCTAAACACTGGAGATAGAAAATTTTACTCAAAGATTACATTTCTTTATTTATAAAAAAAGAAAGAAATCTGCATCAAACCATTTTTGAAAATTTGCTTGGGAACCGAACCGGCTAAAATCTGTAAAAATTACACTCTGAGTGAACTGTTATTGCATCGATCGTTAGGGTCAATGGTAATAATTAAAACTTGTTGAAATAAAGTTTATCTATGTATTAATACAAATACATAGTACTTCTAAAACTTCCCGCGCCTACCGGGTGTTAAATTTTCCTCCACGATAAAAAAGTAACCGTTTATTTATAAGCTACAAAAATCTAACTGATTTTTTTTTAACACTCCTGCTATTGGGTAAATCTACTAAATTTGATTCTCCAGACGTTTTTGCATTTAATAAATTCCCTGATTGTCATAATTTTATGATATTTTTTATTAGACTATATTAGGCAATAATTTTTCTGTAGTCTATGTCAAACATACCATAAGCTGTTAAATTTTTGTTAAAATATTTTATGTTTGGTGCAAAAGTCATCTCCAGTAGCAGGAAAAATTTATGACTTGTCAAAAATATATCAGTTACTAAAAACACAGTATATGTTAGGCGTTTTCGAAATGTATATAATTATTTTGAAAGTAAATACAGTTGGAAAGTTATGTTGTAAATGCTGGGAATTTACAAATTAAGGGTATAAAAATAAAATAAAAATTGTCAAGTTTTTATCGTCATCCCCAGGAAAGTGCGTCAAACCGATTTTATTTTTTTATTTGGGTAGCTTTTTGCCCAGACAGTTTTTCTCCCACCTACCTCTAGGATTCTTCTAGACGCTCAGTGAGTGCGCAAGAAAATAAGAGAAGAGTAATGAAAAAAAAATTGCTCCGAAAACATAAGAAAACGATTTGTCATAATTTGCGTCATTCCCAGATATTAAATTTTAAAGGTAAGTGAATTCTTTAAAAATTTCCTGTTTTAATTAGAACATCTGCAATAGATGCATCTTCGGACCTATTTTTTTTCGACTGCCCTCTTTTTAAAATAAAATACTTTTGGGTTATAATTTGACAAAACGTCATTACCGGTTGAATCATTACCAGTAAATCATAAAACCTGGTAATGACATACCCTTCCTGGCAATGACTAACATATGCAAAGTATAACTTATTTTCGTTAAAATTATCACAGGTTTATTTCTTTAAAGAAAAGCTTTGGATTAAAGATACTTAATTTCATTTGCTTTCACTTTTTTCACCACCATGTCACTTTTCGCATAATACACTGTATTATAATTAAGTGTTGTATACTTATATTTTTATTATTTTATTTACATTAATTATTCACTTATTTTTAATATTCAAAATATATTATAGAATTTTTTAAATAATCTTTACTTTATATAGTTTTTATCTATTTTTCGTAGTTTTTTTAAATACAAATTTTTAAATTCCAGTCTAAATTGACATACGTCAAATAACTACAATACTCTTTAACTTTTTATGAATAAGAGGGTATGACTTTATTTCATTAATTTTTATGTTAATATGTTACTTTAATCATGCTATGTTGTTATTTATACTATGTTATTGCCAAAAAAAAACATAAATATTAATATAAGTATTAATTTTTATTATAACTTTTAAACAGCCAGTTGGAATAACAAAAAAAAAACATAAAAATTAATGATAAAAAGTAACAATAGTATAACTTTTTGCTATTAACAAAAAAAAAATAAAAACAATGAAATAAAGTAGCCTAGTATAACTTTTTGTTAAATCGATAAATAAATAGACATCCAAGTTAAAGAAGATGTAAGTTATAATTTTTTATAATATATATGTTACAGTAAATGTGAATAATGCGGTAATTATGCATAATTCCCGGTTATTATGCATAATTACCGGCACTTGCGGTAAATGTAATAAAAAACTCTGAATTTATCACATTTACCGGTAACTATATATAATTCCCAGTCCCCGTTGGTCCATCCATAATCCATAACCTCACGCCTTTTATTCCCCGGAGGGTTAGGCAGAGGTACCAGCTCAAGAGCCGGACCCACATTTAGCCGAGTTTATGCTTTTATTACCAACGTGACAAGGGGCCAGCTTGTCGCCGCGGTTATAACGACCACTACTGCGGCCGGGACCAACGGCTTAACGTGCCTTCCGAAGCACGGAATCATCTTACTTTTCGGACAATCAGGTGATTCAAGCCTGCAATGTCCTATCCAACCGAAAACAACCACAACGTGATTTTTGTAAGAAATCAATATGTGGTGTTTTCTGCGGGGATCGAACCCACAACCTTCCGTGCCCTAATCAAAGGCGCGACGCGCTACGCCACTGAGCTACGGAGGCGGCTTAATTTATATTAATAAGAGAGTAAAATGGTTTTATTTTTATTCAATATGCACACAAGAAGGACATATAGAAGGTAGTTAGAGCCCCTCATCCACTATTTCAGAGCTGATCATCTTGAAACGACTGATCAGGTCATGGTTACCTTACCATATTCTTTCAATATCATTGAAGTAACACGGTTGAATTTTTTTAAATCAATTGGACATCTGAAAGGAAGATAGATCCATTCATCCACTATTTAAGGGCTGATCATCTTCAAACGGCTGAGTGGATGGGGACCTAACTACCTTCTAGATGTCCGAACGATTTAAAAATTTTCAACGTGTTACTTCAATTATATTGAAAGTTAATGGTAAGCTAACTATGACCTTTTGAAAATGATCAGCTCTAGTTCTAGTTTAGTTTATGAGGTTATCTGACTCGGTCGGGACGTTTTTTTGTATTTTTAATTTTGGTTATTCAAAGCTTTTGTCAACATTTACCTCTGTTGCATGGAAATTATGCATAATTACCGGTAATTATGCATAATTACCGATTATTCACATTTACCTTAACATATATATATTATAACTTTTAAACAGCTAGTTGAATATCAATTTGTTTATAGCAAAAAGTTATACTATGTTACTTAATTTCATTAATGTTGATTTTTTTTTTTATTCAACTGGCTGTTTAAAAGCAATATAAAAAAATACTTAAGTACATCTTCTTTAACTTGGATGTCTATTTATTTATCGATTTGTTTGTAGTCAAAACGTCATTTCCAGTAACAACCGATCATTACCAGTAATAAGATAATCATTACCATCCTCAGGTTGTCATCACCGTCATATACCCAAACTTTAAAAATATTTTTCTCAGTAAATAATGACTTTCCGTATGTGCCTTATAAAGAAAAAGTTTATTTTATTGATGTTTTATCACTACCAATTAAATAAATCGCAAAATATAAGCGTTTAAAAAAAAGTTAAAATTAACTGTTGGAGAATCCATTTTAGGAGATTTACCCTATTACGCTCTCCTGGTTACGGATTGTGCAGTATTTAAGGATCCTTACCCACAGCCATGAAGAGCAGCTTGCAGCCGACTTCCAGGTGGTACTTGGAGGGTTCCGTATAATGCAGCCGGTGGAAGATGATGTCGTAGCCCTCTACTGACTTCTCTGGCAGGAACGAGAACTCGCTAAAATAGAGAAAGGCATATTTTATTAAGTAGGACAAGCAGATCCTTACTAATAATTATAAATGCGAAAGTAACTCTGTCTCGCTTTCCTGAGAAAACTACAAAACCGATTTGAATGGAATTTGGTATATAGATAGTCTAGACTCCAGAGCCTGAGAAAGGACATATAGACTACACTTTATCGCGAAATCCTCACGGTAAAATTGCGTGCCGCGAGGCGCCCACTAGTTCATAATATATCGGACAAAATCTTTTAAGAGCCAGTTAACAGCGATGCTAGCGCCATTCCCGAAAAAAAATTCATATCTTCTTAACTAAGGCAAATATCAAAAATGTGGCACTGCATGACACTAAATAATGTGGCCTAATATTTTTTGAGCACAGTAAAGTAGTCCTAACTTAAGAGAACAAAATTATACACAGATTGTTGCCAAAAGTGGCTTAAAGTGGCTTTTAGCAACACTTTGTAGCTTTCTTTGGTCTTTAACTTAAAAGCTATACAATAGTGCCCTTAAAATACTAGGCTACATTATCTAGTGTCACACTATACACATTTTTGATATTTGCCTTAGTTAAGAAGTTTTTTTTTTTCGGGAATGGCGCTAGCATCGCGGTAAACTGGCTCTTAATCATATAAGTCTATAAGTAAACTACGATATCTTAATTACATAGTAGGGTATTCCTATATTGCATGAGGCAAAGGGATACTCCGGACGCTGATAATCTATGGTTACTTGCGTCCAAAAACGCCAAGACGGCCATTTGGGACTTTAAGTGGTAAGTGGGTGCGAGCCGCGAGCCCAACATTCCCCCGTCGCTTCCCCGAGCAACGGGAATTGTGATCGGCATTTATCATCTTTACCATAAAAAAGCGAGAGGATCAGGGGCAATGGTTAACTAAGTCGCCAACAAGACAATTACGAGTCACTCGTTTTTAGTTAAGAAACTTGGCCCCCAGGGTCGTCCCCGATAATGTAATTTTCCCCTAACCAGGTAAACCCTGTTTCTAGCGTGCGTTAGTTTAACGGAGTGGAAGCAAGAAGAAAAACAGAAATCGGAGGAATCTCGTATTCCATACGCAACATAATTGCAATGCGACTAGAATGACCTATCAGATTAGATTGACGTCACGACTATGACCTTTTAGTAGGGTGACTTGACTAAACCTACTTTTCTCTCTTCCGTTACTGACTGACTGACTGACAGACAACGCAGAGCCAAAACGTAGCGGGCGTAGCGGCCTTAAAAAATTTAACGTGGGTTCCTTGGGGAGTGTAGGGCAGCACTTACGAATAATTTCCCGAAATTCCCATGGGAACGGGAAAACGGGATTTATGTGTTTACTAGTCGACCCGGCGAACTTCGTACCGCCTAATCTATAACTATCTTGTGCATGTATTATACTTATAAACCTTCCTGTTGAATCACTCTATCTATTAAAAAAGACCGCATCATTATCCGTTGCATAGTTTTAAAGATATTAGCATACATAGGGACAGACGCGGGAAGCGACTGTATTTTATACTATGTATTGATATTGATGAGAAATCTGCGCGGGTAAAACCGCGGGGCAGGCTCTAGTATGACATAATACAATTATTGTATCTAGGGTGCCTGAAACATATACAGAGACGAACATTACACCCAAACCGGAAACAAACATCGATATTCATCATAACAATTTTCGCCCCGCCGAGAATCGAACCCAGATGCACACGCATACTCTGTCCACATTGCTGACAACTGAGTACGAAGCAGATAATCTCTGTAACACTAACGCGCGGAAAGTATGGGAAAGTTGCGTATAATTTATGATTAATAGTCCCACAAACAAACACACACACTTACAAACTTCCATGTTGTTCTTTATACGTTTCATAACAAAACAATATTTTTTGTGTCCAATGATACAAATTACAACATCGTAAAAAAAGGCTTTTTAAAGTAGCCAGTCTTAAGAAACAACATAACTTCGAAATTAATTTTAAGGCCATCGCTCTTGTGACGAGCGAGACGCAGAGAACCTACAGAAAGTATAACAATTACGATTTAAATTAGTCTCTAAATTCTGGTTCTCTAATTAAATGGTTCAAAACAGGGGGATCGACTCATTATTGTCTTGCTAGCGACTTCGTTATGCATTGTGGTCTTCTTTCGGCGTGCAACAGAAATTGTCATTGTTAAAGCGGCAATGGCTAACGAAGTCGCCAACAAGACAATTACGAGTCCATCGTTTTTAGTTAGGAAACTTGACCCCCAGGTCTTCAATCGCAAATAATCAATCACTCCAGCCCTTTCTCTAATCTGTGGCCCTGTGCCATAGAAGAAAGAGAGTGAATTGTTATCCTCTCATCTTAGCCTCGCCTCGCTAGATGTGCGTTGTGCCTTATTTTTATCGGAGTTCCATCCAACAGTAAACTAGTAGTCAATATCAACAAGATTTCAGAACAGGTTCAGAGGCACTTATTATGAACTGCACTTAAAGCGCAAAGTTCGAGGACCTTGCGTTGTGAAGGGAAATCGTATGGAAAAAACCTGACCGACATTTTTATTTTTTTGTGTATATTTACACTGTTTGGCTCCCAAAAAGATGATTTGTAGCAATTGAAATATGAATGTGTTTAGGGCTTTGGGCTTTGGTATAAAAAAGCAAAAATTGCATATGTTTCAGCAAAATCTGTGGATCTATTGCCATACAAAATGAATATGAATCATATGACATGTGATAAGTATACATTGCGGGTATGTAGGTGAATCATTTGGTCTACACAAGAGATTCAGCTGTAAACCCACAACATATTATACTTATCACATGTCAAAATGTTTCTCACTCTTATTTTCATTGTGAACGGCAATAGCCTAACAGGTCAGTAGTTAAATGTTCATTGCCCAAACAGTAAGTACGGGCAAAAGCACAGGCAAAAATTTCAATCACACAGCCAATCACAGCCTGACAGCACAGTCCTTATTGAGCAGTACTAATATTACAAGACTATTGTCTCAAAGATGGTTAGGCAATATAGCTAGCTATTGTATTAATTGGTACTCTACGGAGCATAGTAGTTCCAATCATTATACATTTATGAAAGATCAAATAGTTTTTTGCACTCAAATAGAGTGAAATTAAAGTAAAAAGTAAAAAAACACTTTATTGCACACAAAGTAAGATACGAAAGAAGTAAAATAACTAGTTACAAAAAATTATAGAACATTTGAATTTGCATACAACGGGCGACCTTATTGAAATTAACAAGTTTTGTACCAGTAATATGACAAATGGTGACCTAATTGGTAAAAGAGATTTCTTACAGGCATCCTGATTTAATTTAGAAAAACATTCATCATTATTTTACTTAACTTCAATAGTCATTGCAGAGAACTCATTTATATTCTAACACAATAATGTATACTGGTGTATTGTATGTAAAGATCAATAAATAGTATAAAAAAGTCGCTTCCCGCATCCGTCCCTATGTATGCTGCTTACATCTTTAAAACTATGCAACAGTTTTGATGCAGTTATTTTTAATGTTGAAGCAAGTGATTCAAGAGTAAGGTTTATATGTATAAACATGCACAGCATAGTAATAGGAACAGCGGTATAAAGTACATTAAAGAAAAAAATAAAAAATGAAAAATGTGTGGGTCTATTGTCGTTCTTGGCCTGGTGAACAATCCTGGTAATTCAGGTTACCCAAGAACTTACAATGTTTTATGTGAGGACAAAAAGAGAAGATTGTCTTGACTTTAAATAGAAGATTAATCAGTATCTAAGCCCAGCCTGCACTAGTTTAAATTGTTGGACATAGGTAGGTACTTCTTTTTTATGTAGGTGTATTTGATGTGACACCAATGGCTTTCTAATTGTGATGGGGTTGGTTTCTTTAATCTACAAGATTAAATGGGGATAACGACCCACCGACCAAATATGTTCATTATTAAGAAATAAACTGATTATTTTCAAATAACTTACAGGGCTTCGATCGAAGGTTTGATTTCAGCCGAAGTCATAACTCGGTTATCGAAGAGTTCTGGCGCGTTCTTTCTAAATAGATAATACTTCTCGATACAAGTCTTGGTTCTTCCAATATCAGAATCGCAAGCATTATAAAACAATAACAACTGTTTCAACGTTAAATCTTTCGGCACAAATTTATTTGCATCCAAGTTTTGCGCCCATTTTTGCAACAAATCAATATCTTGCTGTGAAAAATTCTCGATTGTCTTCGCAGTTGCGTCATAGTCGAATTCCAACTCCACAGGCATTGTAATTTCAGTAATTGTTAACACTTTTACAAGGTTTTCTTACAAAACGATGTATTAGAAAACACAAATCAAAAGCACAACCTCCTCTTGCAAAAGCTATTTGACAACTGAATTTTTTTTTAAAAAACAGCAAAAAGAAAAGAAAGATCGAACGTGAGCAGCAGAGCAGTGTTGCCAAGCCTAGCCAGCTAAAGTCGCCAAAAGTCATGCGAAGTCGCTCAAATGTTTGAAGGTTTTTTCCAATAATATAATTATTACCAAGTTGGTACCAACAAAGCTTTTTCAATGGTTTTTCGTTTGCCTTTTCTTTTTTTCAATGTAGCTTAAGGAGACCAGTCGCAATTTACAATTTAAGGTCACTTCGATCGAGGTCTAAAAAAGTAGGCTAAATGGAGACAAATGGACTAATTTGGCAACACTGAAGATAAAAACATAACAAAAAGTGTTGCTTGTTTTTCATTACATAAAACAACCAAAATTTTCAAACGAGGTTTCGTTAAAAAAACAAAACGACCTACGAGATTTACGAGACCTTCATGAACGATCACAAAGAGTTTACATACATACCTATCTATATGCCTAACGTCAAAAAATGTTATGGTAATGTATATAAACATACAAAATTAACCAGCCTAACGTTTTAAAGCTATAGCATAATCAAAATTTATTTTAAGGATAATGGATATCTCTGGGTGAGTAGGAATATACCCATTTAATTTACCAATACACACAGTATGTATAATGTACCTACAACTATTTTAATTTGGCTTTGAATTCGTTTCACAGGAACAACCGATCACGTTCAAGAAAAGATCGATTTAAATTAATAATAACGGTCTTTTGGAGAACCATATTTGTTATTGTTATCCCTATTTTGTTATTTCCTATGGCTTTCATTGAAAATACAAAGGTAACATTCAGAAGATGGCAATACAGAAAGATTTAGAAAGAAAACAACTTTTTTTTAGAAATATCTGCTATAGGCAAGGGCATTTTCTGTTTCAGGCCTATAGAAGTTTATTAGTTTTGCTAATTTTTGCTGCTTATTTGATATCTGATGTTCTGCCAGCATGTATATCTGCAATGATTGCAGTTGCTTTAGTAACAATGTTTGGAATGTTTGATTCTGGCTTTGGAAGCACAGTAAGTTTGTACCACGGCGGTTTTCCGATCATAACTTTTTCAAAAGAAATAAGTACCTTAAGGTGGTCCCTCTCGGTATGGCGCGAAATTCAAAATTTTAATAATTAATACAAAAATAATTAAAAAACGTGAAAAATTTTGAATTTCGCGCCATACCATGAGTTACCGACTTAATCTGGATGTTTCTGACAAGGTGGTAATAAATCAAAGTAGAGCTTCTGCACACCAGATAACAACTTTCCAACCGGGTTGGACCGTCGCTCTGGCACTTTTCTGCTGCAAAGGCTCTCAATCGCCATACAACGTGGCAACGCCGCTAGCGTTATGGAAGCCTTCGAGCAGGGGTCAGGGAGCTCTGAGTGGCGGTCTTTTCAATTAGGTTTTAATTATTTTATTATAGTATATAATCTAGACCTAAGTTTTCATGATTTGACCCATGTTGCTTGGGAAAAGTTGTTAGGTATGGTGAGCCCCACCAACGATTTACTGCCTTGTCAAAATACCTTGTTTATGTGTACTTATTTACTTACTACTTATACTTATATACTTATTTACTTACCCCAGTTACTTAAAAAAAGTATGTACTTACCTATTATTCCAGATGCACGTAAGTGGGACCATTCTGGACACGTTTTCTGTGATGATTATCACTATCGCTGTTGAGGCGAGCGAGCTACACAAGAGATTGGCTATCAAACTGATTTTATTTATCGGATGTTCACATTTTAGGTAAATATGCAATACCTATGTACAGGACTTAATTAATGCCCGTAATATCTTACTCGGTTTTAAACTGCTTCACTAGTTTAAACTGCATCTGTCACTTTATTTCTCATATAAACAAAAAGTTTAAACCTGGTTGGATATTACGGGCTTATACGGACGGACACTCAAAATGTTCGGAGTTTCCTGCGCGATCCAATCAGAAATTACGAGATCCGTAGACAAGAACTAAAGTCACCGACGACGTAAGAAAGAACAGATCTCGAGTAGCTACCTTGCACCAGAGACTATTACGGCCACATTTGCAATATTCAATATTGCTTTTCGTCCTCCAGTGTCAAAAACAATATAAAAAAAACGCAAAGAGGACGAAAAGCAATATTGCAAATGCGGCCGTAATACAGGGGCAGTGCAACGGAAGACGCAGAGTAGGCAAACCCCCACAAGATGGTCAGACGATAGTAAAGGTCGTGCTGCGGGAGTGTAGGAAAGTAGGTTAGGCTAAACTGGGTGTTTCTGACAAGGCGGTAATAAATGAAAGGAGGGATTCAGCTCACCATAACAAACAACTTTCCCAAAAAAACATGGGTCGAAATCTCAAAACTAAAATCAGCTGTTCCATACATTTGTTTCATCAGTTGACGGGGTCAATGTACGGGACAGCTGCTGCAAGCTTTTTGTTTTGATATTTCGACCTATGTTGCTTAGGGAAAGTTGTTAGGTTTGCTGTGCCGAACCCCCTATTTCATTTATTACCGCCTTGTCAGAAACACCCTGTAGATATAGATGAGGGTTGTAAAAAACCTGTACCTATAGTGCGGGTTTCGCGGTTTGCTAGCGAGTTATGCACGCGATAAGTAATTTTTTACGTATATACTTTTTATAGTTTTGCTAGTCCCCGCCAGAGGCGCTGCTGGAACGGTTTCCATACTAAAATGGGAACACTCAACGCCAACCGTATAACCGTGGTCATACTATGCCTACTTACTGTTCTTAAATACAAGGTGTTTCTGACAAGGCGGTAATAAATCAAAGGAGGGATTCAGCTTACCATACCTAACAACTTTCCCAAAGCAACATGGGTCGAAATCTCAAAAAAAAAATCAGCTGTTCCATACATTGGTTCGATCAGCTGACGGGGACAATGTATGGGACAGCTGATTTTTCTTTTGAGATTTCGACCCATGTTGCTTTGGGAAAGTTGTTAGGTATGGTGAGCTGAATCCCTCCTATAATTTATTACCGCCTTGTCAGAAACATCCTGTATATCACACCATTAGACACAATATCTTCTTACAGGTTAAGTTTCGTGATATTCTTCACAACTATGCTGACATCGATGTGGATTTCGAACACGGTCGCATGTGGTTTGATGATGCCACTAGTTAAAGCCGTCCTATTCGAACTTGAAAAGGTATTTCGGTGATATACAGCGCATCACGAAATGAAAAACAAAACTTCGAAACCATGGCAAAAAAATTATCATCATCAATACATCAATACATAGTATAAAATGAAGTCGCTTCCCGCGTCTGTCCCCCTATGTATGTTTATATCTTTAAAACTATGCAACGGATTTTGATGCGGTTTTTTTTATTAAATAGAGTGATTCAAGAGGAAGGTTTATAAGTATAATACATGTACAAAATACTTATAGGTCAGGCGTTACGAAGTTCACCGGGTCGACTAGTTAATAACTCTGTCTGTCTGTCTCGCTTTCACGATAAAACTACTGAACCGATTTAAGTGAATTTTGCTCTGCGGTAGACTATCCGCAGAGCGGTAGCGATCCTGAAAAAGGACATAGGCTTCTTTTTATCCCGAAATTCCCATGGGAACATTTTGATGTTTCAAGGAAAAATGTGCTGGCGAAGCAGCGGGGCGCCCCTAGTATTTAAAATAAACGGATAATAGTATATTATTCTGCCATGGAATCAATACTAGATTTAAATTAAGTCGCTTCCCGCGTCTGTCCCTATTTAAAACTGTCGAACGGATTAAGATGCGGTTTTAATAGATGAAGTGATTCAAGAGGAAGGTTTATAACTATAATACATGAGCAACATAGTAATAGGTTAGGCGGAATGAAGTTCGCCGGGTCGACTAGTATAATATAAGTAAGTAGGTAAGTAAGTATATGATCTCTGTATGACACTACATAATCTTAGCATCACCTAAAGCCTTCCCTAGCCTTAGACACGGGTTGTATTCTACCTAGTTAGAGCCTATTAAAAATATTTTGATTACTTATTCATATTATAATTTCCAGCTTGGTTTAATAGAAATGCATCAAATAACACGCAATCGTTACCAAAACATCAACGAGAACGACGTATAGTAAGAGTCCTCTTTACGTATAATACAAACAGCTGTTTGTGACAAGACGGTAATTAATCAAAGGAGGGAATTCAGCTCACCATACCTAACAACTTCTCTAAATACCAACTTACTACTTATCGTTAGTAGAAATCTCAAATTAAAATTCGGTTGTCCCGTACGATGAAGGGGAGTCAGCTGATCGAACAAATGAATGAAACGGGGCTATGTAGCTGTTTTTTTTTTATTTCGAATTTAGAGCATCCTTTAATTTATTACCGACTTTTCAGAGACACTCAGTAAGTAGGTATAAACATGGGTAAATGCTTGATTGCTTGAAAAATACCTACCTTACTTTACCTTAGTTGTAAGTTGTTGAATTTTGATAATCTTTATGTTTCAGTATTCCTAATCCTTCTGACGTCAGTATATTTTACTTCTTGGGCATAGCCTATTCAGCGTCAATAGGTAAGCAACTAACAGCCCTTCACACATACTATACTATTGTGTATTGTGAATTAATTTTCTAACTTATTATTGTTTTTAAAAATCCGTTACCTCTCTTTAATGTCCTTTTTCTATCTAGATCTTCCATCTTAACGAAAATAATTGTCTTATTTTTTCAAATGAATAAAATAAACAGGTTACCTGGAAGAAATCGCTTAAAGCGATAAGGTCGCTCTTTGTCAACTTACTGTTTTAGTTTAATGTTTTTGTGCAAGATATCATTGATCAATTAATGAATGAATGAATGATATCAATATCATTCATTCATTCATTCACACACATCTTGCTAGGCGCGACAATTTCGAGATGAAATTCTATGCAACATAGTTCTAAACAGCTTTTGCGCGTTTGCTCCCTAAAGTTAGAGACAAGTTTAAATTGTATTTTGATCCACTTGGTATCTTGGCGGCACTTCGCCAGATTTAACGTTGGGTGATTGTGCTGGAGCTTAGGCTGACTTTCACTGTCGAGTCGTACAAATCCAAAGTCTCAAAATGTAACTTTGAATCTTTCCCCGGTCCAAATCTATAAACTCAGTCGAGTTCCGACCTCAAGACAGAGAAGCATACGCCGGACGGAGTATAAGTCGGCTCGAGACAGGATAATCTGTACTCGTGTCCGAGTAGCAAACTCGCACGAGTACCTACACTCAAAACAATGTGAAGCATTATGATATATTAGCATAATCTTATGTTACAGGAGGCATGGCAAACATTGCTGGGAGTGAGACCAACCAAGTCTTCAAAATATTTTGCGAAACGTAATCATTTTCACAATTAATAACTGTATTATTGCATCTGGCGACAGGATACTGGTACATATTGTAATACTATGGTACAGCGTTCAGGAGCCACGTGTTATTTCTTAGCGCTCAAACGCGCGCGCCGCAACACTCGGCGTCGTCTTGTGCGGTGGCGGTGCGTGTGAACTGAGGGCCTATTACCGCCGCATTTGCAATATTGCTTTTCGTCCTCTAGAGTGTCATGGTCAATACAAAAAAAACGCAAAGAGGACGAAAAGCAATATTGCAAATGTGGCCATAATATGCCCTCTTTTCACAGTGAACAGTGTTGGGGCCTCGGCGGCGCGGCGGTGGCGTGGTGGCGGCGTCGTCTGTTTAAACATAATATACGTACAGTTTACAGCGATGCTAGCGCCATTCACGAAAAAAATTAATATCTTCTAAACTAAGGCAAATATCAAAAATGTGGCACTGTATGACACAAGATAATCTTGATTAGTATTTTTTTAGCACAGTAAAGTAGTCATAACTTATAAGATCAAAATTATAAACAGATTGTTGCTAAAAGTGGCCACTTTTAGTAACACTTTGTTGCTTTCTTTGGTCTTTAAGTTAAAAGCTATACAACAGTGCCCTAAAAATACTAGGCTACATTATCTAGGACCATACAGTGCCACATTTTTGATATTTGCCTTAGTTTAGAAGATATTTTTTTTTTTCGAGAATGGCGCTAGCATCGCTGTAAACTGGCTCTTAATCAGTAAAACCATTTTTTTAGGATATTCCCTGAAGGGCCAAGAATGCAGTTTCCGCACTTTATGCTCCTTAGTTTGCCAGGAGTTCTGCTGATACAAGCTCTGCTCTTCTTGTGGATGAACTCGTACTTTCTTGGAATGTTCAGGTTTTTATGTAAACTATATGTATAAAACTTAAGTTCTCGAGTGGCGACCGTGAACCGGAAGACGTTGAGTAGGCAGACAATGTGGTTAGACGACCTGGTGAAAGCTGCGGGAGGATGGATCACTGGATGAGGGTCGCGCAAGAGCGGTCGTTGTGGCGATTTATGAGGGAGGCTTATGTCCAGCAGTGGACGTCTTTCGGCTGAAATTTTGATGATGATATAAAACTAGTGTTTGTCTGCGCGGCTTCGCTAGTGTAAATTCCCTTCAAACTGTAAAATCCCAATTATCTGTTCCTGTGGGATTTTCAGAATTTTAAGTAGCCTATGTCCTTTCTCAGGCTTTAGTTAGACAATCTGTACCAAATTTCATTTAAATCAGTTCAGTAGTTTTAGCGTGAATGCGAGACAGACAGACAGACAAAATTACTTTCACATTTACTTTCTCAGGCTTAAGACTATATCTGTAACAAATTTCATTTAAATCGGTAGTAGTTTGAGCGTGAAACAGACACAGACAGAAAGACCGGCAAACTGATATACAGAGTTACTTTCAATTATGATATTAAGTATTAATAATTAGTAAGTATAAGGAAGTAAATTGAATCTACGTACTGAAGACTATTATACTTATACATAAGTAAACTTTATTTCAGAGTGCAAAGTGAGGTTGCATTACAAATAAGTATGACAGAAGAGGAGGCGCAGTACGTGACCGCCCTGCTGACCACGGAGTACATACAGCTTGGTAAAATTAACTTTCGGGAAATTGTAAGTTTCCTTTTTTTTAACTGAGTAGGTATACAACTACTGACTTACATACATACAGCTTGGCACGGATAACTAGAAAATAATGGGAACGCCACTTTGTATGTGGACTAAATAAATATTTTTTAATTTCTCCCTGAATAAGACTCCATTATCCCTGAATTAAGCCCAAAGTTAGTCAAAATCAAAAATTAACAAATTCATGATCTGTTTCTTTACTAGAAGTTATATTTTTCTAGATTTTCCAACTTTAGATTAAAATGGTTCCGTGTCAACCGTTGTCAAACTGTAGATAATACAACAAGTGACCTACATACATACCTATGTTTATTCAATAAAAACTTCCTAAGTAACATCCAATGGGGTCCTTTTTGTTTAAATTTTAGCGAATTAAATTATTAATCTATTTTAATTAATATACCTATCCAGGCGGTTGCAGGGGTGGTGATTTTGACTATAATTTTGGAGCTTGCTAAGAGCTCTGTATATCTTCACGAAACTTCATTTCATCAAATCACTAATGGGTAACTATGGATTTTATCAAAATACTTTGAACTTTTTAATATCAAAACTTGTTTTAAAAAGTATAGTATGTAAGTAAGTAAGTACTTACCAAGTGTTTGAGTATTAAGTATTAATACCTGCCCCCGCAGCACGACGGACTATTTGTCGAATCTAACTGTCACTTTTAATAGCTTTGACATTTAAATGCGGGAAAATGTAAGCAAACGATCGACAAAAGTGACAGATAGATACGACAAAGTCGACAAATTTTCGTCATGTTACCACTGCGGGGGCTATTTATATGGCCGTGGCCGCTTTTGCAATATTGCATTACGTCCTCTTTGCGTTTTTTTATGTATTAACTTTGACACTCTGGAGGAGAAAAAGCAATATTGCAAATGTGGCCGTAATAGTGCCTATGTCTACTTACCGACGTATATATATAATACATAAGATAAAACTGTTTTAGGCACATAAAAATGTCTGGACCTGGAATAATAAGTGTTGTTTTACTATTCCTAATACCAATAGATTTGGAATTCGTGAAATTTTTCAAGAGTAAGTATAACAAACTACATAATATATTATTTCGATATATAGCTATTAATAACGCAACATCCAGAACCCCTAACTAGGTAGAACCTGTATCTAGGGTACCCGAACACTCGCGGACCTTGTTAGGTATTAAATATATTTTTATAGGATTTAGGTATTAAATTTATTTTTACCCAATTATAATAACTTTGATGGATTAAAAACCTGTAGAATTTATTTTTTTAGAAAATTATGAAGGAACTTTGCCGAAGCATTCAAGCGAAGGATGCTTAAATTGGAAATTGGTACGTGGCAACATGCATTGGAGCGTCCTCTTGATTATAGGTAATATCAAACTAACATACCTAAGTATGACAATGAATTGGGTTGCCTGGAAGAAATCGCTTTAAGTGATAAGGCCGCCCATTGCAATCAATGTAGTAATTATAAATTGTAATCACCTATATTAACCCTGCTATTCATAAAAAGTTAAAGAGAATTTTAGTAATTTGACGTATGTCAATTTAGACTGGATGTCACGTATTTACCATACAACAAACCAGAGAAGTAGACCTCCAGTAACGCTACTTAAAATCTACTGTATCTTTATGAATAAGACGGTTAGTATATTGATTGCAAAAAAGAGTATTTCTATTCTATTCTATTCTATTCTATTCTAATCTAAGTAAGTACTTACGAAAACTTATAATTCAACTTGGTCACCACGCGGTTTCGCCCACTTATTTTCACTTTTAAAACTTTCCCGCTCGTAAAATTTTAGTAGTATAGGCGTGAAAGCCAGCCAGGCAGACAGACAGACAGAGTTTCTTAAAAAGTCACCATTGGAAAAAGTCGCGGACAAAACTAATTATAAAAAAAAACAGGTTACCTGGAAGAAATCGCTTAAAGCGATAAGGTCGCCTTTTGTCAACTTACTGTACTAATAATGTTCTTGTTTTTGTGTTTTTTGTGCAATAAATATATCATTCATTCATTCATTATAAACAAATCTTCGCTAGGTGGCAGCACCTGTGTCTTCGACCAGCTACGTGAGTCCAAAATGACGGATGAATTTGAGAAGCTACTCTTCCTAACCTCATCCTGGGCAGCACCAGCCATAGTCCTGGTAGTCATTGTCTTCTGCAAGGTCTTCACCGAGCTTGCTCCCAACTGCACTGTTGTATATTGCTTGCTGCCTGTTATTGCTAAATTGGTAAGTTTTAGGGGTTTTATAGGTGTACCGGGTTACTTGTAAGTAGACCTGACCATTTCAGGAGGAGACCTGGGTATACTATTACGACCACATTTGCAATATTGCTTTTCGTCCTCCAGTGTCATAGTCAATACAAAAAAAACACAAAGAGGACAAAAAGCAATTGCCGTAATAGTACCCCAAGGGTCATTACCATTAATTTTTATTCTGCTACTGAAAAAAACCTCTGCTTAAATTGGAAAAAATGCCACTGAAAAAAATCCTTTCCTAAAATTGGAAAATAAATTAGTAAAAGTAGAAACTGATTGATTTTTGACTTAGGTAACTAAAATTAATGGTAATGAAATGACCCTGATGTTACCATTTATCAATACATAGTATGAAACGAAGTCGCTTCTCGCGTCTGTCCCTATTTGTATGCTTAAATCTTTAAAACTATGCATAGTATTTTGATGCGGTTTTTTTTAATAGATAGAGCGATTCAAAAGGAAGGTTTATATGTATAATAGATGCAGAACATAGTAATAGGTAAGGCAGAAGTTCGCCGGGTCGACTAGTTGAAAATATGTGTAACTTCAAAGTTATCAAGCACTCTAACACGGTCATTTTTTTTATCGTGACGGAAACTTTAAGTACTAGTATTATCTAGGTCTTTGTATGATATATAACTCGAATAAATTATAAAGAAAAATAAAAATTTTGAACTTGAGTTTTATTTTTTGAAATTAAACAAAGAATCCACCCTGTTCACCTCCCCGTGCATTGCCCTCCACCCCCTGACTCGTCTGGCATCAGCTAAGCCACCGTAGGTCATTGCTCTGGATTACCTACACATTTAAAAAAAAAACAAAAACTTTCGAAGGACCTCAAGTGAGCACGGTTCATTATTTTTCAATTTTGTTTTCAGGAAACAGTCCTGTATAACTACCGGCCTACCGTGCGCTAAATTTTCCTCCACGATAAAAAAGTAACAGTGTATCTGCAGACATAGAAAACTTATTAATGAATTATTCACTACTAGTCGACCCGGCGAACTTCGTACCGCTTAACCTATTACTATTCTGTGCATGTATTATACTTATAAACCTTCCTCTTGAATCATCTATTAAAAAAAACCGCATCATAATCCGTTGCGTATTTTTAAGATTTAAGCATACATAGGGACAGACGCGGGAAGCGACTTCATTTTATACTATTTCACTATGATGTATTTTGTAGTATACTTATTTTTTCCAGAGCATCAAAGCCAATCTGCACCCTCACTACCTAATGCTGGCTGCGACCTTGGCATCTTCATTGCCATTTCATCTGGTCACGGGAACTCCTGCAAACGCCCTGGTTTCTGCTTACGTACGCATTCCTGCTTATACAATGGTAATTAAGTTTATTAGAGGACTACTAGTGTTTGCCTCGCCCCAATGTCCCTCCAAAACGCAAAATTCCTATTATCCGATCTTAGAGAATTTTCGGGAACAAAATAAGTAGCCTGTGTCTTAGGCTTTAGACTTTTAGGTAGAGCAAAGAGGGATTGGCCAATACCTCCCAATGCTTCTACTTTGTAAATTCTATTTATGCTACCTAGCGTCAGAAACTTCGTTGTCGCGATGTAGGAATTGCTGATAGAGCAATCTCCGCTTTCACAAGGCACCACTAGGTGGCGCTAGTGTGCCCCCTAGAAACTTTTTCGTTACCAAATTTAATTTAAATCGGTTTAGTAGTTTTGCCGCGAAAGCCACTGCCAGACAAACTGACAAGAGTTAATTTCGCATTTCTAATATTAGTTTGAAAAAATAAAATTAATACTTAATAATGTATAATATTTTAATTTTATAAATGCGAAAGTAAGACTTTCCGTGTCAAAAATCACGCCTAAACTACTGAAGCGATACAATGCTAACAATTGTAAGGTATGTAGCTTACAACAATGAAACTCCCAAAGAAACTTTTTATCTCAAAAATCTCACGGGAACGGGAAACGAAAATTGATTTTTTCTTTTTTTTCCAGGAAATATGCGATAAGATAAATATGTTTTTTTTTAATATAAATTGCAGTTAAAGGCAGGCGTGGTGCCATCTGTGATCGCCATCCTCGTAACCTGGTTTACCGTGACCGTATGGTCAAAGGCTGTATGGCCTGACATCAACATTTACCCCGAATGGGCGAATCACTATAATACTATTTTGTGAAAAAAAACTAACAAAACACATTCCAACTTTTATTAAAATAACAATTAATTTAACAATTTTACTCGTTACTCTTCGCTATATACAAAATGAGCATCTACTTATTGTATTTGAAGTTATTTACATAATTGATACGATTTTTAATATAATATACATATACAATTCACAAGTTAATTTTAATTAGTGTACGAAACTCAACAGGGTATTAGTTATCTCATTAGTAATTAGTTTAGTAACTTCATAGGAGTACTCTGTAAAGTTTCGTTTCATAATACAATAACTTTGAATATGATTTTAGTTAGCTAATATGCAAACATGTATGTATGTTTTATTACTTCAAATAATTAAATAAATCACAGCTATATAACTACAAAATGGCTAATTACTTTCGCTTCTTTTTATAAAACGGTTAAAATGCAGATTCATTTTATTTAAAATATGAGCAAAATTTTAATATTTTGCAAATTCTATCAAATGCAACGGTATTTGAACTTCAGCATAATAGTATTGGCATCACTTATCACATGATTTGGGATTTAGTAAGAAAATATATTATTTTAAAAGGCTGTTTTTGACAATAAGTTATAACTTAGGAGTAATTCAGCTCACCATTAGAACTCAACGTCTTTCGATATTCGATTAGTACTAAACAATGGGTAGCTTATTTTTTTCTTTTAAAAGGATGATGAGTTAAATCACTCCTTTATTTTATAAACTTTTTGTCTGAAACAACCAGTAGGGTAGGTATATTAAAATAAACTAAATCTAGGAACATTCACAATCACTCACAAATTTACAAGTACCTACTACTAAGAACTCGTATTAATATATAAAAATATATATTACCAATTAATAAAAATAATATATCACCACAAAATGGCCGGATATTTTTGGTATTCATTTTTGTTTTTTAGTTTTTAGTATCTAATCTACAAACATCACATTTGCAAAACTATGAGATTCACCATATATTTATAGCAAATTAAAAACATAAAAGTAACTTTTATTATGAAATGTTTTTATACAACTGTAATTAACATTATGTATAATATGATTAAAATATTATAATTAACCTAACTATATTATAAGAAATTCACTAGTAAGTTATGTTTTGGCTAATATTTTTTACCGAAGTAATTGAAACAAGGCTTTGTCAAAAAGACGGCGCTATATCGTGGCGCCAAAACTAGAGGGCTAGCCTTACGCGGCACTAGAGCTTACAGTGGCGGTCTAGGACGGCGTTACAGATTTGTCTATGGCGGCCTAGACTGTATTACTAAAGAACAAGAGCTATTTTGCAATACAGAAAAACAGGAAGTGTTACGCCGTCCTAGACCGCCACTGTACTATGACAGTATGACGGTCAGCAAATGCGGTCCCCGCTCTCGGTTCCCTCTCAGTGACGCTCAGTACAAATAAAGCAGCGTCGCGCGTCTCACCTCACTCACACAAGCATGATACGCGTGCACGTACGCGAGTTTCGGCTGTGCGCGCTTTTTTCTATGAAGTCCGAGGTGTGCTATTACCCTGTCATAGTACATTACAAGTCGACGCTCAAGCGCCGCGTCAGGCTCTAGCGACGTCTGTTTGTAAAACGCTTTAATTATGGTTATATTAAACTAGACCTTGTCATTTTCTTTTCTAACGTTAATTTAAAAGACAGAACTCGTTGAAATATATCTTAAAAACACGGAACTGAGGGCCTATTACGGCCGCTTTTGCAATATTGCTTTGCGTCCTCTTTGCATTTTTTTTGGATTGATTTTGACACTTGGAGGACGAAAAGCATTGTTGCAAATGTGGCCGTAATAGGCCCTCTGGACAAACACAAATATAAATGCTGACTATTATAAGTAGTTAGTTTTATAAAAAATATGTCATTGTCTAAAATTTAAATATGTAGGTAAGTACGTATATAAAAATACGGATTTCTTAGGGCGCGATTCCATTATATAATTTCCACAGCGTTACCAAAACCGTGAGCCGTTTTGAGTAATCAATCAATCTAACTAAACCATCCATCAATCAGTCAGTCGCCTCAAACATTGACAGGGAAGTAGTCGCACGTGAACAAACCTTTGACTATCTCACTCACAACCGTCGAATTGTTCGGCAGGGTACAGTTGAATCTTCTTAAGCCTTGAGCTAATGCGCCCGCGCCGGCATTGCAAGCTAGTGTTAAATTCTGTGAGAGTGGCGACAGTGTGGTGGTTGGTATAGAGGTTGTGGTGCTTGTGAGGGCTGCAATGTCTTCTGGCTTGAAAATTAGGGAGCCCCAAGTGGGGTACGCGCCCCAAACGATAAGTGTCGTTATGATTTTCGGTCCTATACCGCCTATTGCCTGCGGAATAAATTAATCTATTTAAAAAAAACTCGATTTACTTGCGTACAAAGATGACAATGTAGAATTGACTTTATTTAGATATGCATTTCTACCTTTCGGGTCCTTTTCGACATGACAAAAATAATGTTCAAAATCGTAAATTTTCTCGTCGGATGAAATGAAAAGCACAGTATACAACATGGTTTAAAGCCATTCTGCTTCGGGTGCTGTAACAACCCTTTGATGAGTAGTGCGGGTAGATAATTGATATTCGTAAAACAGCTTGTTTTTTCGAAGAAGTTTGTTTGTTTGATAAATATATTTTTAAATATAGTGAACTGGATCGTATATTTGGCTAGACTGTAACAGTGTTATTCATAAAGATACAGTAGATTTTAGATAGCTTTAATGGAGGTCTACTTCTCTTTTTTTTTGTATGGTAAATACGTGACATCCAGTCTAAATTGACAAACGTCAAATAACTAAAATGCTCTTTAACTTTTTATGAATAACAGGATAAGTATATTTTTAAGTATACTAGTCGACCCGGCGAACTTCGTACCGCCTAACCTATTACTATATCGTGCATGTTTTATACTTATAAACCTTCCTCTTGAATCTCTCTATCTATTAAAAAAAACCTCATCAAAATCCGTTTCGTAGTTTTAAAGATTTAAGCATATATAGGGACGGACGCGGAAAGCGACTTTATTTTATACGAGCTGTCCCGACTTACTTCGTTACGCCATAGAATATAAGATACTACAAAAGACTTGGCTCTATAGACTATGTTCTTTTTACTGACCAGAATGGGCGAATAAAAGTACAAACAACAACAAAAAACCACCTGTCAAAATATGTAAACAATGGAAAAAATATTGCACCTTGGGTTACATTATTTGAGTTTAAGTAAGGATCTCTAATTTTTTTTTTAAATCTAATATAGCCTATGACACTCAGGGATAGTGTAGCTTCCTACCAGTGAAAGAATTTTTCAAATCGGTTTAGTATTTCCGGAGCCTATTCGTTACAAACAAACAAACAAATCTTTCCTATTTATAATATTAGTATAGACTATGTATTGATTGATGTATTTACGCAGTGGCAAAGTTCCTTTTATCTAAGAATTGGCTCAGCTTATGCTATGGAAAAATCCAAGGCTGTATTATAAAATGGCTGTATCAATTGTGGTGACCGTGATGGTGGTACATACCATCTTGCTGGTGGGGATGTTGGCGACGCCGGCCACGATGGCGTTGGGCGGCGTGCCCACGGGCATGTGGAAGGCCATGCTGCAGGCCAGCGTCGCGGGCACCATCAGGTAGCGAGGGTCCATGTGCAGGGAGCGCGCCTGGGGGAGGAACACGGAACGTTTGAAAACGACCACCCTTTCTCCTCTATTGTAAATTCTCTATGGGTTGACTGGAAGAAATGGCTTTTAGCGATAAGGCCGCCTATTGCCGGTTTTTTAATATAATTTTTTACTATTTGAGTGAATAACGGTTCACAGTTGAACCATCAATGAACAATGGTTCACGCGCTTGAACTTGAAATGCTGGCTTTATTAGGTAAAAAATGGTTTCAAGCTTAGGTTTCGAGTTCTAATAAATGAAGGGAGATGTACAACAGAGTTAGATAGGTATTAGAAAATTGTCGATACAACGGGGGTATAATGCTTTTCTTCTTAAGATGTTATAACAACTTTCGCTTTTTCAAGTCTCAAACTATTATTTCTTGAAAAAAAAAAAAACAAGAGTAAACCCTTGAAACTTGTTATATACTCTACTAATATGTTTACCATGTTGGCGAGCACCGGCTATAGCAACAGGGCTCGGGGCTACAGGGTGACCAACCATGTTGGCGAGCACAGTTCTAAAACGAGCAGCCTCATCAAAAAAGCCCACTTTACACCCCATGTCAAACACTATAGTAACATTTACCATGTTGGCGAACACAGGCTGCAGGGTGACCTACCATGTTGGCGAGCACGGGCTGCAGGGTGACCTACCATGTTGGCGAGCACGGGCTGCAGGGTGACCTACCATGTTGGCGAGCACAGGCTGCAGGGTGACCTACCATGTTGGCGAGCACGGGCTGCAGGGTGACCTACCATGTTGGCGAGCACGGGCTGCAGGGTGACCTACCATGTTGGCGAGCACGGGCTGCAGGGTGACCTACCATGTTGGCGAGCACAGGCTGCAGGGTGACCTACCATGTTGGCGAGCACGGGCTGCAGGGTGACCTACCATGTTGGCGAGCACGGGCTGCAGGGTGACCTACCATGTTGGCGAGCACGGGCTGCAGGGTGACCTACCATGTTGGCGAGCACGGGCTGCAGGGTGACCTACCATGTTGGCGAGCACGGGCTGCAGGGTGACCTACCATGTTGGCGAGCACAGGCTGCAGGGTGACCTACCATGTTGGCGAGCACGGGCTGCAGGGTGACCTACCATGTTGGCGAGCACGGGCTGCAGGGTGACCTACCATGTTGGCGAGCACGGGCTGCAGGGTGACCTACCATGTTGGCGAGCACAGGCTGCAGGGTGACCTACCATGTTGGCGAGCACGGGCTGCAGGGTGACCTACCATGTTGGCGAGCACGGGCTGCAGGGTGACCTACCATGTTGGCGAGCACGGGCTGCAGGGTGACCTACCATGTTGGCGAGCACGGGCTGCAGGGTGACCTACCATGTTGGCGAGCACGGGCTGCAGGGTGACCTACCATGTTGGCGAGCACGGGCTGCAGGGTGACCTACCATGTTGGCGAGCACGGGCTGCAGGGTGACCTACCATGTTGGCGAGCACCGGCTGCAGGGTGACCTACCATGTTGGCGAGCACGGGCTGCAGGATGACCTACCATGTTGGCGAGCACCGGCTGCAGGGTGACCTACCATGTTGGCGAGCACGGGCTGCAGGGTGACCTACCATGTTGGCGAGCACGGGCTGCAGGGTGACCTACCATGTTGGCGAGCACGGGCTGCAGGGTGACCTACCATGTTGGCGAGCACGGGCTGCAGGGTGACCTACCATGTTGGCGAGCTCGGGCTGCAGGGTGACCTACCATGTTGGCGAGCACGGGCTGCAGGGTGACCTACCATGTTGGCGAGCACGGGCTGCAGGGTGACCTACCATGTTGGCGAGCTCGGGCTGCAGGGTGACCTACCATGTTGGCGAGCACGGGCTGCAGGGTGACCTACCATGTTGGCGAGCACGGGCTGCAGGGTGACCTACCATGTTGGCGAGCACGGGCTGCAGGGTGACCTACCATGTTGGCGAGCACGGGCTGCAGGGTGACCTACCATGTTAGCGAGCACGGGCTGCAGGGTGACCTACCATGTTGGCGAGCACCGGCTGCAGGGTGACCTACCATGTTGGCGAGCACGGGCTGCAGGATGACCTACCATGTTGGCGAGCACCGGCTGCAGGGTGACCTACCATGTTGGCGAGCACGGGCTGCAGGGTGACCTACCATGTTGGCGAGCACGGGCTGCAGGGTGACCTACCATGTTGGCGAGCACGGGCTGCAGGGTGACCTACCATGTTGGCGAGCACGGGCTGCAGGGTGACCTACCATGTTGGCGAGCTCGGGCTGCAGGGTGACCTACCATGTTGGCGAGCACGGGCTGCAGGGTGACCTACCATGTTGGCGAGCACGGGCTGCAGGGTGACCTACCATGTTGGCGAGCACGGGCAGGATGAGGTTGGCGATGGCGACGTTGCTGGTGAACTCGGTGATGAACTGCGTGGCGGCCACCACGGCCAGCAGCACGGCGGCGGGCGGCAGGCCGCGCAGCCCCTGCAGCGAGGCGCCCAGCAGCCCCGACAGCCCCGTGGCCTTGCTGCCCTCGGCCAGGGCGAACCCGCCGCCTGCACAAACACAGCCAAAACTTATTGCTATCTACTATATACATCTACTTCTAATCAATATATATAAAACTCTTCCGTTACTGACTGACTGACTGACTGACAGACAACGCAGAGCCAAAACTACTGGGCGTACAAAGCTGAAATTTGGCATGAAGGTTCCCTAGGGAGTGTAGCTGAGCACTAAGAAAGGATTTCCCGAAATTCCCACGGGAACGGGAAAAAACGGGATTTTTGTGTTTATGAGAAATCTGCGCGGGAAATACCGCGGGGCAGCCTCTAGTATATGTATAAAAATGAATCTTGGTTCGTTAGTCTCGCAAAAACTCAAGAACGGCCGGGCAGATTTTTGTCTTGAAATGTTTGTAGTAGTCCAGGGAAGGTTTAAAACGTGAGAGAATATGGAAAAATGGAGGGGAAGTTAAAGTTAGTAAAACCAATAATTTAATTTTTCCATATAAAATTGTATAAGGCGCGATACGAAGTCAGCCGAAGATTGAAACGTCCGCGGACATGGACCAATAATTTGCACAAAGCTTTAGATTATAAGTTTACACGATAATTATTATACTACGTACAGTGGCGGCCTAGGTCGGCGTAACACTTCCAGTTTTTCTGTTTTGCAAAATAGCTCTTGTTCTTTGGCAATACAGACTAGGGCTGACGAAACCATAGACAAATCTGTAACAGCCTCTAGTCCGCCACTGTACCTACAGAAAACTTGGCTGTATGGACTATGTTCCTTTGCCTGTCCAGAAAGGAAAAACCAACAACGCAAAATTAAACCACGATAAAACAGTAATAGAACAGTATATGGAAAAATTAAATTGTTGCTTTTATGCTCCTAATTTTTCCATAATTTCTCAACTTTTAAATCCTCCCTGGACTACGACAAACATTTCAAAACCGAGACAAACAAATGGCATTTTTTTTTATATAGAGAAGTTGACATACCCAAAAGGAACAGAAGTCCCCAAGGCACCTTCTCCTTGAGGATGTTCCACGTCACAATGCCGGGAGAGGGCTTGGAGGCGACCAGCTCCTCGTCTGGAAACAAAAACTTACTATAACTAGTTGACCCAACAAACAGCTATGTCAAACGCAAATACGAGTAAATGTTTAAAATTGAAAAGAATAAAAGATTGTTAGTTAAAATTCTTTTCGCACATTCTAATAATAACTGTACTTTTGCCGTTTGGGTTTTAAATATTTTAATCTAATTACTTTTTTTTTTATAATTTTCTGTTCTCTAACTGTAGATACTGATACCTAACTGTTTAGTTTCTTTGACTAATTTACAGTAACCTTTAATAAAAAAAAAAACTGCAATGTCTCATCTTGAAAATCTTTTTGCATTGAAAAGTATGGGTTGAATTGTTTGTATGTATGTATATAGAAAAATAATCTTACAAGAGGCGTCCGAACTGAAGAACTTGAGAAAATCAATGCTCATCGGCAGAATGAACATCAGCACGACTATGAACATGGAGGTCACGCCGTCCTTCACTTTCCTGCAAAAAAAAATAAATACGGTAATATATGGAAATTTATAAAAACAGAAAAAATCGAAAATAAATTTACAGACAAAAAACACAAAAATGATTTATTATTTATGGAAGTGGCGCTAGTATCGCACCGTCTTAAGTAAATTAATAATGAAAATTCGATGACAATTTCAGCATTCGAAACCCATTGCTGCTTTTCTTAGGCCATTATGCTATAGTGGCTTAAGCAAGGACTTGATATGATAATGACTTGACCCCCTGAGACAGGGAGGCGTTTACAAAAATAGAATTAAAAAAAATAAACTGTTTATTTTTATAAAATAACGAGCTGTCCCGGCTTACTTCGTTACGCCATAGAATATAAGATACTACTACAGACTTGGCTCTATAGACTATGCTCCTTTGACTGCCCAGAATGGGCAAATAAAAAAACAAACAACAACAACAACAAACCACCTGTCAAAATATGTAAACAACGGAAAAAATATTGCACCTTTGGTTACATTATTTGAGTTTAAGTCAAGGATCCCTAATTTTTTTTTTTTGATATAGCCTATGTCACTCGGGGATAGTGTAGCTTCCTACCAGTGAAAGATTTTTTTTAAATCGGTTCAGTATTTTCGGAGCCTATTCGTTACAAACAAACAAACAAAAAAATATTTCCTCTTTATAATATTGGTATAGATATATAAAAGGAATTACAATTAACAAAAGAAAATATCTTAAAATTAAAAAAGATTGTATACTTTAGTGTTTTTTAGAGTTGCTTGCATGCGTGTTGACTTATTCGCAATAGGTATAAAAGTTTTCAACAGGGGCTCCAAGGGCTCCACGTAGGTATTATACGTACAGTGCGCATTCGGATGTACTTACATGGTGGTGAGGACGTCAGCCCAGCCGGTCATGAACCCGGGCTTCCTGAAGATGTACATCAGCACAGCCAGGATGAACAGGGAGCCGGAGGCCTGAAATGATCAACGTTATATTATAGAATCATTATAGTGTTGTTGTAGCATAAACTTGGCTAAACGTGGGTCTGGCTCTTGAGCCAGTAGCTCTGCCTAACCCTTCGGGGAATAAAAGGCGTGAGATTATGTTATGTTATACTGTTGTTCGCCGCGCGGTGGCAACATCACGGGGAAATCACCGACCACCCCACCTTCTGCCATGGGTGTCGAAAAATATCGAATTCACGCATCTATCAACTTGTTAAAATTTATTGATAGACACTTTATTGCAATCTATCAACTTAATGTCTTAAACTAACCTACGTCCGCGCCAGATAAAATAAATAAATAAAGATAAAAATAGCCTTTATTTGCCAAAATTAAGCCAATCAGGGTTAAGGCAGGTTTCAGATTTTTCAATTATACTAGGTTTTTTGCAAAAAAAAATGCTTTGTCAGGATGATTGAAAAAAAATTAATGCTTATATCAAATTATCCGAGTTTTCGCGAAATCCCTAGGTACATATACAGGTAATACATGATACATGTGTATGTAGGTAGGTAATACATGATCAATGAAGTTAAACAATTAATGATGAGCACCTAAACTACGAACCTTTTCATGGAAGGTGACAGGTCCGAGCGACCGGTACTGCTCCTTGATGACCTTCATCGTAGTCAGGGAGCCCGAGGACGCGCGCTCCACTTTCTGTGCTGCCTCGCTGTTGGGCCTGAAATATTATTATAAGAAATTAAAATAAGAACAGACAGAATAAACTTTATTACACACAAATCATTAAATAAGCATGCAATAGGCTGACTGCTCCGTGGCTCATTTGGCAGTGATGTGGACTTAGTAAGCGTGTGCACCCGGGTTCGATTCCCGGGCGGGGCGAATATCGATATGATGAATATCGATGTTTGTTTCCGGTCTGGGTGTGATGTTCGTCTCTGTGTGTGTTTCGGGCACCCTAGATACAGGTTCTTCCTAGTAAGGGGCTCTGAGGGTGATGTGTTATTATTATTATAATAGGCGACATTATCGCTTAATTCGTTTACTTGCATGCAAGCAACCCACTTAATGTAGTTTTACACTGTGTTTGTACCAGATTAGGTGGTTACGTTTGCTAAGCCAGAGAATGAGCGCAAATTTTAAACGAGATCATAAAACAATAATTATAAGTGAAAAGAGAATACTTTATTGCAACCAAAATAAAACATGGCACAACAAGAAAATCAATCAATTCAAAACAAATAAAATTTAAAAATCTATGTGAAAGTGAATAATTTTGTTAAATATTTAAAAAGATAAAAGGCCTTCACAAATAGTTAAGAAATCAAGAAATGATGTCAAAGTTAAGTAAAAGATACGTAGAACAAAATATTACACTAGATGGATTTATGTTTACACACGTTGCACTTCCAACAAATATTTAGAGCTCACCTGAACATGCCCATGAAGGTGACCTGCAGAGAGACCCAGACCAGGGCCTGCATCAGCAGCATGGGCGGCACGCTGTACGCCATGAACCAGAAGAAGTTCACAGACCCTGAGATCTCTGGGAATTCACTGTGGAAGAGATTTTGTGAATTTTTCATCTCTTGATGAACAATCAATACATAGTATAAAATAAAGTCGCTTTTCGCGTCTGTCCCTATGTATGCTTAAATCTTTAAAACTACGCAACGGATTTTGATGCGGTTTTTTTTTAATAGATAGCGTTATTCAAGAGGAAGGTTTATAAGTATAAAACATGCACAATAAATCAACAGGTTAGGCGAACTTCGTACCGCCGGGTCGACTAGTATTGTACAAAACTGAAAATTCTTCATATTATTGACAAGAGGCGATCTCATCGCTATAAGCTATTTCTTCCAAGTAACCGGTTTTACGATTTTGATTTATAGAATGATTGGGGATGGATAATATGAACAGGGGCCTCTTTTGCAACATTGCATTGCGGCCTCTTTGCGTTTTTTTAACCGACTTCAAAAAAGGGGGTTATTAGTTTAACCTGTATGTATGTATGTTTGTATGTATGTATGTTTGTCCGCGATTATCTCGCGTTTGGCTGAACCGATTTAGATGCGGTTTTTAGAAATGTATTTGTTAGGTAGGTACATTCAGGGAAAGGTTTTAGTACAGTCACGGACTAGGAGGCCGTAACAGATTTGTCTATGGTTTCGTCAGCCCTAGACTGTATTACCAAAGAACAAGAGCTATTTTGCAATACAGAAAAACCGGAAGTGTTACGCCGATCGTGTCCGCCACCTATTTTAACGGGCTTCGAAAAAGAGGAAGTTCTCAGGTTATTATATGTATGTGTAAGGTTGTTGAAGGCGGGTCTCTTTTTGTAAAAAAGAAATTATTTTTGTATTTACTTTGACACTCTAGAGGACGAAAAGCAATATTGTAAAAACGACCGTAATAGGGCCTCTGATCATAGGCTTTCCAATTACGGTATTACGGACGTTAGAGCGTCCTAGCGTAGACGCTTTGTGTGACAGCGTAGTACCGTCTTAGGGTGCATTCACGTTCAACGCTGGTAACAAGCGCTTGTTGGCGCTGGTTCGAAAAATGTACAGAAAATACCTGCGCTGGAACAAGCGTCTATGACCGCGCAGGAATTTTTTATACATTTTTCGAACCACCGCCAACAAGCGCTTTTTACCTGCTTTGTACGTGAATGCACCCTAACACAGTACAGTACAATTCGACGCTTCGAACAGGCTAGATCTCAGACGCCGCACTATAGCGCATTTTGTATGTCAAAGTCTGCGAAGTGTAATTAATTCAGTGGCGGTCTAGGTCGCCGTAGCACTTCCGGTTTTTCTGTATTGCAAAATAGCTCTTGTTCTTTGGCAATACAGTCTAAGGCTGACGAAACCATAGACAAATCCGCTACGGCCTCCTAGACCGCCACTGTACGTCTGGTCTACTCACGAGTCAAAGATCCCTTTGAAGGCGGAGTTGGTGGCGGTGCCCACGAGCGTGCCGCAGCCTCCCAGCGTCGCTGCATATGCTATGCTCAGGTAGTAGCATACTGTTATATCGCTGGGAATCGGGCTTGATGCGCTGGTAACAATACATTACATTTATTAAAAGAATAGTTACTACGTAGTTCATGAAATTAAAATCAAAATTGTTCAATATAACTTTCCTTTTTGTTAAACGGACAAGTACGCCATTTTGTTTAACGGAAAAGTCCGCCATTTTGTTTAACGGAAAAGTCCGCCATTTTGAAAGTAGAGTGCGAGTCAGATATTATGTCTGCGCGCGGTCAAAATATGAACCATTAGCATAAGTCATTTGAATAACAATTTGTTTTGAATGGCGGGTTAAGCACAGAGGCGGTCTAGGACGCTAGTAACACTTCCGGCTTTTCTGTATTGCAAAATAGCACTTGTTCTTTGGTGATACAGTCTAGGGCGCACGAGACCGTAGAAAAATCTGATACCGCCTAGGGCCTAGACCCCCAGTCGCGCGCAGACTTTGATGGCGCTGACTCTATTATTATATAATTTAATGGACTTGACTCCACTTCAGTGGAGTATTTTGAATGAATATCGATGTTTGTTTCCGGTCTGGGTGTGATGTTTGTCTCTGTGTGTGTTTCGGGCACCCTAGATACAGGTTCTTCCTAGTTAGGGGCTCTGAGTGTGATGTGTTATTATGTCAAGTTCACAAATTATAGCAAAAAAGGGTGGGCGTAAAACAACGTTGTTCGGTTATTATAAGTTTATTGGATTATTGTTTTATAGCCCGCTAACAAAACACGTGGAACCAACGTTAAAACAATAATCGCGCGGACTCTAGTAATAGCGTTATAAACTTTACACTTAGTGTATGCTGCTAAAGAAAGAAAGAAAGAAAGAAAGAAGCATTTATTTACAACAACATTGACACACACAATAAAACGTAAATACAAAAAATATATATAAACACAATACAAATTCTTACAATCAACAAAAATACAGTTGCCAAAAAGATAATAAAATTAAAAAAAATAACAAAAACAGCAAAACTAAATATAGTAAGAACATACATAAAAGAATCGGTTGGTTATTGTGTGTCGCAGTTGCTGTTAAATGGCACTGACTCAGCATTTGCTGAAGGCTTTCACCAACAGCGCTGATTTTCAGTCAATGCCAGCAGTGATCCACAAGCGTCCATTGCACGCAAGAAAACGGCACGCGATTGGTCTTGTATATAGAAAGCCCTGTGCTATAGAAGTTTAAATTCTCTCGGTATTTTCGCTTCGCTGGAAATTTGATTTAATATGGAAAAAAAGCATCACTCACTCATCATCCCCAGCGGGCTTGACAGCTTTTCCATTCTTCGCCTCCTTCCCATTCTCCTGAACCCTCTTCCTGTTAACATAGATGTCCCCAAGCCCCTGCTGTTCGAACACCTCCAGGATCGCCTCCACGATGGGAACCATCATGGTCGCTGCTGCAGCGTTGGACACCCACATTGATATAAACATCGTTACAAATGTTAAGCCGAAGTTAAGTCTGGGGAGGAAAGGCCTTTTTTGTAAGGGTGTTTGAAAAGGCGGTATTAAAATCTATGGTTGAAGTTTGCGAGTAGGTAGGTACACCAGATGAAGGTCTAGGCTCAAGACCGCTTGGAATGGCGATCTGTGGTTTTACATTTTTACATCGCCAAGTAATTATTAAGAGCCAGTTTACAGCGATGCTAGCGCCATTCTCGAAAAATGATTTATATCTTCTCAACTTAGGCCAATATCAAAAATGTGGCACAGTATGTGACACTAGATAATCTTGCTTAGTATTTTTTGAGCACAGTAAAGTAGTCCTAAATAAAATAAAAAAAATCCACAAATTGTTGCTAAAAGTGGTCACTTTGAGCAACACTTTGTAGCTTTCTTTGGTCTTTAACTTAAAAGCTATACAACATTGTCCTCAAAATACTAGGCGACATTATCTAGTGTCATACTGTGCCACATTTTGGATATTTGCCTTAGTTTAGAAGATTTTTTTTTTTCGCGAATGGCGCTAGCATCGCTGTAAACTGGCTCTTAATATCTGATAACTTACAAAACACTTGAATAGGTGCCAAACCTTCTCTTAAATGTAAAACTTTTCTGAAAACGTTATTAAATCAGTTCAGCTAAACGCGAGATAATCGCGGACAAAAATACTTACCAACATACAGGTTCAACTGAAACTCTCCTTTTCGAAGTCGGTTAATAAAAATAGCAGCAGCAGAAAAAAACGGGACCTTACGTTTCAATCAATACATAGTATAAAACAAAGCCGCTTTCCGCGTCTGTCCCTATGCTTAAATCGTTGAAACTACGCAACGGATTTTGATGCGTTTTATTTTTATTTGACTAGAGTGATTCAAGAGAAAGGTTTATAAGTTTAATACATGCACAAAATAGTAATAGGTAAGGCGGTACAAAGTTCGCCGGGTCGACTAGTTTACAAATAAAATTAGAAGATTTTTACTTAACACTAAGTTAGTCTAACTAAACCCCATCTCACCTCCTATGAGAGCAGCCGACCACCTGCACAGTCCACAAGGCCACCCTCTTCGGCAGCCTGGAGTGCTGCACCCCGGCGGCTATCATCAGCCCGCCCATGAACATCATATTCGTCTCCTTCATGTAGGCTGCACAGGTCCGGTCCGAGTCTAGGATACCTGTGGGAGAGCGGTAAGAGTCCTTTTCATATTGAATTGAAAAACCGTAAGTATATAATATAAAGTGTGGCATAGAAAATTTTCAATAAAAATGCGGCAACACTGTATGGAACTTTTACATATGAAAATTTCTAGTGTTGCCCTTTTTTATTTCTACATTTTTGTGCTATGATATAAATCTACAATCATTATTACAAATTTACAAACGATAGACGTCAACTGCTGGACATAAGACAAACATTGTGAAGGGCGTTTGCCGTTTATATTTATCTTCTGCTACTATTAGAATAGCAGTTCGTTTGTTTCGCTTAAACTCGAAACGGCTGGACCAGACCTAATTTTGGATCTTAAATGTTTGTCGTAGCCCAGCGAAGTTCAAGGCAGATACTAAAAACATAAATTCCAATTAAAATTGCATGGCGAAACGTAGTACACCATGACATCTCTATAAATGTCATAGTGAAAGTGATATTTTGACTACATACCCATGGCAGGGAACAGAATGATGGGCAGCATCGAGGTGACGGGCAGAGGAAGCAGCTCCAACACCCAGTAAACCGCCATTATTAGTACCACGTACATGCATCTGTAGTCCTGGAGACAAGGGAGGAAGTGTTTTACGTAAAATCCTACCCTGATAATCATAAAAAGTTAAAGAGCATTTTAGTTATTTGACTTGTCAATTTAGACTAGATGTCACGTATTTAGCATGACAACAAACCAGAGAAGTAGACCTCCACTAAAGCTACTTGAAATGTACTGTATCTTTATGAATAAGACGGCTAGAGTTTAAAATTGTATCTTGTTTAATTGTTTCTTGTTGTTGAATTCTTGTTATAGATTGATATAAAACTTTGATAAGTGGCTTTTACCACTCTAATAGCGCTAATCGGCTTTTTTTTATTTCAATCAAAATAGTTCCCTGTATGATACTAGGTAATTAGCGAGAGTATAAATAAATCGGACGGCACGCGCAGCGTAGGACGTCCACCGACCAGATGGACGGATGATCTGCGCAAGGCTGCGGGTCCACGCTGGATGCAGGCCACCTGCGATCGGTACAGATGGAGAGCCTTGAGGGAGGCCTATGTCCAGCAGTGGACGTCCTACGGCTGAAATGATGATGATGATGATAAATAAATAAGGAGTTTAATTAAACTTTATAAGGACTCGTTAAAAAATATTTTGGAATACCGGTTTTTTTTTTCAATGGAAAATCCCGCCATTTTGACGGTAGTATTCAGTAGGTACATAATGTTGCAAACTCTTAAAAAAAAATTAATTTAGTAAAAAATAAATGTTCATAATTTAACTCACAGGTGTGTTCCTCATAATAGGTATAGGAAGAAGAAGCAGCGGTGTGAGGACCACCAGCAGGGATTTCCAGTAAATGGACACGAAGAGGCCGATCCGTTGGCATAGCGAAGCGCTGGACCTACTTCTGGAAAAAAAATAGGTCGTGCCGCTGGAAAAGAGAGCAAAAGACACACGTTACAAGACCTGTATTCACCCGGGCGCCGGTTAGTTAGATGCAGAAGCAATAGGCTGGAAAAAAAGATTTAAAAAAAAAATTAAAAACATTCCACTAGAAATTAAAAAGGTGCTGGCTGATAGAAAAAGTTTTTTTTTTATGTGAAACATTGACTTTAGAACAATCAGTATTAAGCCTTACATAAATGCAGTTACATCTGCTATTGTAAGATCAAAAGAAACAAATAAAACAGTACGGTGCTCCAAACTTGGTTAAACTACACATAAAAATAACATAATAACAATAACGCATTACACTTAAAGCCCCTAACTAGGTAGGGTAGAACCTGTATCTATCTAGGGTGCCCAAAACATATACACAGAGAAAAATATTACACCCAGACCGGAAACATACATCGATATTCATCATAACAATGTTCGCCCCGCCGGGAATCGAACCCAAGTGCACACGCATCTCAGCCCACATCACTGCCAACTGATCTACGGAACAGCCAAAATGATGGAAGAACAAAAAGAGTTCTATTTTATGCAGCCTTATTACGGTCATCAATTGTGCAGTTACTCAGGCTAAATTATATGCAGTGCAGTGTCAATTAATGAAATAGGTTTAAGTCCCCTAGTTAAACTAGTATTTCGTTAAAAAAAAAAAAAAAAAAGAAATCAGGAGTTCCAATTTCAGAGTTCTGCATTCTTTTGAATGTACTGAGGCCTCACAACGAAGCACAAAGGAATTCCTGGGTCAACCTGGGGGTAATTCTCTTAACTAAATTCGATTGACTTGTAAATATATTGTAAGCAACTTTGTTAACCATTGACGCTTAAACAAAGAGAATTTCTGTTACACACCCAAAGAAAACAGCAATGGTAAATAAAGTTGCTAACAATACAAATACAAGTTGATTGAGTTAAGTTAAGAAACTTGAACCCCAGAACTCTGAACTCCAGACTTTTTGATGTCTTCACGCATTCAAAAGACAGTAAGAATCAAAAGGTGTGCAAATCAGAAAGTCAAATGGTGGTGTCATACATACAGTCAACTATAGATTATTTAAAAAAACTACAAGAAAAACTCAGTGCCATGCAGACAATCCGTGCCATTAATGTGCACTGAAACATGTTGTTTTAGTGCCACTTACAAACATTAGTACCCCCGGGTTTACAGGTTTTTTAAGTGTGTTTTTTTTTTACTTTTATGCAAGAATCCCTTTTCTGAAAGGAAAAAATATGACTTCTTTTTCTGTTTCTGGTAGACCAGTTGCAACTGGAATTTGCTATAGAATGTTTAAACATAAACCCTGCTACCACAAAAAAGTTAGACTGGTCTAAATCGCCAGTTTGTATGACAAATTAGCGATTTAAACCTAGTCTAGTGATTTAGACCAGGATTAACTCTTTTTGTGGTAGAGCCGAAATTGTTCATCAATTATTAAACATAGCACATATTGTTTGAATTATTTGCATGAACAAAGGAGTTGCTGTTGCTGCTGTATGCTGAAGTATGCTGTTTTGAAAATAAATTTGTCTGAATATCCAGAAGCATTATAGCAATCCAGATACCTACCTATCCATGTTAGCTTCATAACTGGCTGCGGCTGGCAGATTGGGCGCAGTCTAAACTTTAAGTTTGACTCAGGTGACAATTCTAAAATTTACAGCTACAATGTTATGTCCCAATGGAGAGGCACATTGTAATTTATAAGCCTTGTCATGTATCACAAAAATACATTAGTCTTATTATTAACGCCTGACTCAAATAAATTATTATTTTAATTTTATTTAATGATAGACTTAACTCCACTTCGGTGGAGTATTTTTCCAATGTCAACTTTACAAATTAGGTTAAAACGGTGGGCATAAAGCCCAACAATGTTGTACAGTGATTATAAGTTTATTAAATTATTGTTTTAATGCCTGCTTACAAAACACATGGTTTTGGAACCAATTTTAAAACAATAATTCTTAAATAAAATCTGCATTGCTAAAAATCAAAGGCAGGAGATTTTGGACTAAATCTAAGGCCCTACTGACAGGAAACTGCCTGGCACCTAGTAGCTAACATGGTTGCATGCTAGTTTAAGTATTGGCTTGTGGATAAGCACATACTGCTGATGTTATGTTGTGAACAGTGAATTGAGGCTCAAGGAATTTGAAAATAACTAGGGTGATTTCAGCAAGCAACCAGGTAAGCCAGGGGCTAAGTGAATGTATCCCGTCAGTGAGCTCAAGTATTTAGACAATTAATTTGGATTTTTTATGAATAGTGAAAGTTCTTACCGGTTTTCATTGTCACCGACTTCTACGTTGTTAGTGGCCATTTCTGTAGTTTACTAAACTGCGAAATATAAATTTGTATTTAAAACTTTTGATGTGCCCTCCACATCCCTACCTAAAGATCTGAAACAAAAGAAAATGTGGTTAGTTTGTAATTAATAAAGAAAAAAGTTGCAAATTAAATAACAAAACCCACATAGCATTATATTATGTAGTAAGCACGAGATTTTGAGGGTTTACTAGTCGACTTCCATTAATTATTTGAGAATATTTATTTTATTTTATTCGAAATCAACGATTTCAGTTCACATTTGTTATTGTTTTGATTGATCCATTATCGAAACATATTGATTGAACCAAAAACTGATCGAATGATTGTTGAAAATGAATGTCAAATCAAAGCAATCGTTCGTTCTTTCGTTCTTTCATCTCTATTTCCGGTCAGCGATATACATAGCTATCCGTCCGACCCATAGATTAAGAAACACTACGGTTTCCAACCAATTTTTACTTACCTAACTTGAACGCACCCGCAGAGCTACCAACATAAAAAAACAAAAAAAAAGAACTGTCAAAACAAAAACATAACCAAAAAAATTCCAAAACACAAACACCACCATTTCTAACAGTGATTGTATTGGTACTGAAAAGTATATAATTATAATAAATAATATTGCTATAAATGTGAATCTGATCTATTGAAATCACAATGCCGAAAACCGACCCGATTAAAGACGCAGAAGGTAAGTCCTAACCTATTCAAATTTAAAGTGTACTTCTTTTTAGTAGTTATTTCTAATTGTTGCTTTTACTAATGTTTATTCATCCCAGCAGGGCATTTATTAGTTTCTGCATATCACATTCATATAGAAAACATGTTTTAGATGTATTTGGAGGAATAGTAAAAAAAAAAATATTTTGTATCTCTTCTCTGCATAGGTTTTTTGTTATTGTTATGTCAAGCATTTTGTCCAAGCCGGTTATAAGTCTACACCTTATCTTATATTCAAATGTGAGGATCAAGGGTACTTTCCATTCAATTTACTTGCTTTGAACTTTTTTGCATTTCTTTTGTATCTCTCTGTTTTGTTTTATAAAGCAATTTGAGATCATCTACCAACTGCGGGATGACATCCCTATAAGAATTTACCTGTTATAACATCTTATATTCTTCCATGTATGCCCTGCACAATCTGCAGTCTGTTATTATAATAAAAGATTTTGTTTAGGCTATGTTTTGCCACTGTAATAAATAATGCTCTCTAATTATTAAAACAACCCACTGACCAAGGAACTTCTTGGCACCATGGAGTGTTATGTGTATTGACTTGTTATTTTATTATCTAGAATAAATAAATGAAAAGTACACATTCTAATGTTATATACTTCTTGTGTAACGGTGGAATTTTTAGATCTTTTGTAGCTATATGCTACAACTTCTCTGGTTCAGATCTGGAAAAGGTACAGTCATTAGAAAAAAATAATCTTTATATAAAATTATCTGGGTTTTTTCAAAATCCCTATTTACTTTTTTGCAAAAAAAATAATTATCAAGTCTTCCTACACACACATTATGCTCTTTATGAGTGTAGAATAGAGAATGGGGGGTCGGTAGATAGATATCTCTTGATGATTGTACCAGTTAAATTAATATAAAACTATACTTTCATAAAATAACTAATATAACACATAACACCTCACAAATGTAAATTAAGTACACATTTCTGTTGGCAAGTACTTATGCATATGGATGCCACTTAACATTGCATTCAGTGCTAGACTTGGGGTAAGATTCTTTAAGAAATATAGAAAAAAAAAACTGTGGAAATTAACTATTATATCCCTGAATTTGTAGTTTTGTAACTTATATTGTGTGCAATCAAGTGTTTTTTTTATCAAAAAAGAGGCTGCCGGCCGTGCCGTGAAATTTAAATATAAGTACATATTCAGAAATCATTTAGTGGTTATCTTTCTTGTTTTTTTTTATTATTATATTACTTGGAGACGAGGGTCACTCAAGACCGGTTGATGCGGCGATCTATGGGAAGGCCTATGTCCAGCAGTGGATGTCTTTCGGCTGATATGATGATGATAATGATTTCTTTGGGGCCCTGAAGGAGAACCTGTATCTAGGGCACCTGGATAATTAGATTGTGGTTGTTATGTTTTTTTTACTTTCGGAGTAAATTAACTTAAAATTAGTGACTTTTATTTAATTAGATATAATAGGTACTTATAAAAGTTTAACCCTATTTCTACAAGGTAACAGAGCATTTCAGTTATTTGACGTATAGCCCAGTCATATTAGGGCTTTCACCTCGGAATGAAAGATAATAAGCTGCAAATTGGTATGAACCTTTGTTTTGTCATTCTAAATGTTGTGTCAAAAGTCACAATCGTTATCGTGTCCGCGTCTTAAGATATTCAAGGTCAAAGGTCACAAAAATCGGTTTTTCGCGAATATCTGGCTTCCTATCGGTTGAATGAGATTTGCATTTATTATAAAAGTTGTAGGCTATAAAATTCCCTACAACTTTTGTTTAAACTTTTTTTTCATACGACCAACCGTTTTGAAGGTAGAGCGCGAAGTGCACATCGTACAGTCATATACGGCCTAATGCAAGGTCAAGCGTGAGTTATGGTTATCAGTACGTTATAAAGTCAATTATTTACTGGGCGTAGCGGGCTGAAATTTTGCATGTAGGTTCCTTAGGGAGTGTAGGTGAGCACTAAGAAGGGATTTCCCGAAATTCCCACGGGAACGGGAAAAACGGGAATTTTGTGTTTATGAGAAATCTGCGCGGGAAAAACCGCGGGGCAGCCTCTAGTTAAATATAAATAATTAATAGTTAGTACATAAATAATAGGCATTGTTTAATAATTATAATTTCCAAGTAAATAATTGACTTTATAACGTACTGATAACCATAACTCACGCTTGACCTTGCATTAGGCCGTATATGACTGTACGATGTGCACTTCGCGCTCTACCTTCAAAACGGTTGGTCGTATGAAAAAAAAGTTTAAACAAAAGTTGTAGGGAATTTTATAGCCTACAACTTTTATAATAAATGCAAATCTCATTCAACCGATAGGAAGCCAGATATTCGCGAAAAACCGATTTTTGTGACCTTTGACCTTGAATATCTTAAGACGCGGACACGATAACGATTGTGACTTTTGAGACAACATTTAGAATGACAAAACAAAGGTTCATACCAATTTGCAGCTTATTATCTTTCATTCCGAGGTTGACCCCTTTTTTTACCTAATATGACTGGGCTAGTATGTCAATTGAGACTGGATAACATGTCGTATCTACCATACAAGTAACCAGAGAAGATCTTCAGTAAAGCTATTTTAAACCTATTGTATCTTTATGAATAATAATACGATAAGAACTTATTAAGGTTATACCAAAGGTTACTTTTAGTTTCGAATGTCGGTTTTTCGGCACTTTATTTTTCAAGGTTTTTTTTATTTTTATTTCAATATAAATTTGGTCTTTTGTTCTGCAAGAATCTGCCCCCCATATGTTCAATTCAACTAATAATTGCGCGCATTGTATGTTGATGAGCCAGATCACGTGGTTGGATCGCGTGCCTAGCCTAGGCACTTGTTAACGCACTTAAAACAGACCTTTGCTAGGCTATTATAGATAGTACTTGATGTTTCCTTTTGCTCATAAAATTTAGTCGATACAGCCCTGTAGCTTGGCGGTGAAAACGGATCTTTATTTAAAGAAAGTTAGGTCGTTTTTTTAAACAATGAAAATTATAATGTTTCACACGCGGAGCCCTAACTAGGAAGAATCTAAATCTAGGGTCCCCGAAACACAATAAAGAGACGAATAATTTCTTTTAAAAAAAAGAGACCTTCAATAAACTGACCCATACATAAACTGAGAACTTCCTCTTTTCCAAAGTCTGGTAAAACCTTCTCCTGAATGTAACTAATACTTTTTAGAAAACCGCATCAAAATCGGTTAAGCCAAACTCGAGATAATCGCGTACAAACATACATATACATACATACAAACATATTTACAGGTCAGGATAACCTCATGTTTTGAAGTCGGTTAAAATACACCTAGACTGGGAAACAAACATCGATTCATCGTACCCGGTGCACCCGAGTCTCAGTTCGTATCACTGCCAACTGAGCCACGGAGCAGTTTGATGTTCAAGTTCATCAGATGTTATGAGATCCGCAGATGAACTAAAGTCACCGGCATAGCCCAAAGAATTGCCAAACTTAATTCGCAATTGGCAGGGCTCAGAACAGATGATCGGTCGAAAAGTTTCCGAGTTGCTACCGCGCACCGGAAGACTCAGAGTAGGCAGACAAGGTGGTCAGATGGCCAGCACAATAGAGTAGTCAGTGACTGCCCGTTAATCTTGCAGGGATGACATTATGTTATGTCTCACTTTAACCTTCATATTTTTATGTCCACTTTAATATAGGTTTTCTATTTTATGATGTTATTTAGGAAACAAAGTTAGTACTATAGCTTTATGGCTTTAAAATACGTCATAGTAAAACTAGTTTTTTATTGACTGCAATGTTGTGAAACTTGAAGTTGTTTGTTACTATTTCACCATTATACTATGTGGTCTGCATTTTCTAAGTAGATAATTCAACTTCATTACAAAAAATAAACTATAAAAGAATTTAAATTTTCTTAAATTGGGCGGCCACAACGCTTACAGAGATTTTTTCTAGGCAACCCTTCTCTTAATATAAAATACTTTGTACAATGTAAAAAACACTACATTAACCCAAATAATAATAATAATAATAACGCATCACATTCAGAGCCGCAACTAGGAAGAACCTGTATCTAGGGTGCCCGAAACATATTTACAGAGACGAACATTACACCCAGACCGGAAACAAACATCGGTATTCAAAATAACAATGTTCGCCTGCCGGGAATCGAAATCGGACCCAGGTGCACACAACAACAAACCACCTGTCAAAAAGTGTAAACAATGGAAAAAATATTGCACCTTGGGTTACATTATTCGAGTTTAAGTAAGAACCCTAATTTTTTTGAAAATCTAATATAGCCTATGTCACTCGGGGATAGTGTAGCTTCCTACCAGTGAAAGAATTTTTCAAATCGGTTCATTATTTCCGGAGCCTATTCTTTACAAACAAACAAACAAATCTTTCCTCTTTATAATATTGGGGTATAGAAACACAAAAAAACACGTTTCAAGAATGAAACATCGCTTCATATATTCCCACGCTAGAAGCTTTCTATTTTCAGCTGACAACCTTACACTACACCTCAGGGCGCGAACTTGAAATTGGCCGACGGATGGCAATGAGATTTTAGCATTTTATTTTGCAATTTCTCAACGTTTATATTCTTCTTCTTATTTAAAGTAAGTAAAACTGTCTAAGGCACATTCATAGTCGACTCAAAGTGGCACTCCAAAGTATTAAATAAAACGTAACTTTAAAACGATTTCCGCTACAAATTAATATAGTCGAGTCCGATAACATACTTCAAGACAATGAAATATGCGCTCGACGGAGTATGAGACGGCTCGAAACAAGATATTCTGTACTCGTGAACAACTTGTCCGAGTACAAACTCGAGCGCGTAGCCATTCATTGTACTGTGGCGCAGCCTCCAAACACTGACTATGAATGTCAGTGTATGTGTCGTAGTAAGATTTGATAATTAGGTTTTTTGCAAAAAAACTAGGGATTTAGCGAAAACCCGGATATTTTGATATAAGCATTACTTTTTTTTCAATCATCCTGACGTAAAGCAGTTTTTTTGCAATAAACCTAGTAAAATTAAAAACTGAAACCTTCCTATAATCTGATGGCTAGATTATTGCTTGCTGGTAAACTCATAATCTGATTCGTTCGTTAAAATTGACGCTACAGATAACCAATCAGAATAAGAGTTTACCAGCAAGCAATAAATCTAACCAATCTGAGTTAAGGCAGGTTTCAAATTTTTCAATTATACTAGGTTTTTTGCAAAAAAAACTGCTTTACGTCAGGATGATTGAAAAAAAAGTAATGCTTACATCAAATTATCCGGGTTTTCGCAAAATCCCTAGTTTTTGGCAAAAAAACCTAATTATCAAATCTTACTACGACATATGTAACGGTTTTAGTAAAGACATCTTTTCGAATTTCAAGAGCCACCATCAGGGGCTGTACTCCTTATGAGATTGAAATTTATAATGTTGTGTTTTGCGGCAAAACGACCCAATCATATAGCTCTGCTCTTGCTTGATGCAAATTTCCCCAAGCTTTCTCAATAATTTCTCGCTATTAAACCACTATTGCGTCAGCCTATCTTAAACAGTGACATCATTTCACCATTGGCACAAGGCTATGTGATTCCTTTAATAGGTTTTAAATGATGTGGTGCGAGATAGAATCTAGGGTTTGATATAACAGTAGGGAGCTTATACGTGGACATAAATTTTGCGTTGACTATACTTCGCTCTTGCATTTCAGAAGTTTCTTTAGATTGAAAAAGAAATACTCGTGAAGCGTTATAAAGAGATATAGAGACACGCTTAACACACACCACATTTCATACCGGCAGTATTAACGATGCAGTTGAAAATAAAAACTTTAATCTAGTGATAGTGACTGATTTTAAAAGGAAAATAACTAAAGCTTTGTTTGACAATGATTTCGTGTTCGACTTTGCGTAGACGCTAATTCCAGTGTTTGTGCAAGTTATAAAACAAACCGCTTCTCTAGTTACGATGATGGCAATGGCAACAAGGTCATAGGGCTTAGGGAGAATGGCGCACCCTATGGAAATAGTAATAAATCAACGTCCACCGAAGCCAGCCTAAAAGCAAATAAAGGTTCAATTTTTCCAAAAGAAAATCTAAGAAATTTCGTTTAGGTCGTGCATTTTTTTCACAAATAATTTATCATAATGTTTTTATCCTTTAGCTTACCACATCTCCTGGGTGTAATGTTCGTCTCTGTGTGTGTATCGGACACCCTAGATACAGGTTCTTCCTAATGTACTGCGATCGCCGCCTGCCAAGCGTAGCGATTATGGCAAACCACCTCTTTTAAGGCGGTAACTCACGGTATGGCGCGAAATTCAATTTTTTTTCACGTTTTTTAATTATTTTGGCGAAAGTATTCATTTTTAATAAAGTTTAATTAAATGAATTCGCGTACGTAAAAACCTATTTCCCACATTGTGATATATCGTTTTTGAAAGGCAGAGTTACCGATTTTGTGTATATTCAAGGAACTTGTTTTTTGGCCTTTTACCCCTTAGACACAAAATCTGTAGGTCTGTCTTCCAAAAACGTTGTATTGCAATGTGGGAGATGGTTTTTTACATACGCGAATTCATTTAAACTTTATTAAAAATGTATACTTTCGCCAGAATAAATAAAAAACACGAAATATTTGAATTTCGCGCCATAGCGAGAGTTACCACCTTAAGTTTGTCCTTGTGGTAATCTATAGGCGAGACCTGTCCATCAGTGAATAAGTAGTAATTTTCATTACCCTGGCCACTTTTGTTTTAAAGCAGTAAAGCTAGTTTCGTGGCAAGAAATAAAAAAGTATTTGCCTTTTTTTTCTAGTAAATGATTCTGATTCCAATCAACCACACGCAGTTTTGCAGAAATAGCTCAAGACAACTCTGTTTTCCTTGACATGCCATAATGATTTGCCGCTAGTAATTCTGTTGGAATTTGCGGTCTCTAGCTCTAGTCTCTTGGGCACTTAAATAAAATCTCCGGAAATAACAATTTCTGAATCTGAAAGATTAGACTTTTGTCTATGGTCTCGTTTGACGACTGTAATGCTGAAGAACAATAGCTATTTTCCAATATAAAAAAACCGGAACGCGCAGTCGACACTGTACAAAAAGTTAAAGAGCATTTTAGTTATTTGACATATGTCAATTTAGACTGGATGTCACGTATTTACCATACAACAAACCAGAGAAGTAGACCTCCAGTAACGCTACTTAAAGTGTGCTGTATCTTTATGAATAAGACGGTAAGACTTTTGGAGCTGTGTTACACTCACGACGATTTTATAGAAATATTTCAAGACACAAAGCGCCATTAGACCGCCCCAGTCGCGTGCAATGGTATATAATACAGTTTCAGTACCAAAATTGTCGATGTTAATACTTTTGGAATTCGGGTGTTAATGAATAAGTAAAAAATAATCAAAAGAACAGAGAATTTTACCAGAGTTTGAATTGTTGTCAGTGGTTATCATAAATTCAAAGAAAGCATTAACTAAACATCCAGTAAACACAAATACATTAATCATAGTTAAAAGGCGTTAAGGAAAATGTTCGACTTTAGACTATCATATCAACAATAAACAGCACTTTATCATAGATCATTGGAGGTCAAGTGCGATGGCATGTGAGTGTGATACTCTATTGAGACGGGTTGACTTATTGACCCCTGGTCGCTTTTAGACGAACATAATGCATTTCCTTGATAAATTTCCTGTTTTATGAAAATTTTATTGTAGAATCAAATGCTCTAGGAAATCAAACGCTTTACCTACATCCAAGTGGATCGGTAAGTATCTTGAAACTTTTGAATTTTTAGTTTATTTCTTTATAGAAGTATTTGTTTTAATTGTATTATTTTCAATTTGCTTTATACATAATACTAGAGGCTGCCCCGCGGTTTTTCCCGCGCAGATTTCTCGTAAACACAAAAATCCCGTTTTTTCTCGTTCCCGTGGGAATTTCGGGAAATCCCTTCTTAGTGCTCACCTACACTCCCTAAGGAACCTACATGCAAAATTTCAGCCCGCTACGCCCAGTAGTTTCGGCTCTGCGTTGTCTGTCAGTCAGTCAGTCAGTCAGTCAGTCAGTAACGGAAGAGTTTTATATATATTGATTGGTACCCAATTTTTGCTGCTTTTTGATTTTTTCTTGTTCATGTCACACATGTTGACCAATCAAAATCATCATCAAATGATAGTATTATATTCTTTGTAGTATGTAAAAGACGTTCCTTTTTTTTAACACAAACGTATTCTTGTTTTCAAATTATCCGTGGTTTCATCCTTAATATTTTTTCTATCAGATTTATCAATACCAATGGGTACTATACTATTTTAGGCCTTATACTATAACTTGCTGATTAAATGTATGACGAAAGATAGACATAGATGTTAAATTGATTGAAAACAACTAGTTTCCATTTCAAGTTTCCTTGTCTTCACTGATCTGAGGATAAGATATTTTGGCAACCATGTATATTTCAGCACACATTAACGAAAGCCATAAAATAAGTCGTAAAGTCTTACAACAATGAAGAATAAGATAGATAGTGTAGCTATGAAGGCATATGTTTGACGCACGCACCACGCCCCCCCGTTCAGTCTATTTTTAATATGCAAGATTGGAATGACGTCGTTGTGGCGTCGGGAATCAAGATCTCAGATTATTGGAAATGGTTTTCGCGCGGTTGGAGGAAAATTTCTGTTCAAAGCGCAATAAATAAATAACGCTCACATTTTGAGCCTTTAACTAGGTTGAATATGAAGAAGCTGCGTCTTAAGTCGCAGAGCAAATTTGGCTCTTTTAAGTCATTTCTAGCAAGCTAGACCCGGAAGTAAAGTAAAATTATCAAAGCGGATTCAAAGTCTCTGACGCTAAGTCAATTCACTTTCAGAAATAGTTTTTTGTTTGTTATTGATGAAGATTGGTAAATAAATCTTATTCACCTTAAGGACCTGTAGTTTGAAGCTTCTTACCTAATTAGGTATGAGGGTCCCCCACCCTCGCAGCTGTGACATGCGCGCGTCGAAATGCGAAATGTCGCGGCAGTTTTAAATTTTATTACTTTTCATACAAGCCGAAGTTAAATCGAGATGTTTATACCTACCGCACAATTTTTCTTTCCGATTTTCGTTTCAGCTAACAAGAATTTGCGTTTAGGTAAGGTATTTGTATTAACGAGTTTTTTTTAAACCATCTGAGAAATATAAAACAGATTTCTTAATTCTGAAAAATATAGATGTAGGATTTAGTTTAGACAAGTTATTAAAAAGTAACAAGATCTAATGAATTTCACTCTGTAGAAATAAAACAAAGTAAACCCTTTTTGTAGTGTTTTTTTCCATTAGAAATACACTACTGATTGTTTTAATTTGATTTTGTGACTCAAAAAACATTACATACAAATTACTATATAGTTTGAGTTGATAACTTTTTGCTCAATTTACTATGTTTACATACCTATAAATGCGGGAAATAGATACATCTCTTAAACCACTTTCCCTATCGTCCGTAATTTATTTCTCTAAGAGTAGTCGTCATTCCCTGGCCACCACCAGATCTGACTTCAAAGGACTTTTTCTTAAAGGGTTTTCTTAGAGGGTCTTTAGACTAAAGTCTAATAAAATAAAAACTAATCCGAAGACAATTATTGATCAAAAAGAAAATATCCGAATCGGATATCCGACTTAAAATTACTTGGTATACCCTACATAACTTTAAGAACTTAGTAATTATATTATTATTTTATGCATTTCGGTTTTTTTTTCGGCGGTTTAATTTTTTGATAAAAAAGTTTTTAGACGTTCGTTTGCATGAGTGCCGCAATTGTACCTCTAATAATTACATTGTAACGGATCACATTAAGATGGTGTTATTTTCAAAAAATAAATTAATATTGTAAGAAGTACACAATTTAATTATTTCTGAAAATGTACTTAATATATTTTTTTAAATATTTTTTTAATTTTAAGAAACTTGGGTTTCTTCTGATTTGACATTCTGTATTTAGGCATAGACAAAGTAGAACGCTGCGCTTCCGTATTGCCGCCGCACGTACTTGCAGGTTTATACCTAAAGTGCGGAGTAAGCCAGAAAAAAAGGCTTGACAATACATTCATCATCATCATCATCAGCTTGTAAGAGCCCACTGCTGGACATAGGCTTCTTCTCTGGCACGCCATGCACATTTACATTACATACATGTTATTTTATTTTAGTTAAATATGTAAACTGAAGGTAAACTATGTTTTTTGTTTTTAATTATATTGTAGGTATGATTTTGCGTGTACTGTTGGATTAAATAAAATTGTTGTGTACCTCTATTATCTATTGTTTAATTCTCAAACTGGCGGGCACACTGGATGCGGTAGCGCGTATATTGCATTGTAAGTATATAGGTTTTTTACGAGAAAAATTATTTAATAAGTAGATTTCCGGGTTCGCTGATAACGAAAATGACATACCTACCAACATTTTGAAACCAAGATGGCAGAAATTCGAGCTATTAAACTTTCCAAAGGCAAGTCTGAGCTATCAAGCACTATACGCAAAATAACTTGTGTAAAATATTTAGGTCTATGTATGTTTATATAATATTATAATATCACTGTCTGATCTGAGACCGCTCGCTGCTACAGTTAAACAACCAAGTTTTCGTCAGCAGCTATTGTTCTATCATCCCTACGATTTAAGTTTTGTCTGTGAAAATAAAAAAGGTAAGTTTGTAATGCGACGGTTTTTTAAATGTAATATCGGTATCAAAATTGTTTTTTTTCAGCTTCATATAGATCCTAATCAGATGTTATGGTTCATTGTTTTGACATCTGTTGTCAAAACTTGTTTACATTTGAATAAAAATAAAACGAAATACGAGAGCGCGAAAACAAAAATTTGACACAGAACCGGCCTCGGCCGTGGCCACAAGGGTACTGACGGGGTAGGGAGCGGCGCGGCATGGCATCGGACCGCGCGAAAACGATGTTTTTTTTTAGTTTTTGCTGGTTTTTTGTCTTTTCGTTAAACTTAAAAATTCTTACTATAGTAGTATGTCTAAAATTTAAGGTCAGCAATTTTCATTCCAAAAATCAAATAAAAACAATCAGCGGTTTAAAAATAAAATGGAAAAAACGGAACAAAAAGGGGTAACTTTGAGATTTTTTTCTATCAACTAAAATTAATTAGATCCTGTTTCCCTTTAGTATGATGACTAGATTAGATCCTTAACTAACACATATATTTTTTTCAGAATGAAGACATCAATTTTGTATGTCTCAGATTGTTTAAAAAAATCTCAAAAACACAAATTTTTGAACCACCAAGCCTTAAGCTTATGCATGGGTAAATTCTATTAGATTATCTAGACCACGTCTTTGTTTCAGTTAGCAGTGTTGTTGACTGTGTCTTCGGAGGTTGTTGGAGTATGTAGTATGTTTTTCGGGCTAGGTACAGGTTCTAGCTAGTTAGGGGCTCTAAGTGTAATGCGTTATTATTATTATTATTATGTTTCTCATACTCTTCGGTACCATAGGATGTAGCCCGATCCTTTCAAAGGCTTTCCAGGTGACGAATCAAACTCGTAGAGACCAATTCTAGAGTTTTGCTATAAGTATTGTTTATAGATCACCAACAGGCACTACCAATAAATGCAATATGCATCGAGCGGCAACGCGTCTTTCCGTTCTATATGTCGTAGTAAGATTTGATAATTAGGTTTTTTGCTACCACTAAACTTGTAAGTGTAACTAGGGATTTTGTGAAACACGGATAATTTGATAATATGATTACTTTTTTTTTAATCATCCTGACAAAAAGCAGCTTTTTTGCAAAAAAAAACCTAGTAAGTATAATTGAAAAATGTGAAACATTCCTGTTGTGTATTGGCCTTTACATTGAATGAAGGTAGTTAACATTGAGATGTTCGAGGGTAGTCAAGACGATGCCAGTCGAGAAAAAACCAAGTGACTGCACCACCAAGTCTGAATACTTGTGAGTATATAATAGTGGCGACGAGAAAAAAAAAAAGTACGGAAAAACGTAAAATACAGTGTTTTAAAATCATATAATACATAAAAGTTAAAAATCAAACAAAAAAATGAGTGTAAAGTTTGGTGAGTTTAATGTAGCACATGGTTCATGGAAAAATTATATTGAAAGGTTCACTTATTCTTTGGAAGCTGCTGAAATCAAGGATGATGCTAAAAAGAAGGCAAATCTGCTAGCGGTTTGTGGCCCTGAACTATATGATCTGATTGTCTCTCTTATAGCGCCAAACCAAGTAAGTGAGGTTACTTTTTCTACTATAAAACTAGCTTTGGACAAACATTATAATCCAAAACCTAATGAAATCGTAGAATCCTATAAATTTCACACAAGAAATCAAGAACCTGGCGAAAAAATCCGTGATTATATAGCTAATTTACGGAAACTGAGTATCTACTGTAATTTTGTTGGCTTAGACAGAACATTGAGAGACAGGTTGGTATGTGGTATCACTGATAAGGATATACAAAGGAAACTGTTACAACAGTCGACATTAAGTTTTGAACAAGCATGCCAAATAGCTTTAGCTCATGAGACAGCAAATATAGATTCTGAGGTTATAACAATGACAGCAGTCCCGAGCCAGGTCAGCGCAGACCTGGAAGTACCGATGGAGGTCAACAAAATTTCCTATAGGAAAACACAGATGCAGGCAGGTAAAGAGCACAATAACAATTGTTTTCGTTGTGGAAAACCACACCGTGGAGTATGTAGGTTTCGCTGGGCAAAGTGTAATTTTTGTTCCAAATCAGGACACATTGAATCAGCATGCCTTGCAAAATTAAATAGAAACAATACTGATAGAGCAAATTGCAATGATCCATGGCACGTTAAGCTGCCTGAAATATTATATGGGTTACGCTCAACTCCAAACAGTGTGAACGAAAAGACCCCTGCTGAACTTTTAAATAACAGACGTTTTAGAACAAAATTTGACGCTTTGAACCCACTCTCATACAAAAATGACAAGCAGTTAGAAGCTGTACAGAAAAATGAAGACACTAGAGTGCGATCGTTTGAATTGGGATCAACTGTCTTGGTCAGAAATTACAATGGAGGACCACGATGGTTAAAAGGTATTGTTGATAAAAAAGTAGGACCGTGTCGTTATAATGTTAAATGGAATGGCAAAGTTTTAAAAAGACATATAAACCAGATGCTAAGATGCTGGGAGGAGGAAAGTGAACATATGCATTCTAAAGAAAGGGAGCAAGAAGCCATCAAAGTTAATTCGGCGTTGGCTGATAGTGAAACCAGCACTCAAACCATTTCAGTCCCACCTCAGCGTTTTTGGGCTGATATAATCGGAGTATCAGGGCCACAGGACATAGAGATACACCGCAGCCCAGAGAGAGAATCCAGCATGGCAGGCAGCAAGCGCACACGTTCCACTTCATCTCCGACTACACCGCAAGAGCTAAAAAAGATTGCGTTGAACCAAAGTGCAGTGGAAACTTCTTGTGAAAGTGACGATGAAAGTGGCAGTGAAGGTGAAGGTGTTGTTAGTGCATAAGAAAAACAATATAAAAGTGTCATTAGTTAGTAAGTGTTAGAATAAGAATAAAAACATTAAACCTAAAATACAGTTAATAAAGTGAAAGTGAACTTTCGTCATGGGGGAAAGGCATGTTGTGTATTGGCCTTTACATTGAATGAAGGTAGTTAACATTGAGATGTTCGAGGGTAGTCAAGACGACGCCAGTCGAGAAAAAACCAAGTGACTGCACCACCAAGTCTGAATACTTGTGAGTATATAATAACTAGCTTTCCGCCCGCAGCTTCGCAAGCGCTTTTTATAATAAAAGTAAATAACTGGTTGATTTGTTTCTCAGAAATATAGGGAAATCATTTGTAATCGCACCAAAGCCCTAAAGAAATCATAAAAAAGCAGTTTGCCTTTACAACAGTAAAATTTGGTTTTTCCAGTTCCCGTAGTATCTTCACGAATTCATGTCTTTGCTAGACTTATATTCCTTACGTTTCTATCTTGAGATGTTTGGGCTGAAAACTTAAATACTCATTGTTCCCTTTTCCATTTCAGGATATCCTTCATTAATGTCACCCTGTATTGTATAAACAAACTAACCTATGCTTCATCTCTGAAGCTAAGCTCTGATTCTTCACTAAAAATCCTTTTCTATTGTACCCTAATTAGTTCTAATCAGATTCATCATCATCGTCGTCCCAACTGATTGTCGTTCATTGCTGTAAATTTGCCTCTCCTACAGGTTGCCATAATTACCTTTCTTGCGCGACCCTTATCCAGTTTACTAACATCACTTTTTTTTTTCATACAAACTGTTACACTCTGTATCAGCACCCGCAAAAACTTTGAAAACACCTACCATATTACTTTATAAGGAAACCTAATGTTCGCCATACATATTGTATCAAGGACTCCAGGACTAATTAACGCAGTTATAATATCATATTTGATGTTCAAGTATTATGAGGAGCTTATTTTGAAAATTTTAAGATAGTGTCATTACTTTAGATTTTAGCAAAAAAACCTGTTTTACCCTGAACTCAGGGGCAATAAAAATAACAATCTATGAGGTTTGTAATGTAAAGAGAATCTTCAGCATAAATTTCAACTTTCTAATCGCAGCAGTTTAGAGTCTGATACAAACTGTTACATCCTGTATACGGCGGCTCAGTATTGTTATTCCCATACCCCGTCTTTGTGAGACGTAGGTACCCAGAATTCGCACACCCATAAATGATTTCGCAATCAGCGCCCCCAAAAACCTAGAAAACGCCACCCATATCGATTTTTAATACATATTTATTTCCGCCATCTTGGATTTCAAAATCGATGTTTTTTGTGTAATAGCGTCCCTTATAACCTAGAAACATCACCCATTTCAATTTAGCAAAATAAGGAGCTGTTTCTGTTTTTCATACAAACTTTAACACCCTGTATCATGGCTTACAGGACTAATAAACGCAGTTTTGATATTATATTTCATGTTTTTATATAAAAAGGACCTTATTTTGAAAATTTCAAGTCTCTAGTGTAATTAGTTTAGATTTTAGCAAAAATCATATTTCACCCTGTATAAGAACTCAGGGGCAAGATATAAAAAAACTAAAACCATTTATGATGTTTGTAATGCAATGACAATATACAGTGTAAATTTTAACTTTCTAAACCCAGCAGTTTAGGAGTTTCATAGAAACTGTTACACCCTGTATACGGCGTCCCGGTTAAGTTATCCCAAAATCCCGTCTTAGTGGGTGTCTACGTCACGTAAGGAAGCTACTGTCCAAATTTCATTTTTCTATCTTCAGCGGTTTCGGCTGGGCGATGATGAGTGAGTGAGTGAGTAGATCAGTGGTATTTGGATTTTATATATATAGATTCCTTAACTCTGATTGGCTAGATTATTGCTGGCTAGTTAACTCTTATTCTGATTGGTTCGTTAAAATACCTTTGACGCTACAGAGAACCAATCAGAATAAAAGTTGGACAGCAAGCAATATAATCTAGCCAATCAGAGTTAAGAATGGTTTCAAATTTTCAATTATACTAGGTTTTTTGCAAAAAAACAGCTTTTTGACAGGATGATTGGAAAAAGATAATCCTTATATCAAATTATCCGGGTTTTCGCAAATCCCTAGTTTTTTTTTTTTGCAAAAAACCTAATTATCAAATCTTCCTACGACATATACAATGCCAGTAAGCAGCTATAGAAAACTGCTTACGTATACATTGTAGTGCTGTTTTTAAATATGTTATTATTTTGCGGCAAAACTCAGTAAACAAATAAAGAGTAAATTTACTGTCTCTCATAATATTTTTCATTAATGTATCTCATGTGAATGGATTTATTAATTTATATACAACTTTTTTACAAACCCTTTTATATAGAGGTTTTACTTTCTAGAAATAACAAAGACAAACATTCATATGTTATTATTTCCTCTCAAATGCTATAATCTCGAAACGAGCCATGACGCAGGCGGCAGACAAAATATAAAACGATTTCAAGTAAGTATAAATTATTAATACATTTTGGCGCCATTTGTCTGAATTTTCCTGGAGGTATGCCCGCTCACGTGAATATTACGTAAAGTGCACCAACCAATATTTTGTTTAAATTGTATTTTTACTCAATATTTGTTTTGGCAAAGTTTTTTTTCATGGCGCTTGTGTTTTGTTTCCTCGTGTCACGTGTTTCTGACGGCAGGTAATTAGCACTTTTGTGAAAGCTTTCCTATTTATAGCCTGACAGGTAAAATATTTGATAACAGAGAAAGAATAATGATTGTCTAGTTTACGTAGCGTTGATATCATTCACCCGAAAGCCGTCCACTTTTGAACATAGGCTTCCCCCACACATCGGCATAAGGACAATCATTGTGGAGGTTTTTCCCGTTAATCACTACGTCGTTGGCAGGCGGATTGACGATCCCAGTATGTCCACTGTCCACGCATAGGACGGGTGCTGGTTTAACCACCACAAGGTGACCGATATATTAATAGTTGGTTTTTGGTCTATTCGTCTATTCGTCGCATCTATTATCGTAGCTACTTGAGTTATTTCGAAGCGGAGTTAGCTCAAAGCTGTAAAGTCTTGAGGATATAATAATGTAAATAACGAGTTTATTTATAAAAGTAGTTTTGGGTGTAATTTCCTTGCAAGAATCCACTTGAATGAAACTAGTGTGACCAGTTGTCATAACTTGTACCAGTATAAATAATTATGTTAGACTTTGACCTTGGCATTGAAGAAAAAAAAACTTTATACTTTCAACAGGGCTGGGATAATAAAGTTATTACTTGTACTGGGTTTTTCTGAAAAGGTGGTAGTAAATTGAAGGCATTATTCAGCTCACCTTTCATAACAGCTTTACCAAAGCAACATGGGTCAAAGTCTCGCTAAAATAGGATCAGCTGTCCCGTTCATTGACCCCGTCAGCTGATCGAACTAACTAGCCGATCTAAACCCATGTTGCCATAGAATTTTTTTAGGTATGGTAAGCAGAATCTCTCCTCTAATTCATTACATCTCACTTTCTTTCGTTACTGACCGACTGATTGACAATGACAAACAAATTACATTCCAATCCAAACCGCGTGAGATTGTTCCTTAAAATTTAGTCAGAAAGTTCTAAAGGTGATGTTGTAAAGTTATACGCCAAGGAAGGAATTCCAAAAATTCCCACGGTAACGGGAATTTATGTTTATAATTCAAAAAGTTTAGGTGGGGCAACGAGCTGGGTGGCCTAAATGGGAATTGGCAGACCGTGCCAATTCTGATATGGCCTTCAGATGGCAGATGGCATTTCCCCAGCAGTGGGACAACTAACACAGGCTCCTAAAAACAAAAATTTCTAATGAAAAAAAAGAACAGGCCAAACGGTACGCTCGTAGTAAACCAACCCATCGTGTACCTTTGAGATTTACCAAAGATATTATAACAACATCAATGTAAGCGCAGCCCACCCTGTTGCTCAATCCATGTTGTAATAGGAAGCCAGTGAGTGTGCATCAGTGCAAGCGGCCACGTTGTGCAATATGCTAATTGCCTAGACAGGTCTTGCATTTAGAACATCTATTTTGTCATAAGTTCGTTCTTTATGAATTTCTTATTTACCGTGTAAAGTGTAAATATTGTTTTTTTTTTATTATTTGCACCATGTTTTTGCATCCTTAAAAACTAAATTATACATCTCATAGACTCACTCAGCTCATAGCATACTTTTCACAAATACCAGCGTTTCTTTTATGTATCCATGTATGTTAAAAAACATTTTCAAACCCAGTTGTGTAGTAAAACACCTGCATCCGAACGCTACCTGCAGCATGCACTCACTTTGCAAACATACCTACGTATTATACAAATCAAATCAAATACAGTCATTGTTGCATTAACGTGAGAATGAGAATCCCCGCCAATATGAGTTCTCATGAATAATGGTTTAGCAGTTTTAGGTTTGCCTATATCTACACTAATATTTTGAAGAGCAAAGATATGCTTGTTTGTTTGAATCGAACAGGCTCCGAAACTACTAGACCGATATGAAAAATATCCCTAATGCACATTGGTTCTATAGCCGCTAGTTAGGGGTCGATCAATCAAAAAATATTTTTATTTTTATTCACTGTTTTAAGATTTCGGTTTATAATATTCGGTATATCTTAGACAAGTGAGCAAGGGCTAATTAAACAAATATTTTCTATGATTATAAAATTAATCATGCCTTAAACAAATGTATGTTATCTTGATTTTTTATCATTATGCATAAGAACATATTAAAAAAAGTTCATTTAAAAGGTCTCCGCTTTGCCCCTTACTTAATAACTTTAAAATACTAAATTTAAAAATTAAACGTTTATTTATTATTGAGTAACTTATTAATCACTTGACCTATCAATCACACGTTTCGTGAATGCTTTTGTGTCTGTTTTTCTGTTCGATTTTTAAAACCTTACTTTACCTATAAATATTGTTAGGTAAAAAAAATAAAGGTTTTTTTTTAGTGAGATTGATTCAAGAGGAAGGTGTATATGTATAATACATGCACAGTATAGTAATAGGTTACTAACTGGTGGTTAGGCGGTACGAAGTTCGACGGGTCCACTAGTCAATCAATACATAGTATAAAACAAAGTCGCTTCCCGCGTCTGTCCCTATGTATGCTTATATCTTTAGAACTATGCAACGGATTTTGATGCGGTTTTTTTTAAAAGGTAAAGTGATTCAAGAGCAAGGTTTATAATATAAAACATTATCGAAATACTCATAAGGTTACGCGGTACGAAGTTCGCCGGGTCGACTAGTCAATACATAGTATAAAATAAAGTCGTTTCCCGCGTCTGTCCCTATGTTCGCTTAAATCTTTAAAACTACGCAACGGAATTTGATGCGGTTTTTTTTAATAGATAGAGTGATACCAGAGGAAGGTTTATAAGCATAATACATGAGCAACATAGTAATAGGTTAGGCGGTACGAAGTTCGCCGGGTCGACTAGTATTTTTATAAATTGTAGCCTATGTGTTATTCTGATGTATAAGCTATGCTATTGTAAAGTTGCATTAAAATCTATTCACTACTTTTTACATGAAAGAGTTACAAAAATCCGTACTTACAAATTTACGCGTTTAAAATATTAGTAAGATAATAGGATTACGCTAGTGTTCGCCCAGCAGCTTCGTTCATGTTCGAACTGCACAATCTCAATTTTCCGTTCCCGTGGGACCACGACAGTACATGCCCTATGAAAAGCAGCATGGTTTTCGAATGAACAAAAAAAAAACACATTATTTTTGGTCACAAAAGATCAAAACAAAAAAGAGAGAGATAAATTGTAAAGTAGAGTTTGTTACCCCTTTCTTCTCTACGCTGTAAAATCATTGCAAAAGGGATTAGAAAAATTTGACAGAGGAGGGCTCGTTTGGGGGCGTCTCCAGGCGACCATTGTCGTAAGGCAAGGCAAACATTTGTTTGCCTGAGCCAATTGGTGGGCACCCTGAACTACATCGCCTCTCGCAGTATAGGATACTTTACCAAATAAGGTAATCAATACCTAGTCTTATTGACTATCAATAAGTGATATCTTGTATCCTATATTAAACTAGAGGCTGCCCCGCGGTTTTACTCGCGCAGATTTCTCATAATCAAAAAACTACAGTTTTTTCCCTTTCCCATGGGAATTTCGGGAAATCCTTTCTTAGTGCTCACCTACACTCCCTAAGGAAACTACATGCAAAATTTCAGCTCGCTACGCCCAGTAGTTTCGGCTCTGCGTTGTCTGTCAGTCAGTCAGTCAGTAACGGAAGAGTTTTATATATATTGACTAGAGGCTGCCCCGCGGTTTTTCCCGCGCAGATTTCTCATTAACACAAAAATCCCGGTTTTTTCCCGTTCCCGTGGGAATTTCAGGAAATCCCTTCTTAGTGCTCACCTATACTCCCTAAGGAACCCACGTGCAAAATTTCAGCCCGCTACGCCCAGTAGTTTCGGCTCTGCGTTGTCTGTCAGTCAGTCAGTCAGTCAGTCAGTAACGGAAGAGTTTTATATATATTGATTTCAAGACACAAAGCGCCAGTACTTTGAAGCTTCTTACCTAATTAGTCAGTCAGTCAGTCAGTCAGTCAGTCAGTCAGTCAGTCAGTCAGTCAGTCAGTCAGTCAGTCAGTAACGGAAGAGTTTTATATATATTGATTAATCATTTTTACTTTTGAATGCTGACTTTGTCATCGACCTTCCATCCCCCCACCAAGTAGTAGCTAAACAAAACAAAGGGCTTTCTTTGATAAAATTCAATATTTGACCGCAATCTTTGTTAGCTCTGAAATGAATAAGCATTTATATTAAGACATTCGTAATTTATTCAGGATTTTGCTACTTGCGCAGTTTTTTTCAGTTTATATATTTTGTGCACTTGCATTTACACCTTTCCTTATTTTTAATGAGCGTAGCCAAGACCTGGGCCATAGACAAATGTCTCTTCAAGAGGCCTACCTTGAGGACATCACCGATAGGAATTATAACATCAAGTTTTTGTTAAACAGCATGGTTTGTGAGTTGAGTTTTTTTTTGGGAATTATTTAGCTTTTGCAAATATGATTGTCTAATAATAATATCACTAGCAAAACTGGTTAGACCACTTTTTATTACTTGATTTTATGATAATAATATTTAAAAATACTCATCAAAATCCGTTGTATAGTTTTAAAGTTTTAAGCATTATTAAGCATACATAGGGAGGGACAGACGCGGAAAGCGACTTTATTTTATACTATGTATTGATAACCTGTATCACACTTAAATCCCCTAACTAGATAACACCTGTATCGATGGGTAAGCGAAAAAATTACCACCTTACTTACACACCCATCATCCCTTATACCGAGGAAAGAACCGCCGTCTAGGAAACCAGAGTTTCGTAACTAGGTACATCGATTTCCGAGAAAAAAAATGATAGTTATATAGTAGATTGATAGTAAATTAATTATCGTCACCGAGTGGGTTCCGAATGATGGACGGCGACAGCGTGGTCGACCCAGCGCGGAGATGGCGGGACGACCTCGACAAGTTTCAGGAGGATTGGTTGGGAGTGGCACTGGATAGACTTGAGTGGAGAAGAGGAGAAGAAAAAAATATGAAATTTAAATTATTGACAGTCACTCCTGAAAACAAAAATACAAAACACGGTGCGTGAATGTACTGCGTATGAATCGAACGAAACCATATTTTATTTAAACAAGTGCTTTGTATATTGAAAGTGTTTCGCAAAGATTTAATAATAATAAACCGTAATAATTCAACAGGAAAACGCATTATCCCGCTTTCATAAAAATTATATCATGAAGCAGGAATAAAACCACCAAGTGTAAAATAGGCAAACCACTAGCCCGATGGTCTGACCACACAAAATTTCAATGTGGATAATTTTCTTGGAAAGAACTACAGACTACCGAATAGAACACACACGTAGTCAGACACAGACAAAGGACACCCATCCCGAACTTGACCCTGACGAGCGTGTGTCGCCCGCCGCCGTACTTTCCTACACTCTAACTAACCTGATAAGAAAGATTTGATTGTTTGTTTGTTTTACCGACAACTGGACCGATTTAAAAAATTCATTCACCATAGAATCCTACTTTTATTCCTGATTAACATAATTGTGTAGGGTAAAGTATATTTTCAATTGCTAGCGGTTCAAAGCTTGCCTTGCACTGTGAGCTAGTTATTTATATGTAAGTAGTTAATCATTATTTATGTCACGTATTATATCATCGCAAAGACGAAACAGATTCGTTTTCATAAATGGACCGGCCGGCCGGCTGATCAATCCAAGGTCAGCTTTAAAATTCCGTGTTAATTTTTAATTGTGAACAAATGGATTCGATACGGTTTTCGCTTCTGAATCTTAAACTATGTTGATTGAACTACGGTATTTGAAGAAGAGAATAAAGTGACGTCAACAGAAAGTGACGTCATCGTTAAGAGGCCTGTTACACCGATCTAGCGTCAATCGCGAAAAAAAAAAACAATATTCTCAACTATTGCAAATATCAAAAAAATGTGATTCATTTTTGTCATTTGCCATAGCTTAGAAGATTTCAATACATGGTATATAACAAAGTGCTTCCCGCGTCTGTCCTATGTATGCTTAAATCTTTAAAACTATGCAACTGATTTTGATGTGTTTTTTTTTAATACATTCGCTCTTGAATCGCTCTATTTTTTTTTAATAGAGCCATTCAAGAGAAAGGTTTATAAGTATAATACAAGCACAACATAGTAATAGGTTAGGCGGTACAAGTTCGCCAGGTCGACTAGTTAATTTATATTCGCAATTTGTGCAAGTATAAAATTCAGCTGGATACCAAATAACTGACGCAAGCTAGCACCATTATGCACTGTTCGCAGTGCTCTATATTCCATTGACCCGTTTGACCTGGACACACCTCCGTATTAATTTGCATCAACTTTACTTCTATCGGAAGTTAAGGTACTTTATTTTATTGCTTGTTCTATTTTGTAGTAAAATACTATACTAGCTGAAACGGCGAGCTTCGTATGGCCTTACAATAATAATCCTAGTGCCCTCAGTGAAGTATTTTGCCAATGTCAAGTTTAAAAATTAGGCTAACTCTGCTCTGAACTCCCAGTGAACGACATTTCACTATTGAACAAACCAGAATACATGAGTTGGGTGGACATAAATTTCGGCAACGTTTTAAGGTTATTATAAATTTGATTTATTGTATTACTCGTTAACCCCGCTAGATGTGAAGGGAGCTAGATTAGTTGCTTTCTGCTACTAAAAAGTTAAAACTATAATCATCTAAAGTTAGTAAATGTAGGTAAGTCCTTACCTAAAATTTTCTTCAAACATTTTTGACATAATAATATGTACCTAGAATCGGCCCAATGTTTTAGCATGGCACTGCCCACGTAAGTTCTTGATAAGGAAAAGTTAAACGCCGATTCGTGTGGTCTACGTTTATTGTTTTTAGTGCCACCTGCCTGATAATGGGTGCTATGCTAGCAATTGTGTGTGTACCAACTATATAGTAGCTCAGTAAATTACTTACTGTGACTACAGTAAGTACAGTAACGTTTATATCAGTCATCTCATCTGAAAGAACTCCACTGTTTAGTATAGGCCTTCCTATCAGGTCGCCAGGACAAACATTGTGGCTTTTCTATAGTCGCCACCGCCGCGCTTAGCAGGCGTTTTGACGATCGCATTATGGCTCTCACAGGCTAACAGGGGCTGTTTACCTTTGTGTCATATTTAGAGCAGATTTATTACCACCAATATCTGAAACTGCGTCGCTGAGTAGTAATTAACTTTGCCCGTCTGGCTCTGAGATCTCGTATCGACAGTGTTTTTCTTCTTCGTCCGTGCCTATTTCCCATATATTTTGGGGTCGGCCCTCCTAATCCGTTTTCACGAGTCTGGGCGATCGATGGTTTCTGGTTGTATTTCCATCGTCCTCATGTCCTTGTTTATGACCCCTATCCAGGGCATTGTCTCTGGGTTGGGGTATGTTCATCCCGTTTCTTTCTTGTCGTGTCGCTTCCTCTATCAATTAAATAAGATTCAAGAAGCATTCGAAGATTTACAATCAGTTTCGTGAAGTCGTTTAGTCTTTTGTCTCCCTCTTCCCTCTGCTATCTCTCTCAAGAATGCAAGAATATTCACCCCTTGCGTCATTTTATTATCGACCTGCGGTGGTAGCATGATGCACAATTTGACGAATTTGTCGTATTTATCTGTCATTTTTGTCGATCATCTACAAACATTTTCCCTCATTTAAATGTCAAAAGCGATCAAAAGATACAGCACGATTCGACAAATGGTCCGTCATGCTACGCAGGCTGGTTCAGTTGGTAATAATGTTGACTTTGACTTCGCAAATCCGAGTTTAATTTCCGGCGGGGGCGAACATTGTTTTAAGATAGATATCGACCTTCGCTTTTTTTTGGGTCTGGGCGTGTTTGTTTGTATATCTTTGTAGGCGTTGGGTTCTCCTAGATACAGATCTAATATAGGACTTCTTAGTGTGATGGGTTATTTTAACACCCGCTTGTATTTTTTTCGTAAATCACGATAATGGTTTGAGTTTATCAAATTTAAAAAGTTGAATACAAATTCGGTTTATACATTAAACTTTAATTTTTTTGATGACGATGTACTGCTATATCGGTTGCATCTTATTTCTTTTGTTTTTTAAAACAAGGTGATGATGATTTATGTAAATTCTATTTCAGTGAGTTTGCACGTTTTTTGCGGCGTTGCCCGCGTATTTGGCACACGTTTCATAAATGCTGTCTGAGCATTATTTTAAACAACATTGTATGATGAGTTGTTTTTTAACACCTCTACTTACGACAAACTACAAAAAACTTTTATTTTTACATAAATAATGAAATTACGTAATGTTTTATGTATGTTTCTGACCTTTGCCTGTCGTAAACTCAAAAATACGAACGGACGAACCCGTGACGCGTGTAATTATTTTTTTTGGTTATTTAGCACGGCAACCGCTCAAAATAAAATTAAGATTCGTATCAATTCTTGCTTTATTTCGCGAGTCTTGCTAGGTTTTTGCGCAGATAATTTCAAGGTCTAGTTTTTTTTTTTAATTCTTTCGATAAATATTAGCCGGAATCGAACAGCGCTACAGGTTTCATCGAATGACAAGTAAAACATAAAATCTATTTAGCATCTTTCAACTAATAAGCTACGACAATAAACTTCAAAAGGTTTACTTAGCTGGTTTAGTTAGATCACCAAAAACGGACGCTTGTGTTAGTAAATAGGATGGAATTTTACTCACCGAGACGCCAGAACAATCCACTGTAAAACACTGAAAATAACTTTCCGGATTTCTTGTCGAGTGCCTCTTGTTTTTGGCGGGAAGACGGCTAGACGTACGAACGTCTTCACGCCACGAGGATCTGGCACTGACTGAAGAATATTGTAGTCAGCTAGTGTCCATGCGTGGACGGACCGCGCTCCATGTCTCGGGATGTTTATTTTTGTTTTTATATTCGACTTTTTCATTCGTTATCCAACTGAAAGTGCGTGTCGTGAGATTAAGAGGCTCTGGTGACCGCGTGATGGATGCAGGTTGGTGCGTGATTGTCTTGGTTAAGCTTTTTGGTGCAGAGAGCGATATCTGATTCAATTATAGGTACCCTGGCAACTGCGTAGATTGTGCTTACGCAGCCTACGTGCCATTACATCATACGAATGTGGTGCCTGAAAAAAGCTTTACGCGACAAGTTCGCCTATTGCATTTATTACTTGTAATTTTTTTTTTTATAAATTGATTTACAATAAACTATGTAAGTCAGCTAGAAAAGGTTTTACTTTTTTTATTTCTTGTAGAAGCAGGTTTATTTTTAAATTGTGGCTACCTATTGTATACTTGTACTTTTTTTTTCGTTCAATATTTAATTTTATATCATCAACGCCAGTTTCAATAAAAATTTAAACATGTTTTGTAAGTAAGTACCTACTATGCAAATGATGCAGGAAATAAACGACGCAAACTGGCAGATTATTTGCGCATTACCTAAATATTTTGAGATAATAACCCATTTTGACAAAACGTTATCCTAACATCTACTACCTCCGTTGTTTAGTTGGGAGTGATGCTGTCTGTGATCTCGGAGATCTGTGTACGATTCCGGGCGGGCGAACATTTTTAATGTTACAATGGATATCGATGTTGTTTCCTGTCCTGGCCCCAGAAGGGGGAGAGTGCAGATGGGAAAATTTAGTCATCTGTGACCGTGGCGTCCGCCTCACGGGACGGTCGCTTTGCGGCTGTGGGACTTGTGGGAGTGCTGTAGTTACCTTCTGCAGTGTCTCCCGGTTTAAGTGTTCGTATGACCGCAAGGTTGGCCTAATCTGGCATGGCGGAGTTCTCGTGTGTAATGCGTTACTATTGATATTTCCAATAAGAACCCTTTCTTATTAACCGAATTAAAAAAAAAAAGTTATTATCAGTTTCACCTGTATGTATGCTTGTCCGCGATTATCTCTCGTTTGGCTAAACCGATTTTAATCCGGTTTTCAGATAAGTATTTGTTACATTCAGGAGAAGGTTTTAGTACCTATTTTAACCGACATCGAAAAAGAGGAAGTGTTCAGTTGATGTATGTGTCAGTTTATTGAAGGCGGGTTCCATTTTTGTAAAAAAGAGATTATTTTATCTTTAGATAATATAGGTAATTCTTAGACGCAATTAACGAAGCACTTGGCTAAAGTACCTGTTTATCTAGGCTAGACTTGTAGATTGTAGCACGCTAGCCTTCAGCCTAGGTACTTACTCGGCTTATACGGAACTAGTCTTGTCTTAGCCTAGACCTAGGTCATTCTATAATGTCCGTCCCTATAAGTCCTTTATTGTTAGTAACCATTAACCGTATAAATTTGACTTTAATAATCTTTATTATATATTCTTATAATAGTTCGATATTTTTTATGATGTATCAAAATATTAAAATATTCAGTCTATGATATTTATATATGTTCATGCAATATTTTAAGTGTGTAAAATCGGTCAAACTTACAGAAAGTTATAACATTCTGGGTGGTTCAGTTTGCAGTGATGTTGACTGTACTTGAGATGTCCTGGTTTGATTGATTTCCGTTATAATAAATTCCTATTTTTATTATTTCCTGGATGTTGGTGCGTTTGTTTGTATGTGTTTCAGGCACCCTAATTACAGGCTCTACCTAGTTAGGGGCTATTCAGTGTTATGAGTAATATTGTCGTCCTTAAATCAGTTGTTTTACTATAACCTTAACTTACATAATGCGGAAGAATATTTTTTCTTGGCATTCGTCTAAATATCTATTTTTTTTAAACGACAGACTTTCCCGCAAACGATGACAGATTTCGAACAAGAAAAATCATTTGTTTTTTTGCAAGCAAAAGCAACGCATCGCAAATAGCTCAAACTTTCAAACAATGCCAGGGTTACATAATCGTGTTGAATGGACACCGGTTGCCGATCATAAATGATTTCTGGGGTCCTTACCAAAAATGGGGAAGCAAACGGGGAGTTTTAGAGGGTGCATGCCCCCGCATGCCGTGCATGCTTTCACCAAGCGGCGGGAAGTGCGTCAGGTATTATACTCCTGGCACCTCGTTAAGAAAAAAAAAGTCACATAATCATGTGGCCATTAGTTGGCTGGCCAGCAACTTTCTGCCACGGACAAATCAAGATAATCTATACCAATATTATAAAGAGGAAAGATTTGTTTGTTTGTAACGAATGGGCTCCGGAAATACTGAAAAATTCTTTCACTGATAGGAAGCTAAACTCTTCGCGAGTGACATAGGCTATACCAGATTTCCAAAATAATTAGGGATCCTTACTTAAACTCGAAAAATGTAACCAAAGGTGTTTTTTTTTTCGTTGTTTACATATTTTCACAGTTGGTGGTTTGTTCTTGTTTTTAATAAGCCCATTCTGGGTAGTTAAAAGAACATTGTCTATAGAGCCAAGTGTTAAAAGTATCTTAAAATTTGTGGCGTAACGAAGTTCGCCGAGTCAGCTTGTTTAAGTATATACCAGAGAGCGCAATTTTTAAAGGAGGTGAATTCTCCAAGAGGGGCAAAAGCCTTCAGTAGTCGACTGCCTAAAGCAACCTAGATCTGACGAGGATTCGGAAATGCGGGAAATGTAATAAAACTCGAAATGAGGATGACTGAAAATAAAACCTTTAAGTATGTAAAAGTATAAAAACAGTAACTCGACCTTGGGGTCATCCATTGTGGCTTTTTGGTTCATTGGACTCCTAATTAAATAAAGAGCGCGCTTAATTTAATTAGTAAGATTTTATTTTTATACGATAATTACTCGTATTTTTACTTAAAGACGTCATATGCTAGAAATAGGTCCCTACTCCGCAAACCACTAGGTAAAATCTGTATATAGGATGCTCGAAAAAAATATACAATGACACCAAGACCCAGGAAACCATCTTGATATTCATCATAACAATGTTCAACCCGCCTGGAATCGAACCCGGATGTGACCCTCGTCAAGTGCACTTCCTCAACCTTCACCAGGTCGTCTGACCAGACAACTAAGAGGTCAGCAAGAAACAATACGTCACATTTTTACTATTACAACATTGCTTTTCGTCATAGAGTGTCAAAGTCAATACAAAAAAAAAAACACAAAGAGGACGAAAATAAATATTGCAAATGAGGCCGTTATACAGGGGCTGGTCTTCTAGCTAAGTGCCCTCCAGTTATGCTTTCCAATTTTCTGGATGAGGAAGTTTTTTTTTTGTCTACGTCCTATACACTGATATTTTAAAGAGGAAAGATTTGATTTTTTCTTTGAAAGTTCATTTTTGTTTTTCAGTTTTGGAGCTGTAGTAGTAATAAAAAGTAATACCAGTAAAAAATTGAATTTATTTTTCTAAAAAAAATAAAATATACTTAATAAAAAACATTAAGTACGCCATTAAAATCCTACTCATCCCTGATGAACATAGTATATACTGGGTGTTTCTGACAAGGCGGTAATAAATCAAAGGAGGTATTCAGCTCACTATACCTAACAACTTTCCTAAAGCAACATGGGTCGAAATCTCAAAAAAAATATCAGCTGTTCCATACATTGGTTCGATCAGCTGACGGGGTCAATGTACGGGACAGCTGGTTTTCGTTTTGAGATTTCGACCCATGTTGCTTTGGAAAAGTTGTTAGGTATAGTGAGCTGAATCCCTCCTCTGATTTATTACTGCCTTGTCAGAAACACCCTGTAGAATATTCTCAAAACTTAAGTAAATCACATTTAATAATATTTTCGTAAACTTATATTTTAGGGCAGTATGAAGTTCGCCGTGTCAGATAAAAGGAATCTAATAATCCAGAATCGCATGACTATCATCACGGCAATAATCATTAAAATTATGAGTGATTTATCAATGAATGGTCGCAATTTGTCATTGCGTGATAAAACTGCAATACTCCAGGTATTAAAGTTTTAAGTATCGTTTCGCGTGGTTACGATTATACTTACGATTATACTTCTATTCTATTATTATTCTACTATTACTCTATTACGATTGTGTCAAAAATTGCGAGTCTCGTAACTTTGATCGATCATTATAGTATAGGAATAGAATATGAATAGCAAGCTATAGAATAATCTGTTTTTTTTTTACCTAAATAGTGAATCCTGTTATTATTATTTTAATTTAATGGACTTGACTCCACTTCAGTTGAGTATTTGCCAATGTCAAGTTCACAAATTATCTTATAAGGGTGGGCTTAAAGCCCGGCAACGTTGTACGGTTATTATAAGTTTACTGGATTATTGTTTTAAAGCCCGCTAACAAAACACGTGGTTTCGGAACCAACGTTAAAACAATAATCCTGAATCCTGTTTTATTAGACGAAATTAGAACGGGCGTAGTGCCACTTAATATCAATCATTATTGACATATGGTATAATGTCAGTCGCACGTAATCATAACATTATCTTATTATGGAGCAGACTACCCTTTTTGGTCAATTCCAATCTGTTGCGATACTACTGCTATAGTTATAGCAAAATTTATTACGAGACTACCAAATGTGTATTTTCTTGCGATTAACGTACTGTTTCTACTCTACATTTATTCGATAGTTACGTTTTGCGCGATGAGACTAAGGGCCCAGGATTATAATTCTATTATTATAGTATCATATTATTATTATTTATTTAATTATTATAGGTATACCTATTTTATTTAGATTTGTTTGGTTTGGATTGGACAGAGGCTATAATACATGTAAGTGCCAGATAAAGATACAATCAAGCTTGTTCACCCCCTAGAATATAGAGAACCAGGAGACAAGGCCACATTTGTTACGCCCTGCAGTACCGGGCCGAAGAATAGGACTGAGATATTCACTGCCTGTCGTAAAAGGCGACTAAGAGAGCACCCCGGGGTCGTTGGGTGCAGGCAGGGGCCTCGTGCAGTCATATAACGGCCCCGAGAAGGACGACGGAACGCGGTGTCCCGATTCCGTCGTCGAGCGTTTTTCGTTCATCTAGCTAGAGGTGGTTCCCAAAGTAGTTCAATTACCCCCAGGGGTTCACGGGAGACTCAAAAATGTTGGAGTCACAAAAAGATATATAGGATTTAGGAAAATGTTAGAAATGTAGCTGCAAGGGAGACCACCGGGAATAGCTTAGTTTGTCGCAAGTCTGGAAACCTATGATCTAGCTAGAGCAAAAAGACAGTACAGAATGTAACGCTGGATGAACTAAAGGAGTTCCTCTTTTTGCGGTCATATCATTAAATTGTTAGCGTTTCTGTAAATCCACCGCGCCGATGGGCGCTGGGTCTTACCTACACCTTTCATTCAATATTTAGGTTAAGCACTAATGTTTTAAGTGGAATTGGCTTTGATAAACGTTTGTTTAATTCAATTATCAATTGTATTTTCTAATAATAACTATTAGTTTTAATAATAAGTTGAAGTGAAGATAGCTTGAAACTGAGTTAATTCAATTCTAGAAGTACAAAACAGGATTTCAATCGAAAATAATTCTAAGCTCTATAACAAAATACCTAGAAACGGCACTCGATTGCTCCTCAAACTAGAAATTGTACCTAGTGTGAAACGTTTATCTTTTCGGTATTTTGCCATACCTCGACAGATGCGCAGTTTGCCTTAGGGGGTGATGGAGGATACAAAGAAATATTATTAGTTTAAAATTCAAAAGCATACTGCTAGCAGCTTTGTTACATATGTTCATACATGCATACTTATAGAAGTCATGAATCAAATGATATAGGTCGGATGTCAAATAGTAGTTTAGTGCGAAATTGAACTAAATTTACACTTGTTAAGTGGCAAGTCGCGTGTTGCTATGAAAACACTTACCGTCTTTTTCATAAAGATACAGTAGATTTTAAGTAGCGTTACTGGAGGTCTACTTCTCTGGTTAGTTGTATGGTAAATACGTGACGTCCATTCTAAATTGACATATGTCAAATAACTTAAATGCTCTTTAACTTTTTATGAATAACAGGGTTAATACATAGGTATGCGTTCTACCCTTAAGAGGCATATAACAGCTAAAGTAGCGCCACCTCCGAAAAAAATTAATATCTTCTAAACTATTCTTCTAAATTCTAAATTTTTGATTTTTGCCTTAGTTTAGAAGATATTAATTTTTTTCTCGGGTGGCGCCACTTAGCTGTGCTATGCCTCTTAAGTTCTATTTCATGTTGTTTTTTCTCAAATTAGTTAATAATTGGCCTTGTGGTGGGGAGCACAGAATACCACCACCCTGAGGGGGTGTCAAAGAAAGATAGAAGGCGACTAAAGAAACACCCGAAGCAAGGGCAGCAGCGTCCTTCTTTAAAAAATCTAAACTGAAGAAAAAGCCTGGTGATTAGGGCAAACCTTCCCACAGTGATGAGGCTAATCAGCCAATGCTGGAGGGGGTCGCGGAGTTGAACATAACGATCGAAAGATCACCCGTGACCCCCTTGCTAACTGCCGAGATAGACACCGGCGGGGTTTTAGTGGGTGCGAACCCCACATAAGGTCGCAGGGTACTCGTTAGGAGTTTCCCCTCCTTAAAAAAAAAGGCCTGTGATAATGATGAATCAATACATAGTATAAAACAAAGTCGCTGCCCGCGTCTGTCCCTATGTATGCTTAAATCTTTAAAATTATGGAACGGATTCTGATGCGGTTTTTTTAAATAGATAGAGTGATTCAAGAGGAAGGTTTATAAGTATAATACGTGGACAAGATAGTAATAGGTTAGGCGGGACGAAGTTCGCCGGGTCGTCTAGTTACAGAATAAACACTGAAAGGAAGTTTATAAAACATACTTTAAAATTTCCCAACATTCCACTTTGAGAAGCTCCTAACCGACTCTCATTACAAATGGTGTCATGCATGAGGAGTGTGTTTGTTAAACATTCTACGTAAATGGACATCTGCGTCACGCCTTTCTGCCGACATGGACGATGTGGCCAACTAATGCAAACATAGTGTCCGGTGACCGGTGGCATCCTGCATCTTTGAATAGGTTTCCAAGATAAATTGAAATTTTGAGTAATATTTTCGTTTAGCTGCAGCCTAAGCAAGATCCCAAAGTGATTACTGCTAAGGCACACACAGTCAGAAACTCCGACAAGTCGTTCTCGAGTACCGATGCTCCTGACTCAAGCCGTTTCAAACTCCGTCGGACATTGCTTTACTGTCTTGAAGTCGGAAATCGACTGTGACTAGCTACGCTATAGAATTGCATTGCTTGTGCCATAAGATTTGTGGCATGCATGTATGGCAGCTGTCTCCGTTCAAATTCAAATATTCAAATTCAAATAATTCTTTATTCATTATAGGATACAAGATATCACTTATTGAAAGTCAATTAAACTACATCTAATCTAATTGCTATTGATACCTTATTTGGTAAAGTATCCTATACCGTTCCGTACTGTTTTCTGCTCATCTGCTATTCTGGCTGGGCTATGCTTTCTCATTCGTTTGCCCAGGGGACCTTGAACCGCTTCGCATCATGCAATGTGGGATACCTAGATTCCTACCGTATTATTCATAAATATACAGTAGGTTTTAAGTAGCTCTGTTAATACTAGGTTAATACGTGACATCCAGTCTAAATTGACATGCATCAAATAACTAACTCTTTAACTTTTTATGAATAAAGGGCTAGACTTTTAATAGGATAAGCCCTGTGTCCTTAGATAAGTTTACTGAACAGATGATTTTTATAGTTTTAATAAGACACTGTTAAAAGTATAATCTTTCACTATTTTATGAGAGATTACAGCTTAAATGTCTTATTTTTTTTTGTTTAATTAAAGCTTATCTACATATCATAGGATTTCGCCATCTTGGAACACGTATTAAGATAATAGTGGTCATGTATGAAATATACTCTAACAATGAGGGTTCTGTTAGGTCTGTTAGGTAGGTATTTTTCGATGATATTTGCATATAACGGTTATTTGTTATTGGAGCATATTTTTGCACCAGATTTCTGTTGTATTTTTTTAATGGTAATAAATAATGTTTGCTTTGTTTAATTTCCTGAATATATAATTAATGAAATCAGATTTATGCTGGTTAATCCAACTGATTATATTGAGTTTGAGGGTTAAGTTTCAATCAATTTAAAAAAATATATATTTTTCAGTTTTAGGACTTGAAAAATTCTGACTATTTTGTCAACTTCCATTATTTTTCTTCTTTCCATTTTTATATGTGTTCTGTTTATTACTCCGTGTAGGGAACACTAAAACTCTGTAAACATTATGGTGAAACTACTGACGAATGTCTGCACCCAAACAAACCTTTATCATAACGTTAAAGTTGTCTGACTCTATTTTACGTCAGCTATTTGTCCAGACGATTTAGAAACAATGTTAAATATTTACTTTTATTAAAAAATTATATACTTACATATATTAGTCATGCGCTGTGAAATACTGCAGGGACATGACTATACTTATCATGTGACCGTCCCGTTACTTTGATATTTGTACCTGAATTAATGCCATGGTAGTCAATAATTAAATGGACCAAAATGTAAAAAACCTTATAAAAATAACATTAAACTGAAAACTGCATGGAATCAATAGTTACAAACAACTCATCACAGTCAGAGCCCTAGCTAGGTAGAACCGTTTACCTAAGTAGTAATTTTAACGGGCTTCGGGCACAGATTTTACCTAGTTAGGGGCTCTGCGTTGTATGCGTTACAAATATATTAATTAGTAGCTTTCCGCCCGCAGCTTCTCAAGTGCTTTTTATAATAAAAGTAAATAACTGGTTGATTTGTTTCTTAGAAATATAGGGAAATCATTTGTTATCCCTTCAGGAATTCATGTCTTTGCTAGACTTATATTCCTTACGTTTATATCTTGAGATGTTTGGGAACAAAATGCCCTCCCCGAACACGTAGCTAGTTAGCAGCTGACCGTGGAAAGAACACCGGACGCTGATAATCATGGTTCCCGGGGTCTTTCCTAAGAACGCCAAGATGGCCAACGTGGGGTTTTAGTTGATGCGAGCCCCACATACCCACGTCGCTTCCCCGAGCGTCGGGAAATGCGATGGGTATTTCCCCTTGTTACAAAAAAAAAATAGTTGGTGCTTAATTTTTTTATTTTTATTTCCAGAGTCGAGACGAATGTGGGCGAGCGCTGCCTTCGTGGGGGTATTATTCATAATTGGAGTACCATTATGGTGGAAGACCACAGAGGTCTACAGGTATACTTAGTCTTTTAATACCTTCTTTTTTAGTAAAACCTCTTTGACTCGGGAAGTAAGCTGGTGGTTTAGCAACAGGAGCGTTAAGAAAAGTGTAGTGTAATCGGGTGAGGCGAACGGAGAAGTTGAGAAGGAAATATTAGTTAGTGTAGGTAGATAGTAAGGATAAAAGAGAGAGAGAGTTAAGTTACGTATATTACTTGTAGGGGCAAGACAGAGAGAGAGAGAGAGAGGTGCAATCACATATTTTCTTTCAAATCAGTCAGCGGAAAAACGCGCTAATGCGTGGGCTTGTAAATATACAATGCTATTGTGTTCCTTTTTTTTTTTGTGGTTTCAGACCTATTAATGTAGATGGTGGGCTTTGTCGAATACAGACAGGTCCTTATGTTTTTTATAGTTATAATTTTGATAAGTATATATACTTATCTTATAATATAAAAATGTATCGCAAAATGTGTTGGTAAGCGCATAACTCATCAACGCCTGGACCAATTTTACCAAATCTTTTTAAAAAATGTTCGTTGAAGTCCAAAGATGGTTTTACGCCGAGAAAAATTCGCAAAATTACCGGAAAAGCAACATAGTAATAGGTAAGGCGGTATGAAGTTCGCCGGGTCGACTAGTAATCTTTAAAATTTTAAATAAATAATGCATAAGTAAATTAAAATATGCATGATAATGATAAGAATGGCACGATTCTCACCGTCAATCAAAACTAATGTCATAGGTTATCTATCGGCAATAAAGTAAAGTGAACGACAGTTTTCGCGTTCTGATAATTTTAATTACATTAATTGACCTCCACAAGGTTACTTTGGTGACAATGTTGTACAAATACAAGCCAGTTAACACTGATTAGTTCGATCGCTTATTTAAAATGTTTAAATGACATTATTACTAAACAAAACCATAAGCGCGCACCGGAAGACGCAGTCACAGTATAATAAATAGTACTACATACAGTATGGGCACTCCCTGCCTCCCTCAGCAAGTGCGGCCCGCTCTCGGTTACCTCTCAGTTACCGCTCAGTACAAATAAAGCAGCGTCGCACGTCTTATCTCACTCACACAAGCTCATCAATTAGAATATTTAAACTAATTGGTATTGATAACTTATTTTGTAAAGTATCCTATACTGCTAGAGGCTAGGGTGACTACCAAGCGGCTCAGGCAAACAAATGTTTGCCTTGCCTTACGACAATGGTCGCCTGGAGACGCCCCCAAGTGAGCCCTCTTCTATCAAATGATTTGACTCACTTTCTCAATGATTTTATGATGATTTACTACTAAACTGATACAGGTTCATTTATATCCTCAGGGTATCCCTGCCGTACGAAGAAATATCCTCATTCAAGACGCTGCAGAACGTGATACCAACTGAGCTGATCATCCTGGCGAACGACGAGCCAACCGCTTCGGATTTGGCTGACACTATAGAACTTGCCTTTCGAGATTCAGGTCTTTAAACTGCTTTAAAATCTTAAAATTATCTTGCCACGTTCCGTAATATAGCCAAAGTTAAGGTACCACTTATTGCACGTCTAGTAAACTAGAATACCTTAATGTAAAAAAATATACCATACTGCAAGAGGCGAAGACGTTTAGGGGTGCCCCCATGCGGCTCCACCAGGCAAGCCAATGGAAACCAACTGTCTACAGAAGTCGCACTTCTGGCTAGGAACTAGACTAGAATACTACTGAATCGATTTTTATTAAGAACCTTATAAATAAATAAAATAACACATCACACTCAGAGCCCCTAACTAGGAAGAACCTGTATCTAGGGCGCCCGAAACACACACAGAGACGAACATCACACCCAGACCGGAAACATACATCGATACTCATCATATCAATATTCGCCCCGCCCAGGATTCGACCCCGGGTGCTCACGCTCACTCAGTCCACTTCACTGCCAACTGAGCCACGGAGCAGTCAAACTTATGAAGTTAAGATATGAAGTTTTTTAACCCCCAAAACATTTAAATCGGTTCAGGAGATTTTTGTTGTGTTTATTGTTTATCATTTACAAACAAAGAAACAAACAATATTTAAAAACCATTATTTGAAATGCAACATTATTAGGAGGAATGGCGGAAAGATTTAATTTCCTGTCTCGAGAACTGGTCGGAGGTGGCACAGGAAGGCATTGAGAAAAAGGGGGAGGAGGCCTTTGCCCAGCAGTGGAACTCCAATTTATTTACGTAAAAAAAAGTTATCAGGTGCTGAAGAGGTGTTTAAGAAGTTCAAAACTGACAACCTAAAATAAATCTTCTGCAGAAATAATAAAGCCGAAAATCATAAAGACAGTCCTGACAGAAGTCCTGCGTCGCATCCTGGACTCATCATCAGACGAGAGGGAAGCCTTGGACCTGATATCCAACTCCTTGTACCTGGACGTTCATAACCGGTTTTATCTGGTGCAGAAAAGGTCTTTAAGACACGATGTATGGCTTTCAACGAAACGGGCAGCTTTCTTTAAGGATTCTCAAGGTATGTTTTGGGTTATGTGCACACAGAATGCGTGTTTTGTGGCAGCAGGAGAAAACGACGCGTTTTTTTGTCAATTTAAATTCATTGTAGAGTGCATGTGCATGCAAATTAGTTCTGCAAATAGTCAAAATGTTAACCAATTAGCAATCAGCTTTTTGTTTTGAATGGCGGTCGAAGTACGTATACAGTGGCGCCACCGTCGGCCGCAGACTTATCTGGCATGCACGCACACGCAACTTTTTTTTTTATCGCGACGCATATTAAATCGCTCTCTTCGTAGACACAAAATTAAATGCATCTTCGCTACCCTACAGTGGCCACCAAAATACAGATTCGCCTAGTGCAGTGGCCATTGCCACTCAAAATGGAACCTTAAATTCAAGAGCACAAAAATAAATGTATCTAAAAATTCTCCCTCTTTGTTGCTGTTCTCTCAACGAAAGGATCGCCATTTATAAACTTGCCAATGTTCAATTTTTTCAGCTGCACAAACTATAATAAAAATGCTAAAGACCTGGATATACAATACGGTGGAACTTAAGGGTGCCGTCACAGAGCGCGCGTCGGACGCGGCGCGGCAGACGCGCGTGTCGCCCGCGCGGTCTTACCGCATTGTGCTAACCGCTGCCGGTGATATGGGAATGTGTTTTGATACAGAACGTGCTGTTGAAGGTATAGATTTGCTATGAATATTTAAACTGAAACTATGAACTTGAATGAGGGGTTTTCAAAGTGACATTAAAAAAAATTGTTTCGTAATACGTCCGTAAGTGGCGTTGTCTAAAGAAATAGACATATGTAAGTAATTCAAAACAGTTTAACGTTTGACTTGTGGACCGCGGGCACGACCGCCGCTCAGGGGCTTTCCTCATGCAGAGGCTTTCCATCGCCGTACAGCGCGGTAACGCGGCTAGTGTGATGGGAGCCTTCGAGGTAGGTGCTCTGGGTGGTGGTCTTTTTTAGGGTAATTTAATTAATTTTATTTGGACGAAGCTAGAGCTGATTTGATTTATGTTTGTCTTATATAATTTTGTATATTTAGTTAAGTTTAGTTTTTACTTTTGTCTGACTTACTATGTATTGACATTTTAAATAAAATTAATTGTTGTTTAACGTTGAAAAGTTTAAAACAAAACAAATACTATTTGACTGACGCGTGACGAGTATCAATTTTATTTTGAGCTTTCAATGATTCATTTCAACTTGACTTATAAGCTGCAAGGCGCCATCTGATAGCGGTGTGATAAAACTTGATTTTTTTTTATTAGATGTCAAATTGAAAACCTCTCATTGAGTTTGCGAGCACTCTGCATGCGTTTTCGTACGAATTTCTTTCTACGAACTATAGAAGAGCGCTTCAGAAAATCTGTTTTTGGGAAATCCACCCGGTATAATCCTGAAAAGTTTTGCAAAAATGGCAAATTTTACGAGAATATTCCCAAATGTAGGGTGGAATTAATAATTAATCCATCTAAGTTACCATTTGCAAATATGTAAGCACTTTCTCTCGTAAACTTTCCCATTTTCGAAAAATTTCCGTTTATGATTACGATGGATTTGTTGCAGAACACAAAAACAATTAACTGATTTTAAAGAATATTATTTTTATTGTAAGTATTTTCTTTATTAATTCATATAAATAATGAATTATTTCAGACTACATCGGAACATTCGTCGATGATCTCAGCGAGTTGCACAACTTCACACTGAAATCGCAGTGGCTGCATATGCTCGATTTTGATTTTCAAGGGAAAAAGGTAAAATAATCTTTCATTTAAAACCATACTCCATTTAGGGTCAATGTCATCTATTGCAGGGCTCACTGTCCCTTTTCCCAAGGAATGGAAGCAATATTTTTACTCTTTATTATTTCAATTACATGTTTACCTGTCTACCTATTTTCTTGAGTGGCGACCGTAAACCGGAAGAGTAGGTAGATTCTCACACTGGTGAAAGCTGCGGGAGCCCACTGGATCAGGGTCGCTCAAGACCGGTCATTGTGGCAATTTATATGGGAGGCCTATGTCCAGCAGTGGACGCCTTTCGGCTTAATCAATACATAGTATAAAATGAAGTCGCTTTCCGCGTCTGTCCTTAAGTATGCTTAAATCTTTATAACTATGCAACGGATTTTGATGAGGTTTTTTTTAATAGATAGAGTGATTTAAGAGGAAGGTTTAAAAGTATAAAACATGGACCAAATAGTAAAAAAATAAAATAAATTCTTAACTTCAGGTCCAAGACAACAGCGAGTACGGCCACCATTACTTAGTGAAACAGAACCACCTCCACTCCTTACTAACTCGGGTGGAAGGTCGCGCGGGCACCCAGGCCTCCCACCTGCCAACCATCAACCTGGTTCTATACGCCGTGCCCTGCGCCGCCTCGCCTCTCGCCGTCGTCGACGCGTACTGTGAGTACACAACCCCACCTCTTTTATTTAAAATACTATCACTATTTATCTTAAATACTAAATTTGTTTTGTATTATTCTTTGTGTATTATTGAAATTTATATTTTAATCAATATATATAAAACTCTTCCGTTACTGACTGACTGACTGACTGACTGACTGACTGACAGACAACGCAGAGCCGAAACTACTGGGCGTAGCGGGCTGAAATTTTGCATGTAGGTTGCTTAGGGAGTGTAGGTGAGCACTAAGAAGGGATTTCCCGAAATTTCCACGGGAACGGGAAAAAACGGGAATTTTGTGTTTATGATAAATCTGCGCGGGAAAAACCGCGGGGCAGCCTCTAGTTCAAAATAAAATAAAGATTCATCTTCAGTCAGCGTGTTTGGAGCCATGATTGTTCATTAACTGGAGATTAGAATAATACGCATCACACTCAGAGCCCATAATTAGGAAGAACCTGTATCTAGGGTGCCCGGAACATATTCAGAGACGAACATTACACCCAGACCGGAAACAAACATCGATATTCATCATACCAATGTTCGCCCCGCCGGGAATCGAACCCAGGTGCACACACGGAGATTATATGATTCTTTAGTTTTAATAGTTACTTAGTTCAAATTAATTTAAGCTTCAAGTATAGAGTTTATCCGAAAACTAGTTCTGGGAGCCGGGTAATCAGTTCCCAGCATTCGCTTAAAACTAGTTTTTTTTGTAGGTAGCTGAGCATTCGTTTAGAACTAGTTTTTTTAGTATGTAGCTGATTTTCCATTCAATTGTCAATTCTGTAAACTAAACAACAATAATCTCATTTTTATTTGTATTTAAAGTCTTATGAGCCGCCCACCACTGGTTAATTTATCTCGGAAAGAATCCGCTTCAAATCCAAAATGTTTATTTCAGCTAAACCCATCCAATCGCCAGTGCAAGCGTTCCTTTCCCCCAAATGGGGTGGCGTGTACCTAGCGTCCCCCCCACCCTCGTACTGCGCCCCTCCTGCTCCCGGGGAGGCCCCAACTGACCCCGCAGAGGCCCCGAAAAGGAACTGGGAGCCACCAACTAGGGTCGTCATGGGAACACTGCTGGCGCAACTTAGGGAGTTGCTTGGGATCGTCGATACGGTATTTTATTTTAATTTTTTTATAAGGCGGTATGATGTGAATGATCTCCATATCTATCTATCTTTAATTAAAAAAAAAAACTGTTTGTTTGTCTTGCTTAAACTTGAGAACGGCCTAACCGATGCGATGATGATGCTGATGCAAATTTTGGTTTTATAATGTTTTTACAAGCCACAAGAAGATTTACAACGTTTAGGTGAGAAAATATGGAAAAATTACAAAAAAGATATAATAAAAACAATAATATTTTTTTCCCATGTAAACTTATATTGTAAGGCGATACGAAGTTCGCCGTCAGCTAGGAATATAAGTCTATTTCAACCAATTAATAAACTCTATTATTTAATATTATTATATATTAATATTATTTGTATTATTTGTTTGTTTGTATGATATGCGCAAGGCTGCGGGTCCACGCTGGATGCAGGCCACCTGCGATCGGTACAGATGGAGAGCCTTGAGGGAGGCCTATGTCCAGCAGTGGACGTCCTACGGCTGAAATGATGATGATGATGATGATTTGTCAAATAAAACAGGAGCCAATAGAAGGAGCCTACTTGGAGCCTCTTAGATCAGTGAACGCGCGGCGATGGGAGCTGGACAATCTACTTCGTCTGCGGACCCTGGAGCAGCTCACCAACGCCCAGCTCACTTTACAGAGCTTGGCTCAGTTGCTAGGTCAGTAAGTCCCAAAGTGGTCCAGATAGACCTACAGTCCATGGGAGACTCGACGAGGGTCTAAGGCCTTAGGCCGCATTTAGGATCACGCGGGGCGTTGCGCGGGGCGTGCTGCGATTAAATCAAACTTATGAGAACAATTCAATTAATGAGACCGTTTACGGAGACGCGTTGGCGGGCGCCGACGCGTGCACCGCGTCATTACCTCAACATAGGCCTATGTTCGATATCGTATAAGGAAACGCGTAAATCTATGATACTCAATACTGTGTTTGGTTGGAGTAAAAGATGCAAAGTAAAGTTTCGACGCTTGAAACTTTTTGTTTTCGATATTTAGGCTGCTACTTATTAGTGATTATTTTTTATTTATTGACATAGACATAGACGTATTGCAAGATTTTGTAGGTGCAGTGGCGGTCTTGGTCGGCGTAACAGATTTGTCTATGGTATCGCGCGTCCCCCTCAGCACGACGGACCATTTGTCGAATCTAACTGTTACTTTTAATCACTTTTGACATTTCAATGCTGGAAAATGTATGGAGATGATCGATAAAAGTGACAGATAGAAAGACAAATTCGACAAATTGTCCGTCATGCTACCGCCGCTAGACTGTATTACCAAAGAACAAGAGCTATTCTGCAATACAGAAAAAACGGAAGTGTTACGCCATCCTAGACCGCCACTGTAACCGAAATCCGTATTTCAAAACTACCCTTAGTAAAATGAAAAAATCCAATCCCTAGGTGAAATCTCCAACATAGTGATAAACGACGAGGTGGGAGCATCAATATCTGACGCAGTGGCTGACATAAAGGCCGCCAGCGGAGCCCTAGCTTCAGGAGCCCTGTTGGAGGCCTACCGCAGGTCACAGGCCGCGTTCGTCGAGGCGGAGGCTGCCTTCACTGATCCTAGTTTGCTGGCGTTGTTGTACTTTCCTGATGATCAAAAGTGAGTATAATGTATAGTTTTTTTAAAAAAAAAAGGTTATGACTAAACCATAGTCTAAAAAACAGGCGTTCTATTCCTAGAGTGACAGAAGCCTACGTCACAAACAAAACTAGTTGCCTCCTTGTCTCACGCGTGTGAATTGTTATTTCCTTCTCGCTTCTCTTAGCATGATGATAGGCAAGTGTCAGTCATTTGGTCGGAAAAGAGTACCTGAAGGAGTATACTAATTATAGTATTTTTCACAGCTCGCAAGGCGTCGTCGTCTTGGTGAAGATACCAGCAATATAAAAATCTTTTAACTTGCTCAAAACTCTAGTTTACTATCCTACAATTAAAATGAATCGTGGTTCGTTGGTCTCACTAAACCTCGATAACAGCCAGTTTTGCTTTTGCAATGTTCGTAGTTATCCAGGGCAGGTTTAAAATTGTGAGAAAATATGAAAAATCACAAGGATATCGAAAAAAAGAAACAATTTCATTTTCTCATACAAATCGTTCCATTTTACACCAAACGCTTTGGCGTTTGAAATAACTGTCAGTCAACGTCTGTCGGGTCAACTAGTTTTAATAGAAATTAACGCAAATATTTCGTATGTAATGCGACGATGGCCCATAAAAAATCTTTTTTTATTGTTTCAGATACGCAATCTACATTCCGCTGTTCCTTCCAATACTATTCCCAGTGCTGTTAACTCTGAAGAACCTTATTTACTGGTTCATAAGGAAGCCTTCGAGCAAAATTAAGACTGATTGATTGATGCATTATGATTGTATGTTGCCATTTCGAGTGTAAGATGAACAAAGATATTGATGTAATATAAAAGTATAATAATAAAAAAAAGGGTTTTAGTTGCGCGGAAGGTTGGGGGGGGGAGTTCAATAAATATTATAATAATTGTATTTGAGGTTTTTTAACTGATTTTAGAAGGTTGATATCAGTATTTTATTTAGGAATAAAAAACTACATTTTGCTTCACATTACTTTAATAATAATACTGAATCATGAGGTAATTTATACAATTCCATTTATCGATAAAGTACATTATAACTGTGTAGAGCCCCTAAATAGTTAGAACTTGTACCTATCTAGGGTGCCTAAAACACAACCAAAGACATACAACCAGAAACAAATATGGATATTCATCAGAACAATGTTCGCCCACCAAATATGGATATTCATAATAACGATGTTCGCCCACGCCGGGAATCGAACCCGCATGTCCAGTCACAGTCCACACCACTGGCAACGTGGCAACCGAAGCTGTAGAGTGGTCATACAAGAATATGTTGCGTATTTTGGTATTGTGTGCGGATGGAATAAGTTATTTTATGGTTTATAGCGTTTTATTATAATAACTAGAGGCTGCCCAGCGGTTTTTCCCGCGCAGATTTCTCATAAACACAAAAATCCCGTTTTTTCCCGTTCCCGTGGGAATTTCGGGAAATCCCTTCTTAGTGCTCACCTACACTGCCCAAGGAACCCACTTTCCAATTTTCAGCTTTCTACGCCCAGTAGTTTCGGCTCTGCGTTGTCTGTCAGTCAGTCAGTCTGTAACGGAAGAGTTTTATATATATTGATTAATTTCAGTGAGCATAATGTGTTTATGTCATAAAAAGTGAGCAAGTATACTTATATTTTAAAACTTCTAAGTTTAGTGATTATTTTCTATCTATTAGTGCACTTTTAATTAAAATTAGATACTGTAAGATAAAAGTTTGGCTTGTTTAAAATGTTGATATGTATTTATTATGTGACGAGCTTTTTGTGTAAGTTTTAAGAATTATTTTACAGGCAATTTTATTTTTTAAATTTTCTTTTTTAGTTTGAGTTTTCTGAACGATGTAGAGTTTCTTGAACTTTAATCTTTATAACCAAATGTTTTGGTGCACGAAGCTATGAATTATAGTAGATAATATTTTATTATTAACTAGTTACCAAAACAAAACGCGATTCACGAACAAACAACACTACATCAAGAGATTTTAAAACCGTTAAATACAGTTAGGAGTCTGCCCAATCAGTTTCGGTGATCAAAGCCACATTTTCACCAGATTTCCCAGGCAAATACTCGAACTCCCAAAGATAATTAGCTAAAACGAGGGTCTCCCCTTCATTCAGTTCGAAATTTTGGATGAAACATTCTTCTTCGCATGGCGGACGTGGCTTCAACTGGATCACATTGCTCCCTTTCAGTTGTGACATGATTATCAAACCAGTGTCCAGCTCAAGATACTTGTAACGATGAGTATCGTAGTTCTTTGAGAGGAGAATCCAATTAAAATGCGACGGCGGTATATGGGGAGACAGGAAGTAAGGACGTGGAGCCAATATCCTGAAAGATTTAACGGCACGGATATCGCAGTTTTGGAAGTGTACGAACCAATTTGGTATATTATTGTTCGTTATACGCGATACTATTTCTTCTAAGTCCATTGGTTGCTTTCCTATTCGAATGTTGGTCAGAATTCTGCATGGAACGGAGTTGGCTAGGCGATCATCCTCGTTTATAATGGAGGTGAGGTTTAGGTCAGTTCGGGAGATGGACCAGTCGTAATAGGAGTCGGTAACGATGACTGGAGCGCCTCGCAAAAGGTGCTGGTTGAAAACTTCGTTGTAGTTTGTCCCGGAGATGCGAGATATGTCTCCTGAAAAGAGAGGTATATTTTAAGTTTGGCCCATAGACGAAAATACTGAATTATTAATAAGTGGCGAACGGTGCGATACTAGCGCCACTTCAATAAATAATTATTATCTTCTAAACTACACCATTGCCGAAAAGAAAAATTGGCGTCTTTGACTCCCCAGATTATTTTTTAAGGCTCTGTTGTGTATCTTTTACAAAAATTATCTTAGAAATTTTCTTCTAAGAAACTAAAGTGGCCACAACGGTTTTTTTTCTTAGATTTTAAACCTGAAAGCTACACAACAGGGCCTAAAAAATATCTATTAAGGAAGATTAACTAGGGAGTCAAAGACGCATATTTTTTATTTCGACCATGGTTTATTAGAAGATATTAATTATTTATAGGAAGTGGCGCTAGTTTTAAAGCAAAGTTGGCAAAGCAATTAGGTAGGTAGGTTGTTTGTGGTAAGTTTGTAGATTATATGAAGGGATGAAGAGTAACCTTCTATCATGAATTATAATTGCACTATATGTGGCTTGTAATGATGGGTATATTTGAACGATAACATAAGAAATGTACAGTAAGTTCCTATATTGATGAATGGTGGAACCTAAGAAGGAAACGAACTTACGGACTGCTTCGCAACTGATACAGTTGGCTGATGAAAACATATTATCCTCCAAGTTTTGAGGCTGCCCTCGCTCTATCAGACATTTGCTGTAGTACAATGGGGTCCAGTCCCATATGGGGAGTATTTTGATCAGAAGAATCCTTCCCACGGCTGATGCGTGCCACTGGACTGTGTCTGTTTGGCATACTGTGTATCCCAGAGCCAGAATAATAACGACTGAAAGGAACACCCTCGTCCATTTCTTGATGTAGGCCTTCCGCACTGCGTTTGTCAACGGGCGGCAAATTATGTCCATCTCCTCATCGCTCATGCCTGCTTCCCTGCAATACTCGTAAAAGGACCGCACTTCGGAATCTATAAGCTCAAACTTTTCGTGCTGAGACATTTTCACCTCGTTTTTAGCAGACATTTTACGTGTGACCTAAAAACTAACTTACAGCAGGGTTACACCGATCGATAAATAACATATACAAAGGCGTAGGTAGGTGTGTAGGTTTCGTTGGAAGCTGGGCCTGCATTGCATAGCCACGACAACCGGGTTTATCGATACGGCGAATTTTCGCGCGCGCGCGAAGAGTCCATTTCCTTTTTTTTGCGAGGTTGTCACCCCTGCAATGCAGATGTCATTGACACTTGTTTTGTTGCCATCGCAATGAAAAATTTAATACACAGAAGTTCAATCGATCGATTATAAACACATACATTAAAATAAAATAATTTAATAATATTATTAAGGAATAAGTGTAAAGATACTTTAACACTGAACATTATTATAGAAATACATTATTTTAAGTGTAAATACTATTTGTTTATATTGAAAAAAAACAAATTATTCTAAAACATAAACAAACTTTTGGAAATAATTATTTTCTGGCAACCCCAAAAACAGTCGCCATATTGAAAGTTCACGAAGTAGAAATCGGTCAAACGTTGACCCTATTATTTTTCTAATTTATCGAAAGTGAATAATATTCAGTAAAATACTCCATAAATAATTATTTGTATTTATTGAGAAGAAAATTAAATATAATTTTCATTTACAAGTCTATTTGCTATTTTGCAATACTCTGATTTGATACGTCACAGCGCCATGTTGTATCCCAGCGCTGATTGCAGGCACGAGAAATCTGCCAACCCGTTTATTTTCCGGGATTTGTAGTCCCGAGAATAAATCGAACTGCGATTTTGCACTCAAATATAATTCGTTTTATATTTGTTGGCTAATGTCACACAAGTTGGGTTGATTCGACGAATCCTTGTTGAATACCAAGTGCTAACTCCTAATTTCAACTGCAGTTTTGTGCATCCGCGAAAGTTGAAAGGACTGTGTTGTAAAAGAAGTGATAATAATTAGCCAAAATTCCGGTCCCTACGCGCAGACGAGAAGGTGCCTACCCGCCGGGGCAGTCAGGCGAAGGAGATATGAATAACAAACGCAAAAATCGGCAAGGGCCACCAAGGTAAATTCTGCTTTTAGCTCCGCCAACTTCAGGCGCAGGATGACATGTCTTTGTTATTGAGGCCATTGTCTGAAAGTGTTGCGAATTTTGCACGTTTTTTGCGTCGCTATTATAATGGTCGTTGTGCAGGAAACGTGGTAGGCACGGGGAGAGTGTAAACAATAGTTGCTGTGATGGCGCGGGTGGCGGCGGCGCGCGGACACGCTACGTCCGCGTAGCCGCTCTAGTCTAGATGCCTGCCCTACTTTTGCATAGTACCTACTCATGGCGATGAATATAGACGCGTGCGATCAGCTGATCCCAGCTCCGACCCATAAACTGGGATGATCCTTGTTTTCTTCCAACTATCTAAAAGCTCTAATTTAGTTTAACTTTGGTACTTTACTTTCATTGCATGAGCATTCATTATTATTTGTTTTGATTGGTGTAAGTATTGAGTTCTTCTTGTTTTAGAGTAGTTACATACCTATTGTGATTGTTATAGCATGTAAGTGTGCATGCACATGCAACTTTCACTATCGCCGCAGCATTAGGAACTCAAATGGAGACATGTTTGGCTACAATCCAGAGACATTAATTAGAACACTTTCTTTAATTATTTTCTTGTTAAATAAGCATGAGAGTATTTTAACAGTTGATTAGAATGCAGAGTGGCTGACACACAGTTGTTACTATGAATAACCTATAACCTAATTGCATGCAGTAACAAGATAATCAATATTAGATTAAATTTGAAGAATGCGAGAAGATATTGTTTATAAGACCTTGCATTCTTAAATTTATTATAACCACTCACTGGCCTTACTTTTGGTTTTTAATGCATTTTGTGTTGAAATAATATTTCTTAGGATTTTAACTGCAAATAAGTATAGGTAATAATATATTATTATTATTTATAATTTCCTTTTTGTTAGCAACTTAGCACTTTCTGTGTTTTATTTCAGGAAACCCTATAGACAACTTATAAGATGTGGCCCTGATTTAATTAATTATTTTGTGGGTTTATCCCTTTAAAATGAAATATGTATATTACAACTATCTGACAGAATATGACAAGATATTTACTTACACAATATCAATAACAAATTATTGCCTTTAGATGTACAATTCTGTGGGCCTATTACACTATTACTGTTCTCAATGGCTATTAGAATAAAAAACATTTTGCCATGTGTGTACATACCTTTACGTTGCGTTTATAGGTAAATCTCTTATTCTATGTTTATCACATTTCAAAATGATTTTAATTATTTCAGCCATTAACATGTCTTCTCTTGACATTATTATATAAATATGCATTTTTATGAAATTGTGATTACAGTAGTTCTTGGGTGTAAGAGTAACAAACATAGTAAACAACAATTTCTTTAGCGTTTGTAAATGAGTAGGATAATATAATGATTATAATTCAAACTTGAACTTGAAAACATGAGCAGAACAACAGAAAAAAAGCAATCTTGTATGTATTCCCAAACTTAACTTTTTATTCACGCCTCAAGTTTTCGTTGTGTAACAGGTCTTTTTTTTTTTTCATTGAAATTTCAGGAACTTTTTTTGTTTGTCCCACTTGAGAAACAACAATATTACTTAACAGTGTTTTTAAGTACCTATTACTTGTCATCATAAGAGGCATAAACCATAAATTTACCAATTTCATGAGCTCACTTTTGAAGAGGGTTCTTATCATACTTCCAAATACAGGAAACTACAATTTACTATTAAATTTTAAAATCTTCTTGTCCTACCAGACTGATGAATGAAAATAACAACACAAAATCTAACAGAAATTTGTTTGGGAGTTATGTGCTCTGCCCATTATCACTTCAGTTTTGCTATAAAGTATGTTTACACTAATTTCAAATTAAATTAAATATACTTTTATTTCTCAGGTCACCCCGAGGCAGAGTGGTGGCAGAGGGAGTTTACAACAACGCACATTTCATGCACGCTGCAACGTCCCACGTTGGTGACATTGTGCAGGTGCTCACTCAGTCGGGGAGCCTCTGGGAAGGGGTCTTCAAAACATTCAGTGCTCAGTTTGAGGTGAGTTGTCCCTATGCTCAACGTTGGTACAGATCTGTGCCCATTTCCATATATTAGATGGACTGCTGTTAATGGAGCGATCATCTAACTCAGTAGTTGCCATAGAGGTCCAGCTGTCCCTCCAGGGGTTCATTCGAGACTCAAGGGGATCTAAGTTGTTGTGACTAATAGTTATGTATGTATTGTGCTTGTTTCTAATTTTGTAGCTGTCGTCCTTAGCCTTTTTAGTTATGGGCACTTAGTAATCTTAGTTTAAGGAAAACTTTGCAGATGGAAGACAGAGAAGCGAAAAAAATGCAGTGTCCTCACTCTAGTACTATGGTAGACGAAATATTTGCGTCCTTGTTTAATTTGTATGTCTATTCTTTTGTTTTCGCTGCAGCCTGCGAAAGAGTCGGTGGACTAGGGGCCATATTGTTGGCGCTAGTGCTAGCTCTAGTAATACTAGCTCGCGACATAATAGACAGCTTCCCTCCCTAATATTTTCATAGGCATATAGATGAGCGGAATTCATCCGCTGGCCGGAAGTGTGTCGGGATGTAGAGCGTCCGGCCTTGCGTGCCGATGCGAACTTGAACTAGTCGAGTGAGCAAGTTGTTTAATTAATTTATAGTATGTCGATAAAGCAGTGTTTGTTACTAGGGTGCGCCTCTCGCGATCGGGAGTTTTTTTATTTTATTTTTTGGTAATTTCTACCTACTTTTATTATTTTGATTAATAAGGACAATATACATTTTGAGCAGTTTAATTGACCCATTACACAGTACTATGTGGTGCCAATAATCGCGAGAAATATTATCCTGTACAACACTAGAAAATATTGCTTAGTATATTAGGTTACTGTAAAGTAGTTGAAAGTTTATAGAACTAGATAATCTACTGATATTGCCAAAAGTAGCAATTTTCTCGGGATAGGCGAGAGACAAATTTTTGTCAATATATAAATTTCGGAGAAACTTCTTTGTCTAAGGAAAAACTACAGAGATAGCAAAGTTCAACAGTAATGACTCATCTATCTAATAGTGCTGATATTGGTAAATACTTCCTGTGCCTTATCTAAAAAAAATAACATAGCAACATACAATGTTATATGTTTGCTCGCATTCCAACCCATTTTCCAGCTCACAAAGTAAGGTAACTTCATCAATACATAGTATAAAACAAAGTCGCTTCTCGCGTCTGTCCCTATGTATGCTTATATTTTTGAAACTATGTAACGGATTTTGATGCGTTTTTTTTTAATCGATAGAGTGATTTAAGAGGAAGGTTTATAAGTATAATACGTTCACAAGAAAGTTAAAGGTTAGGCGGTTCGAAGTTCGCCGGGTCGACTAGTTATAAATAAATACTGAATTTAACTTGAATAAAAATCCTCAACCTACAGTTTTACTGTATTATTCATAAAGATACAGGGTTTTAAGTAGCTTTACTGAAGGTATAGTTCTCTGGTTTTTTGTATGGTAAATACGTGACATCCAATCTAAATTGACATGCGTCAAATAACTCAAGTGCTCTATAATTTTTCAAGAATAACATGGTTAATTGCTATCCTCTCCTTATCTTTGAAGCCCCTAACTAGAGGTGCACTGAGCCCTTATTTAACCAAGTTCATTTTCTCCTTTACAAATCTTAAAATAAATAATGAAAGAAAGAAATAGCATCCGTTTTTGCGTTGTCGTCTTTTAAAAGATTTTATTAGCTTGTTTGTTTGTATGATTGTAACCGACAGTTTTCGACTCGAATTTGACCCACTTTAAACAGACCAATTTAATTCAAACTGTACAAAAATCAAGAATCTATGTCAATAAAATAAACAAGATAAGATAAAAACGCTTTATTGCCAAAAAATATCAATATACATAGTATAAAACAAAGTCGCTTCCCGCGTCTGTCTATCGCTATTTGTATATGCTTATATCATTAAAACTATGCAACTGCTTTCGATGCGGAGAAATACAAGAGGAATGTTTATATGTATAATACATACTGTATGTTACATACACAACATAGTTATTGGTTAGACGGTATGAAGTTCACCGGGTCGACTAGTATAATATAAAATAAGTAATACAAAACAGTAAAATTTCGATTCTAAATAAAGAGCAATGGGCGGCCTTATTTCTTCTAGGCCTAAGAAGAAAAAGAGACTAAACATGTTCTTAAATTTCCTTCTATGTTTTAGTTAGTTCAATGTAAAAAAAATCACTAACACTACACTGTCTATGTCATTGATGAATTCTTAAGAATCGCTTTGTTTATTAGGGTCCCGTAAACAGTTGACTCATTGTCTTGTATAAAACTGTAGCTAAAATTAGACTTAATGGTTCCGTGGAAATCAAAGGTTGATGTACTGAGTTTCATCAGACAAGTGTTTACTTCAATTTTAATGGTGTTTAGTGTTAAGGTTCAGTTTATCACGTGATTCACGTGTGGTTTACCGTTGTTTCCACGATGTTATCTATCGAGATAGATTGTCACTTTGGTTGGAATGTTTTCACAAGTAACGATGATGATGATGATTTTGTATGAATTGTCAAACTGATCTATCTCGCGATAGACAGGTTATTGAAAATTTTGACCGTGGCTTTGATTTTGACTGCTCCGTGACTCAGTTGGCAGTGATGTGGACTGAGAAAGCGTGTGCACTTGGGTTCGATTCCCGGGCGGGGCGAATATTGATGTGATGAATATCGATGTTCGTTTCCGGTCTGGGTGTAATGTTCGTCTCTGTGTGTGTTTCGGGTACCCTAGATACAGGTTCTTCCTAGTTAGGGGCTCTGAGTGTGATGTGTTATTATTATTATTCTTGTTACTGGTCATTTGTAATTTGTAAACGAATATTAAATTTCCATTTCGAAATGAAGAACAGAATATTCTTCTATTTATAAATCGTCTACATAGCTTATATTTAAGAGTCTTTCAAGCAGACGGCGGGCGTCTGTGTGACAGGGTAGTAGGTAGCGCGACGCTATAGCGCCGTCTATTTGACAAAGCCTTTAGCTAATAGCTCGGCCTTTCTCACCCTATCTTTGTAACTTTTTAACCGACTTCAAAAATGGAGGTTATCAGTTTGACCTGTATGTCTGTATGTATGTTTGTCCGCGATTATCTCGCGTTTGACTGAACAGATTTTGATGCGGTTTTCAGAAATGTATTTGTTACATTCAGGAGAAGGTTTTAGTACCTATTTTAACCGACTTCGAAAAAGAGGAAGTTCTCAGATTATGTATGTGTCAGTTTGTTGAAGGCGGGTCTCTTTTTGCAAAAAAATCCATTATTAGAGTATTGGAGTTAGAGTTACAGTCTTCATTAATTCCCAGGTGGTGCTAGAAGTGGCTCACCGTGTGGACCAGGAGGGCGTGGTGGCGGTGGACTCGGTGGTGGAGAAGCTGATCTTCAAGCCACAGGATGTCGTCTCCATCCGCGCCAAGGACTCCGACCTGGAGTACGCCACCCACGACGTCTTCCAGACTGACAGTGCTATATCTAGCAAGTTTAATGGTGGGTAGTTTGGTATTTTTTTGTTTGGACTGTAGAGTGTAGACTCACTAGCGCTACACCTTTTTTTTTTTTTTTTGTAACTGAGGGAAATGCCTATCGCATTTCCCGACGCTCGGGGGAGCGTCGGGGGTATGTGGGGCTCGCACCCACTAAAACCCCCCGGCGGCCGTCTTGGCGCTTTTGGGAAGGACCCCGGGAACCACGCATTACTGGCGTCCGAAGTTCTTCCCACGCTCGGCTGCTATCAGCTTCGTGCTCGGGGAGGGCATGTTGTTCCCTCCCCGGCTCGCCTTTGGAGCTGCGGCGGCACAGTGCCACAAGCTGTGCCGCCGCCCATCTTGGGGCCGTTTGATGAGTGTGTCGGGCCCCCGCCCTTCACACCCACGACCCCAAAGACCCCTTTTAGTCGCCTCTTACGACAGGCAGGGTATACCGTAGACATATTCTTACGCCCGGACCTACAGGGCTTCACTAGCGCTACACCTTCAATACAGAGATTAAGTGAACTAATTCCTACATCTCTCCAGCCAAGTTTCTAACGCAGCTAGGATAAATATAATTTTCAAATTACATTCATCTAGATTGGCTAATTCCACTTTCGTGCTGCTCCGTGGCTCAGTTGGCAGTGATGTGGACTGAGTAAGCGTGTGTACCTGGGCTCGTTTCCCGGGCTGTGCGAATATAGATATGATGAATATCGAAGTTTGTTTCCGGTCTGGGTGTAATGTTCGTCTCTGTGTGTGTTTCGCCACCCTAGATACAGGTTCTTCCTAGTTGGGGGCTCTGAGTGTGATGTGTTATTTTTACTATTATCTTACCCATAAGCAGCAGATGAGAACGTTATAACGAACTGGGACTCTAGTCTCTTAAACTTACGATTAAACATTTATTCTATTATTATTCTACTATTACTCTATTACTATTGTGTCAAAAATTGCGAGTCTTGTAACTTTGATCGATCATTATAGTATAGCAATAGAATATGAATAGCAAGCTATAGAATAATAGAATAGAATAGAAAACACTTTATAATCTGGGATTTTTTTACCTAAATAGTGAATCCTGTTTTATGTTGTGAATCCGGACGGGCGTAGTGCAACTGTCACTTAATATCAATCAATATTGACATATATAATGTCAGTCGGACGTAATCATAACATTATCTTATTATGGAGCAGACTACGCTTTTTGGTCAATTCCAATCTATTGCGATACTACTGCTATAGTTATAGCAAAATTGATTACGAGACTACCAAATGTGTATATTCTTGCGATTAACGTACTGTTTCTACTCTACTTTTATTCGATAGTTACGTTTTGCGCGATGAGATTAAGGGCCCTGGTGAACGCTGCGGGAGTACACTGGGTGAGGCTCGGTCAAGCCGGTCGGTGTGGCGATGCATGGGAGAGGCCCATGTCCAGCAGTGGACGCCTATCGGTTGTTATGATGATGATCCAAAAATTGTAGAATATTGAGTAAATTTACTAATTCTCCATTCAGGTAACGGGCGATCCCTAGAAGAGCGACAGCTGGAGCCGTGGGACGGCTGCGACTCGGAGTCCGGCGACGCGCCGGCCATGAACGGCGACGCGCGCCTGGACGAGTTGGAACTCGACCACCGAGCCAACGGCTGGGACGCTAATGACATGTTCCGGAAGAATGAGGAGGTATGTAAAACCAGAGGGCCTATTACGGCCACATTTGCAACATTGCTTTTCGTCCTCTAGAGTCAGTCAATACATTTTTTTTTTTTTAAAGAGACCCGCCTTCAATTAATTGACACATAAGTACACAAAACTGAGAACTCCCTCTTTTCTGAAGTCGGTTATAATAGGTACTAAAACCTTCTCCTGAATGTAACCAATACTTCTGTGAAAACCGCATCAAAATCGGTTTAGATAAACTCGAGATAATCGCTGTCAAACATACCATACATACATACATACAGGTCAAACTGATAACCTCCTTTTTTGAAGTCAATACGTGAACGAAAAGCAATAATTTCAAAAGCAGCCCCTCAGGCGACGTACAGTATGGACACTCTCTGCCACTCTCAGCAAGTGCGGCCTCCGCGTTAAATTACCTCTCAGTTACCGCTCTGTGTAGCGTAGTCTTACGGGTCATTTTTGCGTGAAAGCTTTGCGGTAATTTAGACTTTAGGCTATTATCGCTGAAGGTAGGTAACATGAGCTTATTTAAAAATTTTATTTTTCTGATTACAAGAAGTGAACTGTAACATGGAAATTCTGCTTTTCATGTCATCATTTTATTTTTGGGGGTTACAGGAATTTCCCCTGGTATTGATGTAATTATTAAAACAATGTAATATTTCAGATATACGGTGTACACAGCACGTACGACCACTCGCTGGCCGGCTACACGGTGCAGCTACAAAGAAAAGACACTCAGGACTACAGGTCTGTACTTTGAATACCCTCAAAGTGACTGTTTATATTTAATTTCAATTTCAATTTATTTAAATCAGAATAAAATTCCATTTAAGATCATTGTTTTATTAATAATAAAACAGAAAGAAGAACCAAAGTCAATATAAGCATAGCTCCAAGAATTGCATCAACTTAGAATTTTCTCAAACATATTCTCCAAAGCGCCAGCGTCTGTGTGCATCGAACTCGTACCTTAACTTTAGAGGAAATGGGCAGGGCATATAGCTCGAAAAACAGGATGATCGCTGTGAAAGTTCTAGAGAGACCGCATTACGGAAAAAAAGACGCAGAATATGCAGCCCTCCCACAACCTTCTCTTTGTCAAACTATAAATGATTTCTCTTTCTTTTTACTAAAAAAAAAAAGGTTTTCCTGATTGACCAAAAAATGTTAGACCAGTGTAATCTCGAATTTTTATGAAGTATTTGTTACGTAAACCTAGTCTTTGGTAGGGTAGAGCCGTTAGGTCTTACACCTTATATAAGATCAATAATCTATTTGTTCAATAAATAATCCATTCATTCAATAATTCAGAGAAGCAGAAGCGAAAGCCGAAGAGATAGCGGCGGAGATAGAAGGCACATCAACCTACAAAGCTCGTATAGAGCTGGAGAACGGCGATGAGGAGGAGCGGTTCGCCGCCGTGAGCCGCGGCCCCGCCGCCGCCGCCGCCCCCGCCCCCGCCGCAGCTCCCGCGCCCGCGCCCGGCTCCGCGCCCCACGAAACTGGAAAATATGTTATTCCGAACAAGAGAAGGACTGTGCAGGTTTGTCACTAAATTTTTGTAGCATATGCTGAGTCTGAACCATTTCACATGCACAATACATACTTACTAGTTATATTATATTTTTCTTCTTCTATAATCATTCATATTTTTTAGTTTTAGTTTCTATGCTTATCTATACCAATATTATAAAGAGGAAAGATTTGTTTGTTTGTTTGTAACGAATACGCTCCGGAAATACTGAACCGATTTGAAAAATTATTTTACTGTTGGGAAGCTACACTATCCCCGAGTGTCATAGGTTATATAAGATTTTCAAAAAAATTTGGGATCCTTACCTAAACTCATAACCCAAGGTTAATTTTTTTTTCCGTTGTTTACATATTTTGACAGGTTTTTTGTTGTTGTTATTTGTTTTTTTATTCGCCCATTATGGACAGTCATAAGAACAAAGTGTTTAGAGCCAAGTCTTTATTAGAATCTTATACTTAATCTATGGCTTAACGAAGTTAGCAGGGAATGCTCGTATTTTAATATTTCTACCTACAAAACGCGTATATGGAGCTAGGGAACGGCGGTGAAGAGCTCCTCAACCCTGTGCCATAGAACTTTAAGGCTGACATTCCCAGTCAGTGTTTGGAGGCTACTCGGTCGAGTATGACACTCGGACCAGTATTTCCCGAGTACTGAATATCCTGGCTCGAGCCGTCTTATACGCCGTCGAGCATATGTTTCACTTTCACGAAGTCAGAACTCGACTATGTAAAACAATTTGGAGCGGAGAACGATTAAAAATTTCGTTTTAGACACTTTGTAGTGTGAGTTCTATTTGTGAAACGACTGTGAATGTCAGCCAAAGACCACCTAAATTTTTTATTCCCATTTCCCGCGCTTACCCCATATTTTCCCCGGGCGTAAAATCTTAATTTTCTAGGTGATTTAAGTAGTAAGTAATAATATGTTTCGTTTGCCACCAGGGCGGCAAGCTTATAAAGCCTTCAGTAAACAACAACAACAATAACAACAACGGCGGGGGCGGGGGCGGGGGCGGCCCCAAGCCCGCCTACAGCCAGCTCCCGCCCAAGGAGAAGGAGAGGCACGAGCGGCGGCAGGATGAATCTCCGGTTAGTAGAAGTGTAGTTGAAACGAGGCTGTGTGAAGAGGAATTGCTTTCGTTCATCTAAGTAAAGTAAAAAGTAAAGTAAATGTAGCGTTCTTTTGTTTTTTAAATAGATTTTTGCTCTAGCGAATAATCCAAAGTAATCTTCCAAAAATAAGGACGGACTATACTGCCGTCCTCAAACTAAAAGGCGGTTAAGTGCAAAATGTTAGTTTTGAGTTAGAGGCTAAAAACGCGGGTATATTTTGAAAAAAATGTTGTTCCTTTTCTATACATTTCTAGTGGTACTGTTTGGTATCAAACGATAGATATTTTTTTATACTTTTTCCTCAATAAAGCTCAAATTGAAAAAAGTGGTATTTGCATACATAAAACTCTTATTTACTTTTTTAGTGGTGTAACATTTTAATAATTTTCTCTGAATTTTCAACCTAAAAAGCGGCTATAGGCCTACAACTGCCTTATAGTTATGTTTTTTTCTAAAAAATACGTAAACATTTTTTTATTACCATAAGTTATCAACATTTCCATAGCTAAAAAGCAGTTTTAATTTTAAGCGCCATTTTAGTCTAGCATTAAATTAATTTACCTTGTAATTTTCAATAACAAAAAAGCGGCTATCAGATTTTTGCCGCCATTTAGACAAGTACTTGTTACTTAACGTGTGATTTATTGTTTAACGACCATTACTCAATTAACTTTACTTAACTAAAAAGCGGAACCTTTTTTTGAAACTGCTTTCTAGTTAGGCAGTACCCCCATTGGGTTTTTATGAAACCCACGAAATGTTAGTTGATTGTATAAAAAAGAAGATAACGAATTCAATTAAACAATAACCATTTATTGTATTTCCAAGTAGGGTGATTTATACTCATCTCAACTGAAAGAAGTGAATTGCTACAAGGATATTGTGAAGGGGATTTTCCGTAATCGCCACGCTTAGCAGGCGGGTTGGTGATCGCAGTATGGCTTTTTAAAGGATTCAACAAAGGTGGCTCAGCATGATCATCGACAGAACTGCCCATGCCCATCCTTTGGAAGTTTGGAAATGTTCCCTGAGACGCCGTTTACGACACCCATGGAAGAAAGGGAAGGAGATGGGATGGTGGAATTCTATGCCAATATTATTTATTTAGTACATATAATTGACAGTCTTGATATAGGTTTTTTGTTATAAAGGTTACCTTTTAATAAATACTTTTACATAACATCAACTACGAAGAATCAACATTTTGTATTTAATATTAATTTACCATTTGAATGGTAACAAAATAAAACTTTTTTGTTTGCTTTAAATGTAATGCAAATAATAATTTAAGTCATGTATATCATCATTTAATACCGTAAAAAGTATGTCAGTATAATTTTATTCTAATATTTAATTTTATTCTTAACTCGAGAGGTCTATCAGACAAATATGGAGCGCAGAATATAGGAAGTTCAATTGGTGGACAAAGTCCGAAACACGGAACTGCACTCCAGAACTCAAATACTGGATGTAGCTAAAAAGCAGCAGAATTAAAATAAGAGGCTGGCTACATGGCCCGTATGGACTCCAATCGTTGGGCAACTAAATGGGTCACACATCATCACATGGCCACGCCAAGAGAAGACGTGGTCGTCCCAGGAAGCGATGGACCGATGTACTGTGAGCGCACTATATAGGGCCTAGTGGGAATCCACTCAGGAAAGGGAAGCGTGTGAAAGTGGGAAAGAGGCCTATGCCCAGCAGTGGGACAGCTTAGGCTAACAAATAAAATTATCAAATAATTTTATTACATATAAGTTTTAACATTACTGCAATTCCTTCATATATTCAAATTAAAAATAGGTAATAAAATCAAGTTAAGTATTTAACAATTTATGTAAGTTTAATATCATGAACTAAATTTGCCACATTTATATAGTGAACTTAACTTAAATTGTTAACTAAAAACAGTCATTATTTAATATTTAGATAAATAGTTTTTTTAGAAACTGGGGTTTAGAATTTTGGCAATCGATTTGTGAAGTGACTGGTAGTTTATCTTAGGTATTTCATAGTTCACGTAGAATCCTCGTTACGGTGCATGGCTTGGATAGTAAAATTGTTTGCACTGCACAGGCGTAAATCCTATCATCGATTGCAGTTGCCTGTGTGAATGCTTTTTAGCCAATCTTCTTCGCTTTTTATAAGCTGGCGGCGGCACCCTCTTGGTTGATCTACCCCGAACGATGATGATTCTTGGAAGTCTGCGTCTGCTGAGTCAGACAATAATTTTTATCACCAACCGAGTCATTAGAGTAAAAACCGCATATAATTCTATCTTCAACATATGAACACTCTGTCTCTTTGCTTGGTGAAGCCATGACAGAGTACTTTATTGCTGATCGGCCACTGGTTGACAGTGTAGTGATAGAACCATGGTTTTGTTGCACATCAGGTTCATTGTCTAAATTAGTTGGTCCGGTTGCAAAGCTACATTTCATATCAATACATACATTTCATATTATTCGTTTGAATAAATGTCAACTGCCAACGCGTTGAAATTGTTCAGACGATCTTTTGGAATAATGCTTGAAGACTGAGATAAGTAAGTGATCTTGCTTTTTTCTCCTCTGTAATAAAAGTGGGCTTAATATTTGTGCACGCGTGCGAATTTCTGTGGATTCTCTACCTTAATTTTAACATGACATTCGCATCTGTAACGCTACTATACTATATAGTACAACAGCGGTGGATATCTCATTAAAAAAATCTACAAAAAAATAATATTATATTACTGGAAACTTACGGAGCAGCGCTGTTGCGCAGGCGCCCAGTATGAGCTCCCCATGAGACGAAGCGGAGACATTGGTAATAACCATATAAAACTTGCCGCTGCGGCACCATCGTTAGGCGCTAACACTGACTCAGATGAGGAAAAAAAATCGATATTTTTTATACCAAGTCAAGGTTTGACACGGCCGATGCATTATTGGTGAGGGTTCAGTTCAGTACGAACCCAAAAATTGTACCTACACTACCGTCGAAAAATTTGAACAACTTAAAATTGTACTTCGGAATGCGTTATAAGCGCCGCGCCTTCCGTCCGTTGTGATCTTGGTTCGCACTTTATTCACTGTCGTCACCTTTGTCCGTCTAACACCAAGAAAATGTCGAATGCAAGTGGAAAAAAACGTGGAAGAGGCAATGCAAAGAACTGCCTTTAAGCGATGTAGTATAACTTAGCCGCTTTTTAGATATGTAAAAAATAAAAAAATGTATCCATTATACTTTTTGTATTTAATACCACCACTTTCTTCAGTTATTTTAGACTAGAAAGGAGAAAAGAATGCATGTCATAAAGGCAGTTAAGTGATTTTAACTGCTTTTTAGATAGGCATTAACATATAACCACTTTTTAGTTATGTACTTGTATTAGGTATAGCCTGCAAAAAACGAAGCTAAAAGGCCACTAAAGTTATTTAACCGCCTTTAAGCTTGCAGAAAATTGATAGCCGCTTTGAAGGCAGGTATTGAAAGTGATAAAGTCGGACTAATACAAACGTTAAAGTACTTTAGTGGCCTTTTAGTTTAGCAATGCTACTTAGTCGCCTTTAAGCATTGTTATTTTTATTTTATGTGTACTTAACCGCCTTTGAACAAATATTATTTTCGTAACGATAAAAGATAAATTAACAGTTCAAAGATAGATCGATAGAGGATTTTTTTTTAAGTATTATGGCATCAAAATGTCAAAATCGACCAAATGTCACTTAACCGCCTTTTAGCTTGAGGACGGCAGTATAATATGAGTACTCAAAGTCTTCTTTGAGTCCTCATTTACTTTGAGGTTATAAAATTATTCGCTGTGGTTATAAATTAGAAGAAAGAAGAAGAAGAAGCTCAACATTCTAGGGTAAGATGATCCATTCTTGGCCCTCCTTCCTGTTATTAGCATGTGTCCATTTAGAGTTTAGATCCTAAATATAAGGAATCTAGGCATTCTACAGCATTAAAAACGAAAGAATGTATGCTTCTGTAGAATGCTCTAAATGAACACATGACCAAGGCCATGACCAAGAATGGGGTAGCCTATAGGATAAAATATTATTATACACTAAAATTTAACTTAACATAACATCTCACAGCAATTGGAACGGCAGAGCAGTTCGGGGGGCGCTCCGGGGGGCCCCGGACCGACGCCGGGGGGCCCGGGGGGGCCCAAGAGCTACGCGGCACAGGCGGGGGGTCACCACGCGCCACCTTTCCCCCCCCACCATCCGCACTCGCAGTACGTAACTATGTTGTCACTTCTCAGCAGTTGATACAGCAGATTCTCACACCATAGCAGTTGCGGTTTTGTCAAACAGACGGCGCTAGAGCGCTAGTCTTAAGCGGTGATAAAGCTCTCTTTTATGTCGAAAACTAAACAAATTCTGTACGCCCGGCGGCAGAGCGCTCGCTCTGTGGGACAGGGTATACTGTCCCTGGCCCTGCAGTACCGGGCCGAAGAATAGGACTGAGGTATCCCCTGCCTGTCGTAAGAGGCGACTAAGAGGGGACCCCGGGGTCGTTGGGTGCACGAGGCGGGGGCCTCGTGTAGTCATATAACGGCCCCGAGAAGGGCGGCGGAACGCGGTGTCCCGATTACGTCGTCGAGCGTAGGAAGAGCCATCCGCGCTCAGGGGGGACTACCAACACTTGTCCCCCCGTGAAGAGGCTAAACAGCCAGTGCTGGAGGGGGTCGCGGAGTTGAACATAACGATCGAAAGATCACCCGTGACCCCCTTGCCAACAGCCGAGATGGACACCGGCGGGGTTTTACTGGGTGCGAACCCCACATAACCCTGCGACTCCCCCCGGGGTTGCAGGGTACTCGTTAGGAGTTTCCCCGCCTTAAAAAAAAAAAAAGGGTATACTGTCGTAGTACATTACAAGTCGACACTCTAAAGCTGCTTAAGGTGGTAACTCTCGGTATGGCGCGAAATTCAAATTTTTTCGCGTTTTTTTTTTATTATGGCAAAAGTATTCATTTCTTATAAAGTTTAAATGAATTCGCGTATGTAAAAAACCATCTCCCACATTGTAATACAACGTTTTTTGAGGACAGACTTACTGATTTTGTGTCTTAGGACATAAAGGCCAAAAATCAAGTTATGTCCTTAGATACAAAATCAGTAGGTCTGTCCTTCAAAAACGTTGTATTACAATGTGGGAGATGGTTTTTTACATACGCGAATTCATTAAAACTTAATTCAAATTGAATACTTTTGCCAGAATAATTAAAAAACGCGAAAAAATTTGAATTTCGCGCCATACCGTGAGTTACCGCCTTAAGGCTAGCGCTCTAGCGCCGTCTGTTTGGTAAACGCTTTAGATTTGAACGTTCGACTTTTAGCCCTAATGCTGGTTTTCTGAACACTATTATGCCGGTTTTCCTATGAGTTCGGATAATCAACGCTCTACTGTTTGTATTTTTGCTTTCTTTAACGTTTATCAATTAAAAAAAAAACTCTTCCGTTACTGACTGACTGACAGATAACGCAAAATCGAAACTGCTGAGTGTAGCGGGCTGAAATTTTGCACTTGTGTTCCTTGGGGAGTGTAGGGGAGTACTAAGGAATAAATTCCCGAAATTTCCATGGCAACGGGAAAAAGCGGGATTTTGGGGTTTAAGAGAAATCTGCGCGGGTGAAACCGCAGGGCAGCCTCTAGTTTTTAACCGACTTCAAAAAAGGAGGTTATCAGTTTGACCTGTATGTATGTTTGTCCGCGATTATCTCGAGTTTGGCTGAACCGATTTTGATGCGGTTTTCACTTACCTATTTTAACCGACTTCAGAAAAGAGGAAGTTCTCAGTTTTATGTATGTGTCAATTAATTGAAGGCGGGTCTCTTTATTTTTTTTAAAGATTTAATAAAATAATACTAGAATGTTTTGTGACTTCCCCGCAGGCCGGCGGCGGCGGCGGCGGCGGCGCCCAAGCTGAACGGCGAGCCGCGGCCCGCGCCGCGCCCGGGCTTCGCGCCGCACCACGTCAGTACACTCTTTATTTTATTTTTAAGGCTCCTTTGTGTAGCTTTTATGTTCAAAATCAAAGAAAATAATAGTTATGAAACTAAAAGGCCGCTTTAGGCAACAAGCGTTTTTTTTTTTTTCTTTGATTTTGAACGTGAAAGCTATGCAACAGGGACTTAAAATTCTAAGAAAGATTATCTAGTGAGTCAAAGACGCATATTTTTTATTTTGGCTATGGTTTAGATTAGAAAATATTAATAACGAGCTTTCCCGGCTTACTTCGTTACGCCATAGAATATAAGATACTACAAAAGAATTGGCTCTATAGAGTATGTTCTTTTGACTGCCCAGAATGGCCGAATAAAAAACAAACAACAACAACAAACCACCAGTCAAAATATGTAAACAATGGAAAAAATATTGCACCTTGGGTTATATTATTTGAGTTTAGGTAAGAATCCCTAATTTTTTTGAAAATCTAATATAGCCTATGACACTCGGGGTTAATGTAGCTTCCTACTAGTGAAAGAATTTTTCAAATCGGTTCAGTATTTCCGGAGCCTATTCGTTACAAGCAAACAAACAAACAAATCTTTCCTCTTTATAATATTGGTATAGATTTATCAAGAGTGGCGCTAGTTTAGTTCCGTGTAAGCCTTTAAAAGACTCCACGAAGAAATCCTTCGGTACTTTAGTATTTTCAATGTGGTGCAAGTGTAAAGTGTAATGTGTGTTGTTACAGATCCCGCTGGCGGCGGGCGGGCCGCGCCACGCCGCGCCCGAGCCGCGCCGGGACGAGGTGCAGGTCTGTACTGGATCATTATTTGTATATAGCTATCAATATACTGGGTGTTTCTGACAAAGCGGTAATAAATCAACGGACGCTTACTATAACTATCAATATACTGGGTGTTTCTGACAAGGCGGTAATAAATCAAAGGATGCTTACTATAACTATCAATATACTGGGTGTTTCTGACAAGGCGGTAATAAATCAAAGGATGCTTACTATAACTATCAATATACTGGGTGTTTCTGACAAGGCGGTAATAAATCAAAGGAGGCTTACTATAACTATTAATATACTGGGTGTTTCTGACAAGGCGGTAATAAATCAAAGGAGGCTTACTATAACTATCAATATACTGGGTGTTTCTAACAAGGCGGTAATAAATCAAAGGATGCTTACTATAACTATCAATATACTGGGTGTTTCTGACAAGGCGGTAATAAATCAAAGGATGCTTACTATAACTATCAATATACTGGGTGTTTCTGACAAGGCGGTAATAAATCAAAGGAGGCTTACTATAACTATCAATATACTGGGTGTTTCTGACAAGGCGGTAATAAATCAAAGGAGGCTTACTATAACTATCAATATACTGGGTGTTTCTAACAAGGCGGTAATAAATCAAAGGATGCTTACTATAACTATCAATATACTGGGTGTTTCTGACAAGGCGGTAATAAATCAAAGGAGGCTTACTATAACTATCAATATACTGGGTGTTTCTAACAAGGCGGTAATAAATCAAAGGAGGCTTACTATAACTATCAATATACTGGGTGTTTCTGACAAGGCGGTAATAAATCAAAGGAGGCTTACTATAACTATCAATATACTGGGTGTTTCTAACAAGGCGGTAATAAATCAAAGGAGGCTTACTATAACTATCAATATACTGGGTGTTTCTGACAAGGCGGTAATAAATCAAAGGAGGCTTACTATAACTATCAATATACTGGGTGTTTCTGACAAGGCGGTAATAAATCAAAGGAGGCTTACTATAACTATCAATATACTGGGTGTTTCTGACAAGGCGGTAATAAATCAAAGGAGGCTTACTATAACTATCAATATACTGGGTGTTTCTGACAAGGCGGGAATAAATCAAAGGATGCTTACTATAGCTATCAATATACTGGGTGTTTCTGACAAGGCGGGAATAAATCAAAGGATGCTTACTATAGCTATCAATATACTGGGTGTTTCTGACAAGGCGGGAATAAATCAAAGGATGCTTACTATAGCTATCAATATACTGGGTGTTTCTGACAAGGCGGTAATAAATCAAAGGAGGCTTACTATAACTAACATCTTTCCCAAAGAACACATTGGTTTAATCAGCTGACGGAGTCAGTACGAAACATCAGTTTTTTTTTTTTTTTGAGATTCCGACCCATATTGCTTTGGGAAAGTTGTTAGGTGAGCTGAACCCCTCCTTTGATTTATTAACACCTTGTGAGAAACATGTAGTATATGGTAAGCTGCTCCTGTTTTGGCGTGTCCATCTAATAGGTTCATTTCCTAGTAGGAAGAATTTTCACCACAAAATGGACCATACTAATACAGGGAAGGGGTTTCCAAAAATCAGACGGGTTATTTTACTGTGTTTAGTTTTTTTAGGAATGTATAGATAAAAATTTAAAAAGTAGCAATTTTACATTTTTATTTTGTTAGTACTAGTAGTAAGCTCGGATAATGAAATTCAATTTAATTTATTTATTTAACAGGAGCTACGTCGCTTCGGCGAGGACTTCAAGCTGGTGACGTCGCCCGCGCCGCAGCAAGCCAAGCCCCCGCACGCGCCGCACCCCGCCCACCCCCCGCACGCTGTCCTTGCCCCGCACACCCCGCACACGCCGCATGCCCCGCACTCCCCGCACCCCGCGGGGCACGCCGCCGCGCCGCCGCCGCCGCAGACGGTGAGTTTGTGTACTTATTTTATTTTATTTATAAGGAAAGCTAACAGTAAAAATGCTACAAAATGCACTAAACTTTAGATAATAAATAATTTGAAATCTAATTAAAAAGGTTCACATTGAGATGATACCAAATCTTATTATTTATAACTTGGTTGTTGGTTGATAGTTAGATGATAAATTCTCTAAAGCTGCTACAGAATATTTCACGAACAGTTCCCACTCGAAACTGTACTACTCTACTCGTACTCTGTAAAAAGAATTCTGTCTGTCTGTAATTCTGTCAGTATAAAAGTCATAGAATTCTTTTGTTTCTACGATACATAATGTGCACCATTCCCCTGTCCAGATGGCGCCCCCCCTGGCCGCGTCCCCGGAGGCGGAGCCCCCCCGGCGCGAGCGGCCCCCCAAGCAGCTGACCCCCCCGGGGCACCACCACCCGCATCCGCCCACACACCACAACAAGGTTAGTTCCTTATACAACTGTTAAGATGGCCCCTTGCCTCGTCCCCCGAGAAATATACTATATACTTGTGTAATATAAAACTCTTCCGTTACTGACTGACTGACTGACTGACTGACTGACAGACAACGCAGAGCCGTAACTACTGGGCGTAGCAGGCTGAAATTTTTCATGTAGATTCCATAGGGAGTGTAGGTGAGCACTAAGAAAGGATTTCCCGAAATTCCCATGGGAACGGGAATAAAATGGATTTTTGTGTTTATGAGAAATCTGCGCGAGTGAAACCGCGGGGCAGCCTCTAGTATACTATGTAATTCCGGGTATGTATGTAAGTACATGTACTGGGCATGCCTTATTTCGAGAAAGTGCTTACATAGTACATTTTAGAGTTTTTTACATAGTAGTTAGTATATCAGCTGGTGCCTCTGCCTAACCCTTCGGTAAAAGGCGTGAGATTATGTTAGTTAGTATATTAAAGACTAGAGGCTGCCCCGCGATTTCACCCGCGCAGATTTCTCTTAAACACCAAAATCCCATTTTTCTCCGTTCCCATGGGAATTTCGGGAATTCATTCCTTAGTGCTCACCTACACTTTCTAAGGAACCTACATGCAAAATATCAGCCCGCTACGCCCATTAGTTTCGGCTCGGCGTTGTCTGTCAGTCAGTCAGTCAGTCAGTAACGAAAGAGTTTTGTATATATTGATTTAAAGAGATTTTGAAGATTTTTATTTAAAAAACTTACATTACACAAATTAGAATATTATGTCACTACATAGTCAAAATGTAGCACTCCTTTCATTAGCAGAGAGATACATATGAGATGACGCTCTCATAATGTTACAATCATTATTTTAAACATTGCAAAATAAAGACTTTGTTTTCCAACTTATCCCGGATTCTATTCCCGGCGGTGGCTATCCTTGTTATGTTACTACTGCCCACGGTGCACGTATCTCAGCAGACATCGACGAAGCTATAACATTGTGTTTTCTATTACAGAGCGTACCAGCATCGTCTCCCCCCGCGGCGTCCCCCCCGCCCGCGTCCCCCGGCCCGGCCGCGACCCTCAAGAAGTCCACACTCAACCCCAACGCCAAGGAGTTCAACCCCGGAGCCAAGCCCTTCGTCCCTCGAAGCCCTTCTACACCCAACCCCAGCAGGTGACTTCTACAACTATAAATAAACTATAATTATATTTCCTATGGCCTAGGTAGCCCAGCTAAATATATCGAACCAAATTTAAAATTTTAGAAAAGGTTAGGTCAGAAAGAAAGGATAGCAAGTCCTATAAATAAAAAGCTAACGTATGTACACGACATCGTATTGCATACTTATATAAATAAAAAATACGTAAACTCAACGACATTTAATACCTATATTTTACAATTTATGAGTCTTCATGCAATTTAGTTATTTTAGCGAGGCAAGCCCGTCTTTTAAGCTTCTATTGAGCTACCGCCACTGGGACTACTACAAGTACTTCTTTTCTCACCGGGAAGGTTTACCCTGTACTACGACAACCATTTTAAAAACCTCATTCAGTTAAAAAGGCCCTGCCGTTCTCGAGTTAAATCAATATATATAAAACTCTTCCGTTACTGACTGACTGACTGACTGACTGACTGACTGACTGACAGACAACGCAGAGCCGAAACTACTGGGCGTAAAGCTGAAAATTGGCACGTGGGTTCCTTGGGGAGTTTAGGTGAGCACTAAGAAGGGATTTCCCGAAATTCCCACGGGAACGGGAAAAAACGGGATTTTTGTGTTAACGAGAAATCTGCGCGGGAAAAACCGCGGGGCAGCCTCTAGTCGACACATAAAATAAAAGTGATGTATTATTTATGTATGAGGGTGGTCTTGTTAAAACCCGAGCGAAGAGAGAGTTTCAAGGGTATATTCCCGAGCGAATAATGACTTGAAATTTGAACAAGCGATGGTTTGAACTTCACCTGAGGCAGAATATCTTTACACCCAAGTTGTATATAAATACTGCTTTTTATTCTATCCGACGAGAAAATTCATATATAAAGCAGCAGAACCTACGTACTTACCTAATTTTACTGCCCTAATTAGCTAGCTTGTTTTTAAACCCACTTCATAACATGTTATTTTTGTAACAATTAAATTATACATCACAATTGCCCAGAGTTTGGAAATTCAATATTAACCGGCTACAAACCGTATGTCAATAATGAGGAACTTTACGTCTTGAGTACAGTAATCAAAAAGTCTACTTTTCGAGCGGATGGGATAAAAAAAAACATTAATTAAATCTTAGCTTAGTTTACAAATTTGTTCTATTATATCCCAAAGAGAGGAAGGATACACTTTTTATTGTGTAAACTAAGTTGAACCTGAATCCTAGGCAAACAAACGAACAGCAATTTTATTGTATGTGTATACCGCAGGCCGCACACGCCGGGCACGCCGGTGGGCGGCGCGGGGCTGGGCGCGGGCGTGCTGGGCGCCACCGTCAGCTACCTGCCCGCGCCGCACGCGCCGCACGCGCCGCACGCGCCGCCGCCGCACATGGTGAGCCACTCACTCTTGCACACCACGCACACACACACACACAACTATTTATATGCTCTAGCTTGCTTTCACAAACAAAGTGCAAGATCACTCGTTTATGTTTCAAGGTCGTTAGGTAAGATAACCTATTGACGGACCTTACCTTAAGAGCAAAGATAAATCTTCTTTCATTTCGATTATTTTACAGTTATAATACTCAGAGCCCTTACTAGGTACTTACAGATAACTTGTACTGTTCCTGTTCATTATACACACATTAGTGATTGCTAAATTTCGCTTTTCATCCTGAAAATTACAAAGTTTACAAATTAATTCTTATTATATTTCTCCCTCCACAATGTTTGTACTTGTGACAATTTGTGGAAGATACTTATGACCAGCAGTGTGCGACTATCGGTATAATAGTATATTCTTGGAAGAAAAAAGATACAGTATATTGTCTTAACTAGGTTTAACCTACCTGCATAGTATACTAAGTAGTTGTAACAGTTGATATTTGTGTAAGGTGGCGGCGGTGCCGGCGTACGCGATGGTGGCGGCGGCCGCGCAGCAGCAGCAGGCCTACTTGCCGCATCCACATCCTGTAAGTTCACTACTCAACACACCTCACTTTATTACATCTACTGCGACTTTCAACAGGGTGGCAAACAAATCATGCTCTTGATTGAGTATCATACCTCTGCTGCGAATTCTTAAGTAGAATCCAGGACGTAGCGAGGGATATAAAAGTACGTCTCCCGAGCCAAAAAATATAGGGTTTTTTTGCGACTGACACCTCTACTTCTTATCACCCACTATGAGTTGATAAAAAGGCCACATATTTTATTAAATGATGGGCGAAACCGTTGCATAGAAACAACATTTTCGCTCCTATTTCGCCGCCGAAGAACATTATTTTGTTGTTCGATATCTACGATACGCATCTGGTAGAAACGATCAGTAATTGAGGGATTTAAACTAAACTCTCCAACAACTTACTCATCAATTCATTCATCATCCTAGCATTGAAGGGAATAGAGTTCAAAACAAAATATGCTTCAAAGTTTATATTAATAAGGTACAAAATACTAGTGTGTGTAATATAAAACGTTCAGATCGAGATGAGTTGCGAGTGCCGGCAGTACGGCGGGCCTGTTTTACTGCTCCGAGAGAAAGAGAGGGAACCGGTGAATAACATTTAATTTGACCAGCTTACCATGGTTGCTTGAGAAAAGCTACACATTCCTTAGTGCTTTGGTATAAAGAACCGAAATTAGAATAGTATGAAATGTTTGAGGATATTTTTTGTTTTTTTTTTTAGATACAATAGCGATTGGTGTATTTTGATGAGATATAACATGAACATGAAAATATAAATAAATCGTCTTTTAAATGGATGCAAGCGCCATGAGCTAAACAAAACTTAATTTCTTTTTATTTTATTAATTTAAAAACAAAAATCCAACAGCATTACAGAAAAATATTACAAGTAAAATTTAGGTGTTTTTTATGTATGCAATAACAGGATTTCACTATCTAATAAGTTTATAACTAGCTACAAGAACACTTAACTTTAACAATAAAAAATCTAAACAAGTAAATGTAGGTTGGTAGGTAATTTGCAAAAAAATAAGTTATATAAGTATGTTTAAAAAAAAATAATTAAGGATCGCAAGAAAGGTGTGAGTGTGATTTGTATTAAAATCTGAAATTCTTATATAAATCGAATCATACATAGTAAGTTGATAAAGACAAAGGCGACCTTTTGTGTTATCTCCTCTAAGACTAAAGGCGACCTTGTGTTATCGCTTTAAAGACAAAAGGAGACCTCATATCGCCTTAAATTTATTATCATAACACAATTTTAATTGCGAAGAGTCATTGACATTTCGTAATTTTCACAAATAATTTAAGTTGATGGCAAATAATTAAGTCATGTTATTATTTAATTTTTTTTGTTTCACAATCGAGCGGAAGTTTTTTAGGCGGGAATTTTTGACAGGAACGTGTAGCTTTATTGGTCTGATTGATATGACGTCAGTCATTTGGTCGGCTGGTCGTTTTGATTGATACCCTTTACACAACTGTTAACATGTTTGGTTTAAAAAAATTAAAACATTTGACTCAATTACTAATTTGTGTGATTTTTTATTTTAAGTTTGTTTGTGTGTTTTCGTTTTTGAGTTTTTTTCAGTAACTAACAACTGTTTTCACGTTTAAAAAAACTATTCATCTAATGTTTGGTTTTTCAAAAAAAAAAATTATTTGATTTTTTATTAAGAAAATACAAAGATAGTCTACATGTAGGCACAGTCAATCAATTTGAACAATTAAATGCTAACTTAAACTAAAATTTATATCATCCTTAAAAAACGGCAGTTAAAAGCGCTGTGTGAAATGCCTCTGACTCAGCATTATACGCAGGTCATTCTGCCAAAACCACTATTTGCAGTCTGGTACATTTTATAATTTAAAATATAAAAAAGCTAAATTAAAATAAAGTAATATTAGAAAAGATTTTATTAAAAAATGCCCTTATTCTTCTCGTCTTGTCACTGTCTTTTCTACTGGCTTTTTAATCTCTACATTAAATTCTTATAAAAATATTACAAAGTACCTATTGCTATCTAAAACAGTCTTTGGCAACGCCCTCTTCTATAGTCATATTATTGTAAGTGTAACCCTAGCATAAGCAGAAGTCATAAGTAGGTTAAGAGTTTATGGGTTTTAGACTTGGTAATCTGAACATTAAAGTTTTATATTTATTGTGCATTATGATTACGAATTCCAAAAAAGTAACCACCATTCACTTTAGCCTCTCATCAGGTCTCAACTCCGTGACCCTCTCACTGTACTCCCACAATTGTCTAGCCAAATCCATATCTAGTGCTTTAGATGTAACACTGCTCTCTTTACAATCAACAAAATACTTCCCACTCACATCAATGACATCATCTGACACCGCCAAGTATATAGAAGTCTGTGCGCCTTCTACAGCAGTTTTAGAGAATGTAGAATAGAAGAAATTTACAATCCAAGTAAACGCTTTCACCTTCACATTCTTGTAGATCGATGTCCTCACCAATCCTGGATGTAAGGCGTTGGCCGTTATATCAGTGTCTTTTAAACGCTTCGCCAGTTCGTTTGTAAAAAGAATATTGCATAGTTTGTTGTTGCAGTAAACTTTGAATGGATCTAGCAACCCGCTTTTCTTCTCATTCATTGTGTGGAGTTCTATTTCGCCCAAAATGTGTGCAATGGATGAAATGTTTATAACTCTGGCCGATTCTGCATTTTTGAGCAGCGGTATTAGGAGTATAGTGAGGAGGAAGGGTCCGAAATGATTTGCTTGTACGTCGTATATTAGGCCGTCCGTGGTAATCTTGTCTTGGAAGCCCGCCATTCCTGCGTTGTTTATTAAGACATCCACTTTAGCTTCTGTCCTCTTTATTTCTTCAACGAATAGCCTAATAGATTTGAAGGATGATAGGTCCAATGCCTTAAAAGTAACGCTTCGGTTCTTCGCACGGCTGACTATGTAATCAGCCGCTGCTTTACCTTTATTTTCGTCTCGGCAAGCTAAGATTACCTTGGCTCCACGCTTTGCCATGTTCAAAGCTGTTTCGAAGCCGATCCCCGTATTGCTACCCGTTACTATAACCACTTTTCCAGTCATTATATTCCTCGCGTAACACCAACCGCTGCTAGCTTTGTTGCAAAGTCTCACTAGTATTAAAACTAATGCAATATAAAGTAACCACCACATTTTGATTTGCTTGTTTTATTAAATGCGACAGGTCCAAGTGTTCTCTAATCGCGCACTGCGGAGTCCAGATTGCGATAAGTGTGGTCGACCCTATTAATATTATTTATCTCGAAGTGCTAAATAACGTCGCAGCTTCGTAATGAACTTTATATCAATTAGTATTTATCGCGTTGAGTATCCCTGACCCTGTAATGAGACTGCGTAAAGAAGTACTCCTTTAGTTTATCCTGCGTTCTGTTTGTACTTACTTTTTGCACTAAATGAACGAAAACCTTACCTTAGACCTTTTTCTATGAAAAAGATGAAATGAAAATCCACTATAATGTTCTTATAAGTTTTTGTTTTTTAAGTAATTGTTATCAAACGTGCAAAAGCAATCTATTGCGATATGTCAAATCGGAGATAAAGCTTTGCTGCAAATATTACAGCGTAAATCCGTAGGTATTAGGCTTCTTGAAGTCAATTGCACTTTTGAAAACAATATAATTGCAATTTTATAATGTATCATATCAAATGGTATACGGTTTACTCACGTTCTTCCTAATATTATCTAACTAAAATTAATTTTTCATGGTTTTCGTTGAATTTTTTGTTTCAATGTTTTCTTCACTTTAAAACGCTCTTCAGTTCTTTCACGAGCCTGAGCGCGTCTAAATTGAGCGACAGCAATAAGGCTTGAACATGTTTCTTTCGCCGCATCTGCGTTTTGTAAGTTAACACTTTCACACTAAGCTGCTGTGATTGATATTTGCTGAGCTCATTCACGTGTTCAAGCGCATAGATTCACAAACTGTGCCCATAGAATGTATGGCCACAGCGCAGTTTAACGTTCCGCTTTTAGACTCGCTCGAGCTCGTGAACGAGTTATTTATTACTCTAATAAGGTGATGATTTTTTTTTGTTTACTAACGTAAAGTATATTTTTACAGTGCGACAAAAAAATTCTAGAAATTAAAAAGTAGCAACACTGTATTGAATTTTTTTGAAAATTCGACAAATATGAAACAGTGTTGACATTTTTTTATTTCTAGATTCATGTGCCAATATATTCATAGTACATTAGCCAGTACATAAACTTACCCGGTTTTGTTGAACTATACTTTTTCTTTACTTAACAATGTACGACGGAACAGATTCCAGCACAGATAACAAAAAAATTTTTTTTTGTTACGTATTTAGCCATATATTGGTTTGGGTGGGTATGTGCCGGCTAATACTAAAACTAAAAGCAAGTATTAATAGTTGTATTTTTGTCGCAGCTGGCCTACCAGGCGGCGATGGGGGGCGGTGCGGGTGTGGGCGCGGGGGGGCAGCACGCGCCCCTCCCCTCACAACAACAAAGGAACTTCAGGAAAGGTAACATAACTTATTACTGTTTTTGGGGGTACAGGAGTGCCTACACTTAGGCTGACATTCACAGTCAAGTCGCTAAGTAATAATTTTACTTTAACTTGTTCTTTGCTCCAAATTATTTTGCTCAGATTTTTTTGAAACTTCACTGGATTATACCTACATCGGTGGATATATTGCCATTCGCAATAAAAATTGGAATAAAAATAATTTTGACATGTGATAAGAATACATTGCGGGTATTATAGGTGAATCACTTTGTGTTACAAAAGATCGACATGTAAACCAGCATTATAAAAATCTAAATATTATCACATGTCAAAATGTTTTTCATTCTTATTCTCGTTGATAACGGCAATAGTATTACAGAGCTCGTAGGCAAGAATTTATAATGATTTTGTGTAAATTTCAAACAATATACATATGTATGGTGCTTTAATATTGTAGAATGCCAAGAATCCTTATATTTTTTTACATTACTCAATTATAGATAAATAGACACTAGTTTAAACTACCGGAACGTGAATCTGCACACTTTTAACCCCATTGCTTTTCTTCGATAAAATATTGAGGTCTAGCTATAAAAGCGCCTCTTCCCCCACAGTGGGCGTGGGCGGCGGCGTGGGCGTGGCGGCGGCGACGGGGCAGCCGCTCCTCGCGCCCGCGCCCGTGCAGCCCTTCGTGCCCTACCCGCACCCGCACCCGCCGCCGCACTACCAGCATATGGTGAGCTGACTTACTATTGTTTTAGCAGGGACCAGCTAGCAGCCTATTAGGTGGGACCGACCAAAACCTAGCAACTGACTTGAGTAGTCAGTTGCTAGCTTTGTCTAGTAGGTAAACTCTCACTAATTATTTTTTAGCAGGTACAAAGCATCAGCAAGCATCTGACCCAAATACTCAATATATTTATTTTGTTTTCTACTAATACGTTATATTGAGGAACTCTCCCGCTCTAAACTTGGTCTTTGTTTGTGTTTCCATACCATTGGCATAGGTTCTACCTAGTTACGAACCACCCAGTTGGCAGAAAATTTTTTGAAAAACAAACAGCCGTACTGCGATCGCTAAGCTTGGCGTGGCGATTATGGTAAAGCCGTCTCCCAAAAAGTTTGTCTATATGGTAATTTTTAGCAGAGGCCGAGCCGAAGGAGCTATTGAGTATTTATTCATTACTTTATCTCTGAGTATAATGATGTCCTGTTTTGAAACTCATATGCGTTTTCTATATAAATATCTCCAACAAGTGCTAACTCCGGCCTTTCAAAGAGCTTTTCTTACGGGGCATCCGTTCTCTGGACATCGTTAGATCATCTTGCTGGAGGCTTTTGGCTATGCCTAACACGTTCACTACATAATTGATTTGTATTATAATGAAATGTGTTATTCCTAGGTGAGGATGTACCACAGCGGCATGGGCGGCATGGGCGGCATGGGCATGGGCATGAGCATGGGCGAGCAGTACGGCGGCGGCGCGGGCTCCCCCGCCGCGCCCGCGCAGCCCCCCTACCCGCCGCCGCCGCCCTCGCCCGCGCCCGCGCACCACCACTACCAGCCGCCGCCCTTCCAGGTACCTACCTTACCTACCACACACCAGTCTACACTACTTCTTTTAAGGTCGGCCATTACATGCGATTTCTATTGTTTGTACCTTTACCTGTTTAATGTACTTTGTATCATTATGTATCCTACTTGTATGCAATAAAGTGTGTTCTATTCTATTCTTTATCCGGCTCGAAGGACCATACGAATTATGTACAATACTAGAGGCTGCCCCGCGATTTCACTCGCGCAGATTTCTCATAAACACAAAAATCCAGTTTTTTCCCGTTCCCATGGGAATTTCGGGAAATCCTTTCTTAGTGCTCACCTACACTCCCTAAGGAACCTACATGCAAAATTTCAGCCCGCTACGCCCAGTAGTTTGTCTGTCATTCAGTCAGTCAGTAACGGAAGAGTTTTATATATATTGAATATGGTTTTCTACTAAGGCGTCATAAGAATTGCGAAACTTAAGTGACAATGGACAGATGGTAGCTAAAGTTCCCGAGTGGCGACCGCGAACCGGAAGACGCAAGTAGGCAGACAAGAAGGTGCTCTGGTCGCTCACGCAGGACCGGTTCGAGCTGTAAATCGAATGTGAATGTCAGCCTTAGACGCGGGAGCACCTGTTTCGATTCCCGGCGGGGTTAACATTGTTATGATGAATATCGATATTTCTTTCTTTCTTCATCTTTATTTGTGTTTCGAGTACCCTAGATACAGGTTCTACCTAGCTAGGGTCTCTGAGTGTGAAACGTCTATTGGAATGTGATATTTGGAATGTTATTTGTTTGTCTGCCTTAAAAAGAAAGAAGCAAACAACCAAACAACTTCTTGACTCTAGCGTCTCCCCCAGGTGCTGTGCCCGCTGATGGGCCCGGGCCAGGCGGGGCACCACCACCACCACCACCACGTGGCCTACCTCAACCACGCGCCGCCCACCGCCTCGCCTCCGCATCCGCATCCGCAGCACTTGCAGGTACACCCACTGTACTAGGTATCTGATTGTTTCTGTGCCTGGGGTATTTCTAAGAGATGGGACTCCCATCATGAGTATTTGTTAGAGATCAAACATAGTTTCGATTCGAATCGTATTTTTATCAATTTATAATGTAGAACAAAGTCGATTCCCACGTCTGTCCTTATGTATGCTTAAATCTTAAAAACTATTCAACGGATTTTGATGCGTTTTTTTAATAGATAGAGTGATTCAACATAAAGGTTTTTTTATGTAATGCATGCACAATAGGTAGTGCGGTACGAAGTACGCCGGGTCGACTAGTTTCGAATATAATAATTTATTTGAGTCATCTTCTACTAGCATTTGTGGTAGTTTCCGGGTAGGTAAATATGTATATTCAAGATGGTAGGAGTATTATAATAATACCCATTTAAGTATAATGTATAAAAAAAACCTGAAAGATATCCGGAGATTTTGTCTGTTTTTGAGCTTCTTGTACAATAAAACGATCATTCAAATATTTACACATATGTGTGTGATTTAATTGGCTGTATGACTGTCTCTGTATATTTCATACGAGCTTTCTCGGCTTACTTCGTTACGCCATAGAATATAAGATACTACAAAAGACTTGGCTCTATAGACTATGTTCATTTGATTGCCCAGAATGGCAGAATAAAAAACAAACAACAACAAACTATCTGTCAAAATATGTAAACAACGGAAAAAATATTGCACCTTGGGTTACATTATTTCAGTTTAGGTAAGGATCCCAAATTTATTTGAAAATCTTATATAGCCTATGACACTCGGGGTTAATGTAGCTTCCTACCAGTGAAATAATTTTTCAAATCGGTCCAGTATTTCCAGAGCCTATTCGTTACAAACAAACAAACAAACAAATCTTTCCTCTTTATTATATTGGTATAGATAAGTTTCTGTGGCTGTGTATTTTGAGTCTAGCTAGATGCTTGTGCATATAATTATAATTGCGTCTGTTTTGTTCACCAAAGATAAAGGTTTATCCTTATAAAAGTAGCCCTGAGTAAGTATAATGAGCAGTGTAGTAACTGGTAGTAATTCCCTCAGGGCGGCGCGCACCAGCACGTGTACCTGTCGCGCGCGCCGCCGCCCGCCTCGCCGCCGCACGCGCACCCGCAGCATCTGCAGGTATTATATACATACTCACACTTTAGTACCGTGGCGGACACGGTCGGCGTAACACTTCCGGTTATCCTGTATTGCAAAATAGCTCTTGTTCTCTGGCAATACAGTCTAGGGCTGACGAAACCATAGACAGATCTGTTACGGCCTCCTAGACCTCCACTGTACCTCACACAACGAACCACACTTACACACGGCCATCGCAAAAATACACGGGACATGACAGTAAAACGACAAAGACACTCAGAAGTACTCAAAATAACCACTAAGTGCCTGCGCCCATGACCGACTTTTTGTAGGAAATGTGCGTTGTTCTATTGCAATCATTAAAAAGATCTGTCATCGATTGTCTGTTGCCCATCACGGCATTGACGATACTCCAAGTTTACTCTTGGATTTTATTTACGAGACTATTTTTTATTTTTTTCTAATTACCTAATTTAGCCTTTATTACTGCATTTATTACTTTATTATTGAAATTTGTTCAGTTACAGAGCGACAGTAAGATAGAGATAGAATGGACAGGAAGACATGAGTGCCTAGCAAAGGGACATAATAAAGGCTACATAAAAAACTCTTTTATTATGCTACGGTAAAACTATGAAATCAGCCATTTTGCTAATCGTCCGGTTGTTGTTTGTTTGCAGCAAGTCATGCTTCCACCACAGCACCAGTCCACCTCGTCGACGCCGGGCGCCCAGCACCAGTAGGGCCCCGCCCGCCCTCCGCCCCGCCCCCCGCCCCGCCCCCGCGCCCGCCCTCCGCCCCGCGCCCGCCCCCGCCCCCCACACGCGCCGCGACGCACTCACGCGCCCGCCGTGCTAGGCTCACTATGTATGTACGTTTGTAACTCAATGTGGACGCTTTCTGTGTGTACGCCTTTTTTGATGGCTATGAAATTGACTAGTATTTTGATATGTGATAAGTACACATTGCAGGTTTAAAGGTGAATCTCTTGACAAGTCAAGTACATTGATAACCTTGTGTACTTTTAACATGTCAAAATGTTTTATATTATCATTGCCATTAAGAACGCCAATAGGGACACTGTGTGGTTCTGTAAAAAATACCGTCGGTTGATCTTATTGTCTATGAAGCTGAGTAGTTTATGCCAGATATCGTCGGAGAGGAATATTGTAGCAAGATTTGCTAACAAGCGTTACCTGGAATGGTATATACTTTGTGTAGCATCTGCAAGGATTGAGTTTGCTGTGCAAATCAATTTTTTTTTACTGAAATTTATAAGCTGCTTCTATATCCGATATTGGTATTATAACGTTAAATTAAAATAAGGCAAGTTAGATTGATATAGACAATTTTACAACTGACGTTACGATGGACTTTGACGGTAGCATGGACCGTGCAGATAATATAGAGTGAAACAGATTAATATATTATTTTTGAGATCATGCGTCTGCCATAGGAAACATCCATTAAGAAATTTATAATGCCTATAATTGAAAATACGAACGTATGCATAAAAGTTATAAAAAAATATCCTCTGTATTAAGTAGGTTTTTTTGTAGGGATAATCGAAATGTTTAAGTTTAGGAACATGTGTCTTCTGTCTTGTAAAGGATGCCTATAATAATAGCTATCTATAGGTAATCCCATAAGATTTCGTTCAGATGAATATTCAGCGATTAAAAAGCAACTAATACGACCGTGGTGAAGCTTTTTTTTTTTAATATCTGTTTAATTCCACCAATAAATAAATATGTTTTATCACTAAACGTCTCTCGTGAGTATAACGAAGTATTTATACTTTGATTCCAAACTAAATGAAAATGCAAACTGACTTTCATTTTTAAATGTTTTATTTGCTTATTGGCGCGCGTTAAACAAGTCTTGATCGTTTACTCTGAATAAATTGGTTATGATGTTTCACACGAATTCTTTACAATACCCACTGAAACTAATATTTTTTATATATAGGATGTTTTTAACATGGCGGTAAATAATAAAAGAAGGGAATCATCTTGCGATTCCAAATAACTTTTCCTACTTTTGCAACATGGATCGAAATTAAAAAAAAAAATCTGAACAGTTGTTTTTTTTTTTTTTTTTCATTATCTATTTGAACCACTTTTAATTTCTTACCGCCTTTATTAGAAACACCAATTCAATGCAATTTTTGGAAATAAGTACCTTACAAGTATCTTGTATATTCTATTAATGACACGAAAATTTAACTCAAAAAAATAATAATAATTTTATTTAATAATATTTTTTTTTATAATGTAACGACCGGTTGTTTTTGAATAAAGCGTTTTTACAACAGTATTTTCAAATTAAAGTAGTCATAAAACAAGCCACAAAACGAAAACATGAGCGCGTAGAGTCTAACAAACCTCGTGATATTTATGTTAGAGTTTTTTAAAACAATTGACATATGAATTTATTTATTTATTTATTTATTTATTATTAAGGTGACACAACATAATACAGTTTATAAAAGTAAACACCATAAGAACTAGAAAACATTTGAACTAAACTGCATTACAAAAGGTGCACACACAAAAGCAATATTTGTTTTAGAGTAGAAAAAAATAATAATATATATAACATAATAAAAGCCAACCTACGTACGTGCATATATCATACTAATAATAATTAAGCGATACATGGTATTTTTGAAAATAAAAATAAGCAACGAAAAGCCTAACCTTACATCAATAGATAGGAACAATAGTTACTGTTAAATAATAATAAATATATATTAAGTAATAAATTAAGTATAAATAAACACACAAGTCCACTTAAAAAAAAAACAAATTTGGTTTAAATTAAAGATTTTATTTGTTTGGTGAACACATTTAAGCTTTGACCAAAAATGTCTAGGGTATTATGATTTAAAACTAAATCGTTATACTCTCGACACAATAAAACTTAAAACTTGCGTTAAACCAGTGTTTACTAATGGGCGTTATATAGAGGTTCCTATATAAAAGGCATACAAAGTTGGCTTAGCACGGCGGGCAAGATTTGTATTATCAATAAAAATTAAATTAATATAAATAATTTAAAAGTTATAGATGTTTTGTTTGATGAGTGTATGGATGCGTGCCTGGACAACGAATACTGGTTCAGTGAGCTAGTTCACTATACTATTATTATTAATTGTGTATACAGTGTTAAGTTTATTATATATATTACGGCGTGTTGTGTTCGTAAGGTTTAGTCTCGAGACGTGTTTGATTCTTGCTGGCGAGAAATACTGTTTTTTTATTATTTTATTATATATATGTATACTTACCTTACTATAATAAAGTTGTCGTATATAATCTTTTAAAATATTTACATACAGCAAAAGTTGATATAACTGGGTAGGGATGACATTGAGTCTTTGGGTTTCTCTATGAGCTATTTATAAAAAAAAAAAAAAAACTTTATTTTTTAATTTCCTTTTATACCTCAAATTAAAATATAATATTTAAGAAGGCCTTACGATAGCAACCATATTAGTAGTTTTTTTTTATAGTCAAACTTGACTATGATGATGTATTTAGTACGATTTTAGCACCTTTTTATTCAAATGTGTTGTTATTTTACATTTGGGTGCGGAATGAACTGTGCTAGACACAAGTTTAATATTATTATTATTAGTACGTTTCCTTGAAAGAGATTTTCATTTTAAAGTAATAGCTTAATTGACATTAAAATGTTGTTTATTTGGTGTAAATAAAAAATAGTATAAAGCGTTTCAAATCCCGTTCGATCAATTCTTCTAAATTTCTGGGCACAAAATTTACTTGGAACATTTATTGTTGAATAAAAATTAGTTTATGAAAGCGCATTTATGAAGATAGTTAACTAACTTCTATGAAAACAATATAATTTGACACCAAAACAGTAACCAAATCACGAAAGTAATTCTTCGAAAACAGACCTAGATTTGTATGTATTGCCTAGATATAATTGCGATATAGTAATAAATAATGGTAGGTAAACAAATTATGATACGTCGTCACTGCCTCTAGATATAGATCGTGGTGCGTGACAGGAGAGTGTGTGAGAAGCTTTATTTAAATAAGGTGATAAGTGCGACCGTTGCATATATAGGTATGACAATAATGTAAATTTATAAAAATTTTGAAGTAATTCCTGTATTTTAAACGAAACTAAACAAAAAAAAACTATTCAGCTCTAGTTCGATTCATTTTCATATATTTTGAGTACCAATTAGTTTTTTTAACAGACTTTTATTTCAAGTTGTCAAACGTCTAAATATGGTTTTAAATTAGTGAATCCCATACAATATATAATGCTTGCTCAATCTTTTAATGATTCCAGGTTTTCCAAGTGACATTAACTAAAAAGTTACAAATGAGACTTCGTTATTGTGAATGTTGTGGCTGTGGGACACACAAAAATATATGCAAATATTATACATATACTGGGTGTTTCTGACAAGGCTTTCAGCTCACCATAACAAACAACTTTCCCAAAGAAACATGGGTCGAAATCTCAAAACAAAAATCAGCTGTCCCGTACATTGACCCGTCAGCTGATCGAACCAATGTATGGAACAGCTGTTATTTTTTTTTGAGATTTCGACCTATGTTGCGTTGGGAAAGTTGTTAGTTATGGTGAGCAGAAGCCGTTATGTCATTTATTACCGCCTTGTCAGAAACACCCGGTATATTAGATACAGTTTTCTTTATATTTAGTTTGCATATCAATCACCAAATAGTCTCAAAAGTTTAGTTTCACCTTAAGAGCCAGTTTACAGCGATGCTAGCGCAATTCTCGAAATAAAATTATATCATCTAAATTAAGGCAAATATCAAAAATGTGGCACAGTATGACACTAGATAATCTTGCTTAGTATTTTTTGAGCACAGTAAAGTATTCCTAGCTTAAACAACAAAATTATACACATATTGTTTTCTTTAATTTTAAAGCTTTACAACAGTGCCCTAAAAATACTAGGCTACATTATCTAGTGTCTCACTGTGCCACATTTTTGATATTTGCCTTAGTTTAGAAGATATAAATTTTTTTCGCGAATGGCGCTAGCATCGCTGTAAACTGGCTCTTAATATTTAACGATATTGTTGTGTCTTTTCTTGTATTGTAGTGTGAATTGAAATATTTTTGCGCGTCCCACGTTGTGTGTGTTGTATGTATTGTATGTATTGTATATTGTTGTAATAATTGCCGGGATCAAGGGGAGCTCGGTCCACGGCCTCCGCGCGGTGCTCCCTGGGTAGCGCCAAACGTGGACGAGTGACACCACAGTTTATACAGGGTGTTTCTGACAAGGCGGTAATAAATGAAATAGGGGGATCGGCACAGCATACCTAACAACTTTCCCTAAGCAACATAGGTCGAAATATCAAAACAAAAATCAGCTGTCCCGTACATTGACCCCGTCAGCTGATGAAGCAAATGTATGGAACAGCTGATTTTAGTTTTGAGATTTCGACCCATGTTACTTTGGGAAAGTTGTTTGTTATGGTGAGCTGAATCCCTCCTTTCATTTATTACCGCCTTGTCAGAAACACCCAGTATATCGATATATACTAAACTATATATTGATATATATTTAGAATTATAATATATATTTGCAGTTTTATTTACTGCCAATGAGAGATGAGAGTAGCGCGTGTATTATCCGTTTTATACTCAAAAATTGAAACTTAAACTAATGAAGTCAAAAAGTTCTTCTCGCTGCGTCATGCCAGCGACACTGCCATTGGTTTCATTAAATCTGTATATAGGAAACGGGTCGTGCTAGTTTAGTATTTAGCCTAAATAATTTATACCTAACTTAAAAATACCCCTAAAATTACAGCCTTTCCCGAGAACTTCGTTTTTATAAAATAAAAATAAAAACTGTTTCGTATATAATGGATGAGAAAATAAAAAAATCGTCTCACAGACAAATGAAAAGCTATTTAAATGAATAAATCCAATATAAAAATGTCTATTAACAGCTTGAATCTACTAAATAGCAGCAGATTAAATTTATTGGACATAATTTTGAGTCCACGGGGAAAACTAAAAATGTCTATATTATAAAATAGTAGGTTTAGATATCTGTAAATATTGTATATAATGAAGGGGCTAATAATACAAGACGCGCCCTGGTCGGCTATTATTCGTGTAACTGTGGCGTTGGAAACACAATAAAAAAAAAACATTGGCAACATCATAAAACAAAAGAAGAATTTGAATGGGGTTATGAGGAGCACCACACTAGTGAGAAACCATAGCCGCCCGGGGTTTTAGTAAGTGGTAGCTCTGTCCACAAAATGTATTTATTTAGTTTTCTTCGTTCGTTTTTATTAATTGTATAATTTTGTATAAGAGTCTATTTCTCCTGCGCGTGAGTGCGTTCGCGTTTTTTCGTTTATAAGTTGCGAGAGTTGTTTTTTACGTGCGTGTGTTGTTTGTTATGCGCCATAATGTAATTATTATTATTATTGTAAAATTGTATTTTGACGCTCTTGTCTGTGACGTGTGCGTTGTTTTCCTCTTACTGTCATCATCACACACAACCGTCATTAAAATTGTTTAACGAATTGAAAGTTCCTCTGAATGTTTTTTTTTTTTAGTAAATCGTATAGTTTAAAAAAAAAAACAGGTCTTCTCTTCCCAGAGTGTCGAACGCGTGTTGGTTGTTGTTTCCTTCTCTCTCAATCTCAGCATATTGACGTAGGCTTGTGTCAGTCACGTGGTTCGCGGTTCAAGTCTTGGAAGAGAGTACCTAGTAGTAAATCGGTTGTACCTAGTTATACTGCTGCCTTTCTGCAGTGTCTAGTATTTTATTTTGTGTGCGAGATGGTTTTAACATAAAAACCAAACAGCGTTTTTATATAAATTTTTTGTTTGTATCTATCTCGCAAAATATTGTTTGGAAATTCAAAGTTTGTATGTAAAAAAAAATCTTTAGTTTAAATTGTAAAATGTTTATGGTGAATTTTTAAATATGAAAATAAAAACAACTTTATTTTCTAAGTATGTATTTGTAATAATATTTTCATTTGCCAAAAAAAAAAACTTTTAAATTGTGTCTAAATAAGACTTCTAATGTAAATCTGAAACAAGCAATAATTGTTTATAATATAGTTGTCTGTCTGTTTAACTAAAAATAATTCTAAAACTGCATTTGTTAATTTATAACAAACAGAACTTTCTGTTTAATATTATTATGTATTGAATGATACATAGACTATGATTGTGAAACTTTGTTAGTGGCATTTGTTTTAAAGAAATTTGAAAGTAAAACATTTTCATTTGGATTTCAACTTATAAACATATTATTATTTCATAACTATGATATGAAGGAAAAAAATGCCTTACTTTACCTATGTACGCACTTACCCTGGTTTTGATAAAAAAAAAGAAATGTCAGCTATTAGGGCTGCATTATAACATGTGAAAATGTTTGCTTAAATAACTAAGAAAAAATAGTGTGGATATCACTTAATCGATGTTATCTGTCAATTTTCATATACGATATCGATTATCCACACTAACACAGCTGAATTATAATGTTTTGTAAAGAGTCGAAAAGTGTAAAGAGAGTGGGGATGCTATGGATTTTCGAGCAATAATATTGTGTCCACTCCGACTCCGAGTCCCTAAATATGATGAATCGTTATCAAGTCACGTGAACTTCCGGATCCGGTAACAAACATTCTAATGTTTGCCCCGGCCGCAGCCGGGAGTCGAATGATAAGAACCCATCCCAAAGGCTTATTTTAAAATAAGTATATATGTTACACTGAAGGAATAAAAAGTTGTAAAAAATTTGCAAATATTACTGCTCGTAAGTCCACAAATGAAATGCGGTGTTTGATTGATAGACTGATGTTGGATACTGATCCACTAAGCTCAATGACCCTAGGCTGGGCATCCACTAGTCACGTGGTACACGATTTATAAAAAAACGTCTGATTATGCCAGAAATGGCAGTTACATCTCAGCCTTAGGGTGTTTTGATAAGACTAATACTAAGCTTAAATAATGCAAGGTTCTCTTTGGTTTTGACAAAACGGCATTGTTTGTTGATATTTTATTAAAGGACTAAGTAATTCAGTTTACCATTCCTAACAACTTTCCCAAATGTGTCGAAATTTTGAAATAACACTAATGACCTCTAAATAGCTGTAATAATACTCTAACCGTAGTATTCATAAAGATACAGTAGGTTTTAAGGTGCTTTACTGGAGGTCTACTTCTCTGGTTTGTTGTATGGTAAATACGTGACATACAGTCTAAATTGACATACGTCAAATAACTAAAATGCTCTTTAACTTTTTATGAATAACAGGGTAATAATTTATTATCGCTTTGTTTTATTATTGTCAAGTTAAAACTGTCAAAATTTCTATAACTGTATCTTCTCAGATTTATTATTATTGGTTTTGAAAAACAAGCTGTGGTGTTATCAGATTTTTAGATATTTCAAAAACACGATTTAAACTCATTTAAATTGTAAAGTATAGTTAAAATAATAGTAATAACAATAAATAATGCCTTTTGTCATAACTTTATAAGTTACCTATGTAATTTAAGGAATTGCTATGCTTTGTTGGCAAAGGATTGGGGGCCACATTATCTACGGGGTCTTCTATACGAGCGAGAGAATCGCAATTCTGTTCTTGAGTGAATTGCCTGAGTCGACTCATCTTAAGAATACGTATAGAAATACGTGACTCGACGATAGTAAAGTCACGATTTCCTCGCTCGTGGAGACGGTTCTTAACGTAACATGAACACTAAAAAATATTGTAAAATGTGGCCCAGGAAAAGATTATTGAGGCAAGACTGAGTATGATATGGAAAGATTCGAGAGTAAGGTTTTGGATTTTGGGAAAGCGTGAGAAACTCAATTTTTAGATTGTAATTTTACAAATGACTTGCTTTGCAACAGTCGACGTGAGAGTCGACTACGGTACTACAAAATTATATGTATATTTATTATATATGTATTTAAAAAAAAACAACATATATATTATAACCTGTATATGTCTTTGTTTTGCGTTCATCGCAATAAAAATGTCTGTGCCAAATTGGCGACTACGACTAGTAGAGGCACGCCACATCTCGTGTCTCCAAATATTTTTTTCAATAAAAAATGTTTAAAAAAAATGTGTTTTAAACACAACAAATTTGGTCGTTTTATTTCCTGTTGCTTTGTTAATTAGGTATTAGTTTAAGTATTAAAACAAAGAGTTACGTCCATCCCAAGTTAAAATAAATAAAAGTATTGTTATAGTTTTATATTTCATAAATAAATTAAATTTATCATTTAATACATTGCTTACTTAGAGAACAGTATAAAACCTTAAGTAAAAATACACATTCTATCATAATAATTTAGATTCTATACACACTGGCAATAAATTCACTGGAAAATAATATTTAAACAAATCATACATCATAATATTTTACATAGTATAAAATGAAGTCACTTTCCGCGTCTGTCCCTATGTATGCTTAAAACTTTAAAACTATGCAACGGATTTTGATGCGGTTTTTTTTAATAGATAGAGCGATTCAAGAGGAAGGTTTATAAGTATAATACATGCACAAATTTCTTATAGGTTAGGCGGTACGAAGTTCGCCGGGTCGACTAGTATTTTACATAATCCTCAGATGAGAGACGTCCGTCTGGCAAAGGCATAACTTTTATAGGGCTTTTATTTTATTTTTGGCTATAGAACGTTTTTTCTTATCCTACCCTATGAATCGAGATCAAAAACCTTACGCTAACCAAATTACCTCTAAACTCCAACCTAAGCAACATTCTTGAAGTGCCTAGTATGCGTCCTATGCACCCCTTGCATTGCACACTCAACCTCTTCGAGGAAACTATCCGAATTATGGATAGTACTCCCTCCAAGAATAACTCTTATACCTGGATTTGATTCGTTTATTTGATGAACTGTCAGGGACTCTTCGTAAGTGGCGCCACCTACCATGAACACGATGATTTCTTGCGGTCTCCTACCGTAGCTTTCGTCGCCTATGGTCGGGTACATGTTTTCTCTAAGTTTGCCCTTTATTAGGTCTTCTAGTATGTCTTTTAGTAGTGGCGTGTGTTGTGTGTAGATGTTTTCTACGCCGCTTAGTCCCTGTGGTTAAAAACATCAATTACAAAATAAAATATTAACAACAAAAATAATATGAGCATCAAACTCAGAGGCCGAAACTAGGTAAAACTTGTATTTAAGGTGCCTGAGAGATAAACACATTAACAAAAATAATTTCAATAATAATAACGAATCACAGTCAAGAGTCCCTAACTATAATAGGAAGAACCTGTATCTAGGGTGCCCGAAATATACTGGGTGTTTCTGACAAGGCGGTAATAAATCAAAGGAGGGATTCTGCTCACCATAACTCACAACTTTCCCAAAACAACATGGGTCGAAATCTCAAAAAAAAAAATAACAGCTATTCCACACATTGGTTCGATCAGCTGACGGGGTCAATGTACGGGACGGTTGATTTTTGTTTTGAGATTTCGACCCATGTTGCTTTGGGAAAGTTGTTAGGTATGGTGAGCAGAATCCCTCCTTTGATTTATTACAGCCTTGTCAGAAACAACCTGTATACAGAGAAGAACATAACACCCGAAAACGCATTGTTCAAGTTTAAACTGGAGCAATTTTGACTTAAAAAAAAACCTTACTGTGACACTAACGACCGTAATATCCAACTTGATTTTAACTGCTTCACTAGTTTAAACTGCATCTTTCACTTTCTCATACTTATAGACAAAAAGTGTCAGCTGCAGCTTAAGGACGCGCAGCGTGGCGCGTAAATGCGTATTTGTAAGTACCTCCATTTGTATAGAAACACGCGCAGTCCAACACACAGAAAATGCATCCACGCGCGTGCGCGTAGTTGCGTCGAAACGCAACATGCAGCGTGGTGCGTGGCAGTGTGATAACCGCCTAAACCAACAGCACAGTCAGAATCAGAATCTTTATTTGTTACCATAGGTCTATACTTTACAGATGTTATGTAGTAAAAAAAGAGTATCACTATGATATGCCTAAATTAGGCGCACAAATTTACACAGTTTAAACTGAGTTTGATATTACGGGCCTTTTACGACTTGCGCGTGAGGAGACGTACCTTGAAGAACCGCTTGGTGACGTTGACGGCGTCCCCCAGGCCGAACAGGTCGGCCCCCCGCGCGTGCGCGCCGCCCCACTCCAGCACCCGCAGCACGGCCGCGAGCTGCGCCGGCGCCGCGCCGCGGCTCTGAGCGACAGATACAAATACAGTTCGGCAAAAAAAAAAAAAAAATTTTTTTTTTATTTTTGTTTTGTAAATGTATTTTCTAATGTATATATTATGTATGTGTGTGTTGCTGTAAATACACATTTTCTATTCTATTATATTCTATAAATACTAGCGCCACTTCGATAAATAACTAATATCTTCTAATTCTAAAGTAAACCATGATCGAAATCAAAAATAAGCGCATTTGACTCCCTAGATAATCTTGCTTATAATTTTCAAGGCTCTGTTGTGTAGCTTTCAGGTTGATGATCTTAGAAATATACGCTTTTGAAACTAAAGTGGCCACTTTAGTCAAAAAATAGTTTTTTCCTTAGATTTAAACCTAACCTGGTTTATATACTTATACTAGTCAACCCGGCAAACTTCGTACCGCCTTAGCTATCACTATATTGTACATGTATTATACTTATAAACCTTCCTCTTGAATCACATCTATTAAAAAAAATGCATCAAAATCCGTTGCATATTTTTAAAGATTTAAGCATACATAGGGACAGACGCGGGAAGCGACTTTATTTTATACGAGCTGTCCCGGCTTACATCGTTACGCTATAGGATATGATACTTGGCTCTATAGACTATGTTCTTTTGCCTGCCCAGAATGGTCTTGATAAAAAAACAAACAACAACAAACCACCTGTCACAATATGTAAACAACGGAAAAAATATTGCACCTTGGGTTACATTATTTGAGTTTAAGTAAGGATCCCAAATTTTTTCGAAAATTTTATATAGCTTATGTCACTCGGGGATAGTGTAGCTTCCTACCAGTGAAAGAATTTTTCAAATCGGTTCAGTATTTCCGGAGCCTATTCGTTATAAAAAAACAAACAAATCTTTCCTCTTTATAATATTGGTATAGACTATGTATTGATATTCCATAGAAAATAATAGAGCATTTAATCTCACTGTGTTTGAGGTTTGAGTAGAATAAAGTGTCGATTCATTCTATCATCCGCCTGGACAGCTGCAGTTACCTTGAGCGCCTCCAGCAGCGCCTGCAGCTGGCACGCGGCGTGCTTCTCGTAGCGCAGCGCGTACAGCGCGACCAGCTTGCAGGCGTCGCCGTGCGACACCGCCGCGTCCGACAGCAGCCTCTTTATGTGCTGGGAACGTTCGTTTTAAGGTAATATTAGGAGCCAGTTTACAGCGATGCTGGCGCCATTTGCGAAAAAAAATAAATCTACTAAACTAAGGCTAATATCAAAATGCGGCACTATACGACATTAGAATTTTAGGGCACTGTTGTACAGCTTTAAGGTTAAAGACCAAAGGAAGCTACAAAGTGCTGCTAAAAGTGACCACTTTTGGCAACAATCTGTGGATTATTTTGTTCTTTTTACCAAGGACTACATGAGTGTCTTCAAAAAATACTAAGCATGTATTGTCATACTGTGCCACATTTTTGATATTTGCCTTAGTTTAGAAGATATAATGGTTTTTCGAGAATGGCGCTAGTATCGCTGTAAACCGAGATTTACTCCAAACAACAAATTCTTTGGATAAAGATAAAATACACTAGAAACAGTAGAATAATTAATTAATCATTATACAAGTGTATCTAGCCCCAAAATAGACCTATCCTATAATGAACTAGAGGCTGCCCCGCGGTTTTTCCCGCGCAGATTTCTCATAAACACAAAATTCCCGTTTTTTCCCGTTCCCGTGGGAATTTCGGGAAATCCCTTCTTAGTGCTCACCTACACTCCCTAAGGAACCTACATGCAAAATTTCAGCCCGCTACGCCTAGTAGTTTCGGCTCTGCGTTGTCTGTCTGTCAGTCAGTCAGTCAGTAACGGAAGAGTTTTATATATATTGACTAGAGACTGCCCCGCGGTTTTTCCCGCGCAGTTTTCTCATAAACACAAAATTCCCGTTTTTTCCCGTTCCCGTGGGAATTTCGGGAAATCCCTTCTTAGTGCTCACCTAGACTCCCCATGGAACCCACGTGCCAATTTTCAGCTTTCTACGCTCAGTAGTTTAGGCTCTGCGTTGTCTGTCAGTCAGTCAGTCAGTCAGTAACGGAAGAGTTTTATATATATTGATTAAGAACTTTTCCTTACTTTAGAACTTTCCATAAACAACAAATGTTGTTTATGGAAAAATCTTTCAAACCCACAAATCTACTACAGATATTTTATACTATGCTTTTAAAATCAGAAAATTCTTTATTCAATATAGGATACAAGATATCACTTATTGAGATCAATTAAGACTAAATCTAATCTAATTGCTATTGAAACCTTTTTTTGGTACAGTATCATAATACTGCGAGAGGCGAGGTAGTTCAGGTTGCCCAACAATTGGCTCAGGTAAACAAATGTTTGCCTTGCCTTACGACAATGGTCGCCTGGAGAGGCCCCCAAATGAGCCCTCCTCTGTTAAATGATTCTACTCCCATTCGCAATGATTTTACAGCGTAGAGAAGAATGTAAGTATACCTGTAGATGTTGCGCGTGCTCGCTCTGGCAAGCTAGTTGCTGTTCCAACTCTGACAAAGCCAGAAGCTTCCGGGTGCCCACAGTGGCCGCCAGGTCCCCTACCACGCCCACGTGCTTCGACACTGTGCCAGACATTTTCTGAAATATTTTATGTTAAAAGCCAGTTTACAGCGATGCTAACAAAAAATAATATCTTCTAAACTAAGGCAAATATCAAAAATGTGGCACAGTATAACAATAGATAATGTAGCCTAGTTTTCAGGGCACTGTTGTATAGCTTTTAGGTTAGAGACCAAAGAGAGCTACAAAGTGTTGCTAAAAACGGCCACTTTTGGCAACAATCAGTAGCTTTCTTTGGTCTTTAACTAAAAATAAATACTAGGCAGCATTATCTAGTGCAAAACTGTTCCTCACTTATCTTTACTCTTATTTATCACAAGTGTTTATAAGCCCCACGAACGTGAGGCATCAAAAATAAGAAAGACTCATTTGAGTGTTCCCCTCCACGGAAATCTTTAGTAAAAGGCGAAAGATTTATACGTTTTGAAGGGAAACCAGAGTTACAAAAATTGTGTCAGCCAGAGTACTTATGATGCGGCAACAAGACAACGATAGCGCGATGTAGAATTTACAGCGCCATCTAGTGTAACATTTTAAAGTTTGATTTTACATGCTAATATTTTATGGCATCATGTTTGTTGTGGGAAAACTACTGGTCAGAATTTGATGAAACTTTACATTATAATAAATAAGACATCAAATTAGCACACCGGCTATAATTTATACTGATATTATGTGAAATTTCTATTTAAAAGCGGTACGAAGTCGGCTAGTAAAAACATAAATACCTTAAAGAGCGGGTAGGCCTCAACAAAGTTCTTCATGTCGGCGATGCTCTCGACCTTCTGGTGGCTCTTGGCCTTCCGCTGGAACTCCTCCATCAGGGTCTTCATGGTCTGCCCTATCTCGCCGAAGTTCGAGTACAGGTTCTATGGAGATTATATAACATTTCATACGTATTTTTATTACTAAAACTAACACATTGAAAAAAATTATAGCAATTTCAATGAGGGGTTTCCAATGTGTCATTGAAAAAAATGTTTCGTAATACGCCCGTAGATGGCGTTTTCTAAATAAATAGATATAGGTAAGTGTAAGTAGGTAATTCAAACCAGTTCAAATTAACTTAAAAAGTTAAAAAAAAAAACAACACAAAAACTATTCAACTGACGCGTGACAAGTTTTAATTTTATTTTAAACCTCATCGCGTCGTGCGCACATAAACTGTGCATAATTTAAATGCGTTTGAGGGTAGTCAATCGTTCCATAAGCGAGGGTAACTTTTTTGATTGCAACTACTTAGTTACTGGAATCCCGCAGATTTTCATCGATTCTCTTTTTTTAACGAGTCTTCTCGCCTTTCCTCGTTCCAGTAGATATTTGGCTTTATTTTCTGTACAATTAAATGATGCTCTTGGTAACTTCGCGAGGTTAGTTAGCCTTGAACGTGGCCAAAAGTTAAAATTGTAAAAATAAGGAATTCTACTAAAAAAACGGTATTTCCGTTATGTGGTAACGAGAAGAAATAAGGCTGCATTTCTATGTTGTAGAAGATTCGGAGTAGCTTTTCACTCCAAATTGATATATAAACCGTCCAGAGGGCCTATTATGGCCGCATTTGCAATGTTGCTTTTCGTCCTCCAAGTGTCAAAGTCAATGCAAAAAAAAACGCAAAGAGGACGCAAAGCAATATTGCAAAAGCGGCCATAATAGCCCATCAGGCCCTGTATTACGGCCGCATTAGCAATATTGCTTTTCGTCATCTTTATGTTATTTTCTTTACCTTGAAACTCCAGTTCCAGAAACAGTGAAAAGAAACACTTTGAGGACGAAAAGCAATTTTGCAAATGTGGTTATCGTACGCCTGATCCGACTTCAAGACAGTGAATCATAGGCTCGACAGAGTATGAGACGGCTTGAGCAAAGAAAAACTGTTCTTGATCTTGAGCACGAGTTGTCAGAGTGTAAACTGCGACTAGACTCCAAACACTCACTGTGAATGGCAGCCCTAAGAGCCAGTTTACAGCGATGCTAGCGCCATTCGCGAAAAAAATTAATATCTTCTAAACTAAGGCAAATATCAAAAATGTGGTACTGTATGACACTAGATAATGTAGCCTAGTATTTTTAGGGCCCTTCTGTATAGCTTTTAGGTTGAAGACCAAAGAAAGCTACAAAGTGTTGCTAAAAGTGGCCACTTTTGGTAAGAATCTATGTTTTTTTGTTCTTTTTACTCAGGACTACTTTGGTTTGCTCAAAAAATACTAGGCTACATTATCTAGTGTCATACAGTGCCACATTTTTGATATTTGCCTTAGTTTAGAAGATATTTATTTTTTTCGTGAATGGCGCTAGCATCGCTGTTATCTGGCTCTTAAAGCCTCGGAGCAAAAAAATTTTCAAAAAATCGAAGAAGAAAAAAACTTTATTCAATATAGGATACAAGATATCTTTTATTGAAAGTCATGAACTTCATCTAATCTAATCGCTATTGATACCTTATTTGGTACAGTATCATATACTGTGAGCGGCGAGGTAGTTCAGGGTGCCCACCAATTGGCTCAGGTAAACAAATGTTTGCCTTGCCTTACGACAATAGTCGCCTGGAGAGGCCCCCAAACGAACCCTCCTCTGTCAAATGATTCTACTCCCTTTCGCAATTAGGCTTTGGCCTAGTTAAACAATTGACCCTACCTTGGCATAGAAGTCGTCCTGTCCAGCCTGCAGCACCACCTCTCTCCGGTCCGCCAGCAGCACTCTGCCTCTGCGGAGGCCCAGCAGCTCGTGCACCATCGCCTGGTACGTCCACTGACGAACCACCATGATATTTCATTAGTTAATCATCTCAGCCGAAAGAAGTCTACTGCTGGTCAAGGGCCTACGTTAGTTTCATAGAATAAAATAAAATGTAATATCATTAACTAGTGGCTGCCCCGCGGCTTAGCCAGCGCACTTTCCCTTTAAGCATCAAATTCCCAATTTTTCCTGTGGTAATTACGGGATAAAAAGTAGCATATAACAGTAGCGAGTCCAACGATATGACGAACACCACATTGCACGTTACAACAAAGTACCTAGTAAGACATTGAATGATCGCCTGTAACGTTACTGTTATACATTCTAAAGTTATACAATTCAAATTGTTAAATGTTACTGAAAAAAAAAATGAAAAAGAGAAGAGTAAAAAAAGAAACGACAAATATAATTAAATTTTTTTTTTTTTTTTTAAAGAGCCCCATACGGTTATTTCCGTTGTCAATGAAACTGAGAATAAAAATCATTTTGACATGTGGCTAGTAAACATTGCGGGTTTACAAGTGAACCTCTTGTGTGTGACTGTGTACATATGACATGTCAAAATGTTAATCATTCTCATTTTCATTGAGAACGGCAATAGATCCCCAGGTCCAGCTCGATGCGCTGGTGTCTCTCTTGGGCTGAGTCAATGAGCTGGTGCCTCTGCCTAACACTTCGGGGATTATAGGCGTGAGATTATGCTAGTTACTAGTCGACCCGGCGAACTTCGTGCCGCCTAACCTATTACTAGTTCGTGCATGTATTGTACTTATAAACCTTCCCATTGAATCACTCCATCTTTAAAAAAAACCGCACTAAAATCCGTTGTGTAGTTTAAAAGATTAAAGCTAACATAGAGACAGACGCGGGAAGCGACTTTGTTTAATACTATGTACTAGAGGCTGCCCCGCGGTTTTTCCCGCGCAGATTTCTCATAAACACAAAATTCCCGTTTTTTCCCGTTCCCGTGGGAATTTCGGGAAATCCCTTCTTAGTGCTCACCTACACTCCCAAAGGAACCTACATGCAAAATTTCAGCCCTCTACGCCCAGTAGTTTTGGCTCTGCGTTGTCTGTCTGTCAGTCAGTCAGTCAGTCAGTAACGGAAGTGTTTTATATATATATATATTGATTGTAATTATGTTAGGAAGATCGCCGGGACAGCTAGTTCGGCTGTACCTGTTTGAGCAGCGGCGTGACGGCGTCCCCGCGGCGGTCCAGTATAAGTAGGGCGGGCGGCGAGGGGCGGGCGGGGAGCAGGGCCGCCTCGCGCCGCCCGCCCTCGTCCACCGCTTGTGCCAGGCGCCGGCACGCCTCTGAGGATCCTGAGTACCTATACCATAAAATAACTAAGGATTCTTCTAATATAAGGTGCTATACTGCTGCGTTGCTCAGTTGGCAGTGATGTGGACTGAGTAAGCGTGTGCACCTGGGTTCGATTCCCGGCGGGGCGGACATTGTTATGATGAGTATCGATGTTTTTTTTCGGTCTGGGTGTAATGTTCGGCTATGTATATGTTTCGGGCACCCTAGATACAGGTTCTTCCTAGTTAGGGGCTCTGAGTGTGATGCGTTATTATTATTATTATTATAGCGTCTAGCCTGACGCGCCGCTAGAGCGTCGACATGTAATGTACTATGACATATTACCCTGTCAAGGTAATTACAATTTGTATGACAAAGCCTTAACTTATAGTACTAAAGCAAGCTAAAAAAAATCTAGCGTGGTACACGATAAAGAAAAATCTTGATCGCTTCTGAACAAACAGTAAAAACCTACACCTTGAAAAAAAATTGCACCCTGGGTTACATTATATGATTTTAAGTAAGGATGCCAAATTTTTTTGAAAATCTAATATAGCTTATGTGTAACTCGGGGATAGCGTAGCTTCCCAATTGTGTAAGAATGTTTCAAATCGGTTCAATATTTCCGGAGCCTATTCGTTGCAAAACAAACAAATAATCAAATCTTTCCTCTTTATACCAATATAGGTATAGATATATATATTTACGACATAACGATAGATATAGTCTCAGTTCTGAGTTTCTAATTTTTTTATGTTCTTGTAGATGTCGTCTTTTCGCGACAAGTTTTTTTTTTACTTAAAACTCGTCGCCCCCAGAAAACCAAGAATTAGAATACAATTCAAGAATGTTGACAGTACCTGATCACTGGCCGTCTTCGAAGTGAAAGCAGGAGGGAGAGCAGACCTTGCGTGATCCGCTGCAGATGCGCCGGGTTCCAGCTGCGACCTGGTTTATAGGAGAGTTTATTTGAATATGAGCTAGAGTTATGGTAGTCGCAAACCTTTGCGAAATTCAAAAGGTTAAACCATGGAATTAATAAGTACTACGTACAACTGGATTTTCACTGCGTGTCATTAGTCATATCAAAATAAACCTTAAGAGTATGAATAAAGTGTTAACTTTTAAAAAACGAGCTCAAGTGAAACGTCGTTTTTCTTGATGTGTCCCTTTCGCACGAAAGTAAAGTGACAGGTCCAATGTCATCATGTGTCAAAGGTGACACTAGTTATACTAGTTAGAAAGAGACACCCCAAGGAGACCTCTCTTTCGGCTCGTTTTCTAGTACTTATTAATTCCATGGGTTAAACAGGTGCTCGAGAACGAGAAAGAAAAATTATCGAGTACAGTTCATTTTACTACAATTTTGAACAAAAAAAGAACGTTGTTTGGCGGAAGGAGCGAAATAACGTGGTAAGTATGACGTACGAAACTGACGATGATGCTGTCTCTTTCTCGCGGAGCGGCGGCGGCGTCGCCCTTTGGTTTATGCAGCGAGGTAAAATACTATCATAAAGTTTTTACACAGATAAATAATAAAAGAGAAAAAACAAGGTGTATGTTACAAAAGCCCCTGCACTGCACTTGCATGGAACCATAACTGTGGATCAATACTTTGTATGCCTGAAACTTCGTCAAAACCATCCTTGGACTTTGCCAAACATTTCAAAACCAATATAGCTAAATCGGCCCAGCTGTTCCTGAGTTTTAGGGGGACAAACAAACATTTTTTTTTTTAGAAACATAGAGACACGGCGAACTTCGTACCGCCTAACACTATACTATTTTGTACATGTATTATACATATACATACTACATACTATATATATTATTATTATAAATTATTTTATTATTATAAATGCGAAAGTAGCTCTGTCTGTCTGTCTATCTGTCTGTCTGTCCTGCTTTCCTGCTAAAACTACTGAACCGATTTGAATGAAATTTGGTATATAGATAGTCTAGAGCCTCAGAAAGGGCATAGGCTACTTTTTATCGCGAAATTCCCACGGGAATATTGGGAATTTATGTTTCAAGGGAAAGCTGTATATAGGCCTCTTCTCTCGCACGCCATGCACCACGGTCCTGCGCCAGTCTGATCCACTGTCACTGAGCGCTATCATTATACCGGCGACCTGTATTATGGTAGCGCTCAGACTATTCGCATTGCGATTGGTGCGTTCAAACTAAAGATATAGAAATAAAATTACTAAATTATTTATTAATTGATTCGTGTCCAAAGTATATGTAGTAGGTAATAAATGAACAGACTTAGGATTTTATTAAGTTAATAATCTATACTTCCATACCAATATTTTATATGCGCAGACGAAGTCGCGGGCACCAGCTAGTACATAATAAACCTTCCTCTTAAATTACACTATCTATTAAAAAAAACCGCATCAAGATCCGTCGCGTAGTTTTAAAGATTTAAGCATACATAGGGAGAGACGCGGGAAGCGGCTTTGTTTTATACTATGTATTGATGATAATTACGCTTTGATTCAGAAGATTTTAGTATTTACATGATCAAATATTAAATCTGTAGAACTATTACATCTACATAGTTAAGTTATCAAAACTTACTCACCCTTCAAGCAGCCAACAATGTCAAAGGAGAACAGATGTTGATCTATTGCGAGGTAGTCCGCAAACACTTCCTGCACTTCCCGCACCAGTTCCTGCTCGTCGCACTCTGCTAGCGTCTTTATGTCCGCTTTTGATATCACATTGCTGAAATCTGAAGGAAGCACTGAAGTAACATTGTGTCTAAAATTAGATAATATCTTGTAGTTAATAGAAGTTTGCACTAGTGGTTTCAAAATCCGAATTTGCTATTTCCATGAGGTTTACTTAGGGCATATTTTCAGCCATAATTCCAAAGCTTTAGGAGTGATTGTGCAACACATAAATAGACAGAGTTACTTTATAAATAGTAAAATTCAACATACATATCACTTTTTGAAGGTCATAGTAGCAGGTTATAGTAGCAGGACTATCTGTGGTCCAGAATTTGCAACTGTAGCCCGAATCCTTAACTGTGCTCACAATGTGCAACTGGCCCAAAATCCCCAAGACAGCAATGTTTTTTTTTTTCAATGACTTAAACTTTTCTAAAGGTTACACGGCTGCTCAAGGTTCTTGCAGAAAGATCAGCGTTGCATTTCTTGCAGCACATGCTGAGTCAGAGCCTTTTTACATGCACAAAACATGTTATACAAATAGTTATGTTTAATCTTTATTTTGTATTTCTTTTTAATTTTTCTATATACCTTTAACATCTTATTTAATTCTTATTTGCAACTTGTATTATTCATGTGAATAAATTTTTGTCTATGTCTATGTTGTAATCTTTTTTATTATTGAGTTATAAATACTTTACTTACATATAAAATATCCTCCATACTTTGGATGCCTGAGCTCTCGGGACAGCAGGGCAATGTTTTCCGAGGTAGGGCGCACAAATACAATACATTTCATGTACTTCATGTTGTCCCATTTGCTCTGAGCATCTATTCTTTCAAATAGATACACTTCCTTTTGAAGTATCTCTGACTGGCTGTACACCATGCTTACTATGCTTGTCTGGAAGAAATTAAAAAGCTGTCTAATGCATACATCTCTGAACATTTTTTAACCAACCCTCAATAGAGCCTTTAAATAAAGACTTATGTCCTACTATTACTATCGATAGAATTTCCATTTAACTGGTATATTTTTGAGTTTTTGCTCTTAATTAATAAATCCAAAAAATTTCAGAGAAATGTTATTAAAACCGAAAAAAACCTTACAGTTTCTTTATCCATGAGAATAACTTTCATTCCTGGCCCGCTTTCTTCAGTCATCTTCGTGATGTACATCTTCACTGCTTTGACGACATTCATTTTGTCTTTTTTAGATTCTAAAACTTAGAGGAAATAAGAAAAAATTGTTAAAAATTTCACAAATTAGTAAAGAAAAATGTTTACCTACGCCTGCCTTGCCTTGAGTTGAGATTGAGATGTCAAATGATAATTGCGTTTGGTTTCTCCCTTCGCTGATCAAAAAAGATGACAAATTTGTTGCGTTTTGTTTTCACTGATTCTACCGGGGTTTCCTTGTTGAAAAGAATACCGGTTTTCAACCAACCTTAGTAAGCCGAAAATTCATTTACATAATTTGTTGGTTTGTTTTGTAAGTCGGTAGGTACTGACCTTAGCGGCGGTTTCCTTGAGGTACTGACTGACCAACAATAAGGCGCAAGTTTAGGCTAAGCAAATATTACACTATAATACTTACAAGCAAATTGTTTTGTAGCTTTGTATTAATTAAATATTAAGGGATTTAATAAATTATCTGAAAAAATTAGGTGGCTCCTAAGCACAGCACACGTTAATGTTGGTCATACAATCAGTTCAGCATCAATGGTTCACTTTGTACTACCAAAACGAATTTTCAGCTTTCGGAATCACAGCACAAAGAAAGCCAAATAATATTAGTCGGTTAGCTTTCGACATCGCCAGTATCGCCACTAGTGATTCGGCAAAAGGCCAAGGCAGGCAAGGCGGCGTTAAAGCACATCACTAGTTATCTCCAAAGGTCAGCCGGGTCGTGGAAGCGCTCGTTAAAAATTATAATTTTTATAATTCGGAAACTTCCATTGCTGCTAAAAACCATGTTCTCTCGCACCCTGAAGCCCGCTGTTGCGGTTGCCCAGAATGGCGCCAAGAACTTCTCCACAACCTCTCAGGTACCTTGAAACTAAAACTGTTCTTCCAACTTGGTGGTGAAACCACGTTACCTTTGCCTAATTGAATCTTGCACCAACTGGCTCATCTTTAAAAACCAAATCGTACTAGTATATGACCTTCGTTCACCTATAACCTTAACACTAAAGCAAATTCCAGAGGAACTTCAAAGTGGTCGTTGCTGGCGCGTCTGGTGGTATCGGCCAGCCCCTGGCCCTACTTCTGAAGCAGAACGCTTTGGTGACCAGGCTAGCCTTGTACGACCTTGCCCCCGTCACCCCTGGAGTAGCTGTAGACCTTTCCCACATGAACACCCCGGCCAGGGTTTCTGGACACAAGGGACCTGAGGAACTCCCTGCAGCTATCAAAGGTACTGGCAACTTTTATTTTTGAGGATAAGAGTGAAAAAAGTGGTAAAAAAAAAGTTACATAACATAACCTCGAAAGTTATGTTATCATTTTTGGTTATTTACAGTCCAAGGTTAAGACCAAGGTAAGGTTTTTTTGATCTTAAATGTTGTCTTAAGCCCTTGTCTTTGATAAATTGGTATTAAGCTGAAAATTATCTGCTTTCTGGTATTCATATCTCAAAATTCATGTTGTTCTCACAACAAACTATACATTTTGCATACATTAGGTACATAGTATGTATAGGCACACCTGTGTAATCTCATGGTGCTATGAATTTAATATAAATTTAAATGATAGCATATATATTTAATAAATTTTTCTTAGTGGGATTTAAAAAAATAATTGAGTAAACTTATATAATAATAACTATAAAATATTCCCTCAGCTTTGCGCCCAGCCGTGTAATGTAACTGGCTTTTAATCTAGTTGACACTGGTAATAAAAAATTAACTGAAATAGAGAATAAGAAAGAGAGGTAATTCAAAGATGCTTTTTTTAATGTAACACAGCTACATTTGTTACATTACATACCTACACAAGCTCTGACCCTGCCTGCTTGTGTGTGACCAATGACTGACTCCCACTCTCCGAGGACTGTCTGACATGCAGCTCGACAACTTTTGTACAATCAAGTTACTGCATTACAAATTAAATACAAAATGCTACACTTACCTGTATTATAACCGATTCCTGGGCAGGGCGAATATTGATATGATGAATATCGATGTTTGTTTCCGGTCTGGGTGTGATGTTCATCTCTGTGTGTGTTTCAGGCGCCCTAGATACAGGTTCTTCCTAGTTAGGGGCTCTGAGTGTGATGTGTTATTATTATTATTATATTATATTATTATTCATAAAGATACAATAGGTTTGAAATAGCTTTACTGTAGATCTACTTCTCTGGTTACTTGAATGGTAAATATGAGATATCCAGTCTAAATTGACATACGTCAAATATCAAAAAAAATGCTTTTATGACAGGGTTAGTATTTTCTTTCCAGATGCCGACCTAGTAGTAATTCCAGCGGGTGTCCCCCGCAAGCCTGGCATGACCCGTGACGACCTGTTCAACACCAACGCCTCCATCGTCCGCGACCTGGCCATTGCCGTCTCCAAGCACGCACCCAAAGCTATCATGGCCATCATCACCAACCCTGTCAACTCCATGGTGCCTATTGCTTCTGAGGTTCTTAAGAAGGTAAGTCCTTATGCTATGTGTGTACCCTTTATGGTTAATAATATTTTGTAATTTATCATGCTTACTTTTGTCGGTACTGGTGTTTTGTATACTACGAAATCTATGAATAATAATACTCCTTCTCAATACATAGTATAAAACAAAGTCGTTTTCTGCGTCTGTCCCTTTGTATGCTTAAATCTTTAAAACTGCAATGGATTTTGATGCGGTTTTTTTTTTATAGATACAGTTATTCAAGAGGAAGGTTACATGTATATTACATTCTTCTTCTTCTTTTCCAGTTATCCCTAGCGGGGACATAGGGCTTCAAGAATTTTCCTCCAGTTTTGGCAGTTTTGGCGGGTAACTCCTCCCAGTTTAGTCCCACACTATTTGCTTCTTGTAGCGCGGACCGTCGCCAGGTTGCCTTCGGGCGTCCCATTTTGCGTCTTCCGGAGGGCGGCCACAACAGAGCTTCCCTGCAAGGACGTCCATCTGCTCTTCTTAACGAGTGTCCTATCCAACGCCACTTTCTAGTTCGGATTTCCATTTCAATTGGCCTTTGCTTTGTCAGGCGCCATAGCTCTGTGTTGGTTATGGTTTGTGGCCAGAATATCTTTAGTATCCTTCTCAGGCATTTGTTTATAAATACCTGGAGACATGGTTTGTGAGAAAAGACCTGACCAATAAAGGTCAGGTCTTTTCTCACAAACCATGTCTCACACCCATATAGCAACACTGATTTTACATTGGACTCGAAGATCCGAAGCTTTGTCCGTCTGGTGATATTACATTCACCACATAGTAATAGGTTAGGCGGTACGAAGTTCGCCGGGTCGACTAGTATATAATATAACCAACATATAAAGTGAAATAAATAATAACTCATCACACTTGGAGCCCCTAAAATGCAAAGACTACAGAACACACCCAGCCAGTCCCAGCAAGAAAACATTGACATCATAAACAATGTTGGCCCCTGTTGGGAATCGAACCTGGTCCTTCGAAGTCAGGCAACAACACTACCAACTGGTTTGGTCCCTATTAGCTTGTTTCGGTAATTAAAAGAAAGTGTTTTGTTTGCTATTAAGCAATCATTTGATTATGTGAATCATTGCAGAGAAATGACGTCACTTAATAATATTGTTGTTTTTACTAATGTGAACGGTTTTGTTATTATCATAATGATAACCTATTAAAAGTTCATTAGGTTCAATATAACATTTTTTATTCTACTCACGGCATCTGTAATGTACGATGGGTACATTCTGTTCTGTACCCATCTTGAATTAAGGGATTAAACTTGAATGTTTCGATTAATCTATAGATTTGTATGTTTTTCAGGCACACTAAACACAGGTTCTACCTAGTTTGGGATTCTAAGTGTGATGTGTTAATATTATTTTTCATGGTTATATCAGCCCTGGCTCACTACGCACTTTAGGCATAAACCTGCAAGTACGAGCGGCGGCGCCGGCGGGACCATCAGCCGCGGGCCGCGCCGCCGCTCGCGCTGCTCGTTGCGCCGCACGCGTCTCATCATTTTCGCGCCAACTTCTCGCAACCCTAATAATTGCTCGATGCCGTTATTGTTCCTAAAACAGGCGCTCTCGCAAAGTAGCACGGGTCATTATCGCATGAATATGCATTGCGGCTTTGCAGTTAAGAGTGAGAGAGGTATATTAACTCAAGGTTATATGTAACAGGAGCGAGCTAGATTGTGGTTTATGTGTACGCAGCTAGATTGAATTTTATTTAAACGACTCCGTTGAGTGAGCCTTCTGTACCTGGTACTATTAGGTATTCTGTGGGTATATTAAGAATTAATTTGTAGGAACATTTAAGCAGTTAAAATTTTTTTACCCTAAGAGAACAATTGTTTACACAAATATTACAAAATTATATAAATATTATTAAAAGAGTAAGGTTGATTGTAATGTGATAAGATAACTTAACAGTGATTGGGTAATTTTTCATCGACGTCAAATGAACTTTTATATGTTAAGAAATATATCATTAGCAGTAAAGTAGATTTAAAGCTAGTATGCTATAGTTATAAAATTTAATTTTAAGGTCATCCTTATTAACTCATATAATACGAAATCGACTTAGTCTGTCTGTCTTCACATTCACATGAAATTTCTTGTTTTCACTTTCACATGAAATTTGGTACAAAGATAGCCTGAGACCTTTCTCAGGACATAGGATACTTTTTTATCTCGAAAATCCCATGGGAATCAGGACATTGCGGTTTAATGGGAAATTGCGCTGTCACCAGCCACGGGGTGTACAGGAGACAGTAAATTATTCCTAACTTAACTAGTATTGCATGAATTATACATACATATAAACCTTCCTTCTTGAATCTCTATATCTTTTAAAGAAAACTGCATCAAAATCCGTTGCATAGTTTTAAAGATTTAAGCATACATTAAGAGACACGGAAAGCGAATTTGTTAATTGACTTCAAAAAAGGAGCGCGATTATCTCGAGTTGGCTGAACCGATTTTGATGCGGTTTTCACAGAAGTACTTGTTACATTCAGGAGAAGGTTTAATACCTATTTTAACCGACTTCAGACAAGATAAAGTTTTCAGTTTATGTATGTGTCAATTAATTTTTGTAAAAATATAAATTATTTTAAAATATGTATTGAAAACACGACAAACTTTTCCAGGCAGGAGTCTACGACCCGGCTCGCGTACTAGGAGTCACAACCTTAGACGTGGTCCGTGCAGCAGCGTTCATAGGAGAGATCAACGGGGTCGACCCCCGCACGGTGACTATTCCCGTGATCGGGGGCCACAGCGGGGTCACCATCATCCCGCTGCTGTCCCAGAGCAGTCCGGCCCTCAAGCTGACGGACCAGGCCAAGATCAAGGCCCTCACTGAGAGGATCCAGGAGGCTGGAACTGAGGTAAGTTATCATAATCCCACCCCTGTATTCCCCGAAGGGTTAGGTAGAGGCATTAGCTTATTGACTAAGCCGACCAGAGGCATCAGTGCATCGAGATGGACCTACTTTGGCTGATGATGAGTTTCACTGAGGTAAGTGAGCATTATTTATGCTGTGAATCTGTCTGAGATTGTTGACTCATCTGATCCCTATAGGACTCCACGATGAACAGGAAGATACTTAAGTACAATAAATTTGTGAAACAATAAATATGTACATGTTCCTCTCGCATCTTGACAGATGCCCTGTAAATATTGTCATTTATTGGATCGTATAGGTCGATCGGATGAGAAGACAATTCAATCGTTGTTTATTTGTCTTGCTAAAACTCAAGAACGACTGTGTCGATGTAGTACGCGGCACTCGGTGACTGGAGGATTGTGCGGTCGCATAGCCGTCGCTGACCCACCGTCGCTCGTCTGTTGAGCCCTTAGCATGAGTTTTCTAGTTTTTTTTTTTGTATAAACTTTTTATAGTTTTGACGCCTCCCGCCAGAGGCACTGTATCGAATTCCATACTAAAATGCGAATGGTCTACGCGTAACGTAACTGTTATTAAACACAAACTAGGCCTACTGGGAAGGTTTAAAAAATGTAAAACTAAAGCTAAATTTGAGAGGTAGAAAGTAAAAACAACAATTTATTTTTCCATATTATAAAATTGTAAGGCGAAACGAAGTTCCTCGGGACAGCTGCTATAGTTGTACATATTGAAATGTGGTGTTTGTGTTGGCAGGTGGTGAAGGCGAAGGCGGGCGGCGGCTCGGCCACGCTCTCCATGGCCTTCGCCGGCGCCCGGCTCGCCGACGCCGTGCTGAGAGGACTTAACGTGAGTCTAATATTTTATTTTATTTATTTTACAGCTTTGGAAGACCAACTACTTATTGAAACGAAATACTACAGTTAATAGACATTGATTCGATTAGGTTCATCAAATGAATTAAGGGCTTACACAGTGCCGAAATAAAAAATATGGGTCTTTGACTCCCTAGATAATTTTATTTAGAATTTTTAAGGCCTTCTTGTGTATCTTTCAGGTTCAAAATGTAAGGAATAAACTGTTTGTTGCCTAAAGTGTAGTTTCATAAATGATTGTTCTAAGATCATTATCCTAAAAGTTACACAAAAGAACCTTAAACGTTCTTAGCAAGATTATCTGGGAAGTCAAAGAAGCATATTTTTTATTTCGGCCACAGTTTAGAAGATATAAATTATTTATCGAAGTGGCGCTACTGTCGCACCTTTTGCCCCTTGAGGCGTTAAACTAAAAGCCACTTACTTCCCTCCAGGGCGAATCAAACGTGGTGGAATGCGCCTACATTAAATCAGACATCACTGAAGCTCCATACTTCGCGAACCCCGTAGTCCTCGGCAAGGGAGGCGTCTCCAAGAACCTCGGCTATGGGAAACTGAACGAATTCGAGCAGGGACTCCTGAAGGCTGCCATCCCTGAACTGCTGAAGAACATCAAGGTTGGAGAGGAATTCGCGAAGAAGTAGATTTTTTTGGCAGGTTATGGGTCGGGTTCATTGTTGCTGTGTAGGTTTTTGAACTTTTTTGGATAGGCAATCAATCATCTTTTATTATCAGAACTTTAGGGTCCCAAATACGTAACGTAAAGAAAAAACATCAAAACTGCAATACGTTTTTTTTTTTTTCAAAAAAAACTAGTGGGGTCACCACAAAAAAATTAAATCTTGATTTTGTGCGACGGATTGGTGATCGATTTAGACCGCGTTTTGACATTTTTATGGTAAGATGTATAGTGCGGCACATAAATCTAGAAATTTTTGAATATCCGTCAAATTTCCATACAGTGTTTAATTTGTAGATTTTTGTGTCGCACTATAATATGTACCGTAAGTTTTAGTTGATGTTGCCTACTTGAAATAATATTATATTCTATGTATTACATATACATTTGCATTGGTGTTGTTCTAAGATTGTGCAAATCTTTTATTTGTACTTACAAGGTAAACATCACAAGTTAACTCGACCCTGTTAAGTTATCTAGTAAAATCTAAAGTGGGATACAGCTATCGGGCAAACGTTGTAAGCATACGTTTTTAGTATGACAACGAAATATTGGAACATAGTTTTCATAATGCTATCTATAGAGATAGATACGATATTGAAAACGGTCGTAAGATACGTAACCAGCCACTCTTCAACGTAGAGTGAATTTATATCAAGAATTTAATTATAGTGTCAAGCCTATTTGTATCTCGATTTAGTATTTTAATAAGTAAATAGTGAACGAACGATATTATCCAGTTTTAATTTTATTGAATCCCATATTCAAAGCATTTTGTAATTTTCAATGGATACTAAGTAGGTATTTAATATCTGTTTGGGAGATTATGTAAATAGAAATTTTATGTTCCGTTTTTGTTACTTACATGTTTAATTATGTATTTAGACAATAAAATCGTACAACCTTTTATGTTTTGTTTGATTTATTAGCTTTCCAATAGGTGTAAGGCTCAGAGCAGATCTGGAAAATTTGTATCGTGGGTCCGAAGCGAGTCAAAAGGAAGGCGCTATAGCGTCGCGTCAGAGCGCTAGCCTTAGGCCTCATTTACGGAGAAGCGTTGCGCGAGGCGTCGTGCGAGTGATGCGCTCGCGCCGACGCGTCTCCTAATACGATATCGAAGATAAACCTATATTTTGCTCTTGAAGCGTTGAACGACGCGTGCCCGCGGCAGTGCACGCGTCTACGCCCGCCAATGCGTCTCTGTAAACGGTCTCATACATTGCTATACGTTTGATCTAAGCGCAGCACGCCCCGCGCAATGCCCCGCGTGCTCCTAAATGCGGCCTTAAACGTTAAACCTTACCGCGTCGTGCGCACATAAGTTGTGCATAATTTAAATGCGCTTGAGGATAGGTAATCGTTCATCGTCGAAATGTAATGCACCTACAGTGACAGTCTAGGTCGGCGTAACACTTCTGGTTTTTCTGTATTGCAAAATAGCTCTTGTTCTTTGGTAATACAGTCTAGGGTACACGAGACCATAGACAAATCTGTTACGCCCTCCTAGACCGCCACTGTACCTACTAGCTCAGAAATTAAAACCTGGCTCGAAAAATTGGCCTCGTGTTCGTGTGTTCCGGGAATTGATGCCAGAGATGCCAATTCATTGAGTGTGATGCGTTTTTTTGTTATTAATACTTGCACTAATATAGGTAATGAAAATAGAAGGCACAACTCGTAAAGATTTCGCCCGTATTGTCTCAGCTACTCGACTGTTATCGTATCGGATATGATAATGTGTTATCAGGTTATTATTGTGACAGATAAGTGTTTTGTGGACGTTTTAATTATTTTCACTGTGTATTAGTTTTGATGTCGAGTTATAGATCTACAAGTTATGTGCAAACAAACAAACATAGTTACCATTGCCAAATAAATAGTGCATACAATAAGCAAACAGTGATTATTCTGAATATCTACTTAATTTAGATAAACTAAGAGCTTTTAAAAACATTTTCAAGTGTTTTCTAGTGAGTGACGCCCGCCGGTAGTTTTGCATCTTTAGGGAACCTAATAGGTAAGTAACCATAAAATGTTATTTCATATAAGTACACTAGTCGACCCAGCGAACTTCGTACCGCCTAATCTTATACTATATTGTGCATCTATTAAACTTACAAACCTTCCTCTTGAATCACTCTATCTATTAAAAAAGACCGCATCAAATTCCGTTGCATAGTTTTAAAGATATAAGCATACATAGGGACAGACGCGGGAAGCGACTTTGTTTTATACTATGTATTGATATACTTGACTGCTCCGTGGCTCAGTTGGCAGTGATGTGGACTGAGCGTGAGCACCCGATTTCGATTCCCGGGCGGGGCGAATATTGATATGATGAATATCGATGTTTGTTTCCGGTCTGGGTGTGATGTATGTCTCTGTGTGTTTCGGGCGCCCTAGATACAGGTTATTCCTAGTTAGGGGCTCTGAGTGTGATGTGTTATTATTATTATTAATGATCTTATTTTAGTTGTATAATGAAAAATTCATTTGATGATTTTAAACAACTACTAATTCACAATTCTGGATTTATTTGCCGTTATAATGTAGACTAGAGGCTGCCCCGCAAAAATAAACACAAAAATCCCGTTTTTCCCGTTCCCGTGGGAATTTCGGGAAATTCCTTCTTAGTGCTCGCCTACACTCCCCAAGGAACCCACGTGCCAAATTTCACAGCTTTCTACGCCCAGTAGTTTCGGCTCTGCGTTGTCTGTCAGTCAGTCAGTAACGGAAGAGTTTTATATATATTGATATATCAATTGATTGTAACTCACTACTTACTTTAAGATTTACATTTGGGGGCTGTTGCAAGTGTTGTTTTTTAATGAATAATTATATTAGTACATGAAAAACGAAGTAAGTAGTACTTAATGGGTAAACAATTTATCAATACATAGTATAAAACAAAGTCGCTTCCCGCGTCTGTCCCTATCTATGCATGCTTATATCTTTAAAACTATGCAACAGATTTTGATGTGGTTTTGTTAAAGGATAGAGTGATTCAAGAGGAAGGTTTATAAGTATAATTTACGCACAAAATAGTAATAGGTAAGGCGGTACGAAGTTCGCCGGGTCGACTAGTAGGCTTTGTTTAAGAGCGATAGCACAGCTAAAGTAGCGCCACCCGAGAAAAAAAAAATTCTTCTAAACTAAGGCAAATATCAAAATTGTGAAACAGTATTCCACCAAATAATGCAACCTAAAAGCTATTCAACAGTGCCCTAAAAATGCCTATTACTCAATATATTTATTTTGCTTTCTACAATGTTAAAGTTCAGATATTATTGTACATTTAAAAGTTTCAATTGTAGACCCTATTGGGTATGCAAAAACTATAAAATACTAGGCTATATTAATTTTTTTCGCGGGTGGCGCTACTTTAGCTATGCTAATGGCTCTTAAAGAGTGCCTAGCCTACTTGCGTTCATAGATATAATCAGTTATCATTTTTTATCAGCTGTTAATGCAGTGTTATGTATATCTTCATACATACATAACTGTTTACACTTTAAGGAGGGAATGTACTTTACCTACTCAAAATAAAATAATACATCCTAACTAACATTACTTATACTTAAATGCGAAAGTAACTCAGTCTGTTTGTTATGCAATCACGCTTAAACAACTAAAACTAATTTAAGTTCGATGTGATGCAGAGATAATCTAGAGCCTGAGAAAGGACTTAGGACCCTTTTTTATCACGAAAAGGGGCTTTATCTTTGCTGTAGCAAGGGAACAGAAAATTGGGATGCGCTGGCGAAGCCGCAGTGCGCACACATCAAGTTAAGATAAAGCTAGCTATCTAAAACCCCCTTTATATTTCAGCGATGCCCCCCCGGCAAGACTTTGTGCCCCCAGACCGGGTCTTACCCCCCGTGCGAGGAACTGCCCCCCCCGCTCCGCCACCCCCGGGCCGCATCCAGCGACCCCCCCACGACCACCCCTCCGTCTATATAGATGCTCGTACTAGACTAATAAATGCTACAAGAAATATTAATCATGTTATTAGACGATAGTGTTGTAAACTATAAGCAAATTGTTGAAACAATGTGTACAGTGGCGGACACAGTCGGCGTAACACTTCCGGTTTTTCTGTATTGCAAAATAGCTCTTGTTCTATGGTAATACAATCTAGGGCTGACGAAACCATAGACAAATCTGTTACGGCCTCCTAGTCCGTGACTGTACAACCAAATAATTCAAGTTTTTCCAAGATTAGTCAAAAAGTAATTTACAATCAGCTGTAAATTTGAACTGCTTGAAAATTTTAGCGATTTTTTTAAAGATGTGCGTAGTTTTTTTATGTAGATTGATAGAACTTTGATTCCTGTCAAACAAAGGTTACAATCATTTGAGATAGGTATTTTGTATTATTTAGTAGGTATTTACTGTGGAGTTCAAGCCTTTTATGAATTTAAAAATAAAAATTTACTAAATATACTTACTTAACTTACTTATCTTGAGCCAAAAATATTATGATTAATTAATAAATAAAAGATAAGTTTTAATGATTATGATTTAAATTTAATTTAGGCGTTAGATAATAAGGACAATGTTTTTGTACAATAAATTTTATTTGTGCGAAATTTGTTGTTTTTTTTTTTTTACAGACGTGCATAATCGTACAATTTTAATATTATTTTTCATATTACTTAATAATAATATAATAGTAAGTATACTTAAACTCACCCATAGGCACTTAAATTCAAATCAAGAAAGTCTTTTCCACCTTTTTTTTAAGTTTTCGTTTCTATTCCCAATTTAAAACATTTTTTTTTTCAAACTCAAGAAACGACCCCAAAACCTCATAGGCACGTTGATAAGACTGCTTCTCCGACACCTGGATGAGGACTTCCACCATCAGCAGCCCCAGGTAGACCGAGAACACCGTCACGCCTGTGCAGGCCCGTTCTTTCGGATTGCTGTACGAAAAGCGAGTGCTTTTTTCCATAGTGTGGTGGCTGCATAAAATACTTATATACCACAATGAATGCTTCGTTCCATCCAGTATAAGTATTATCCAAAGTTATCTGGAGACAACTTCTTCACGCTGGTTTTTTTATTTTTACATTTTATATATGACAATTTTATAAAAGCTGTTCTAAAAGTTTTCATTTTTGTAATTTGTTTTTAGTTATTGCTGTGCACAATTTTGTTTTATTTAATTTGAAGAGATAGGTAATACGGAGTAAGTACCTATCGTTCCATCTACAGTTTCTGGCTGCTGCTCAATATCTATTTTTACGATGTTGATAGTTTATGAAGTTAGGTTTAGGTATATCGTAGATGCCAAGATTTTTACTAGGTATAGGTAAGTCGATATCAAAAATAGGAGTTATCAAATTAAACACGCAGAATAGATTTGCATCTTATTTATTGATTTGTCCTCCCAAAACTTTGTTTTCGCTTCTGATCGGACTTACAAGGATTATCATTTCTTTCGGCTACTTAAATTACAATTTTAATATTACAATTTTATAAAGAAATCACAATTGCGGTCAGTGCCGCGGCCGCGCGCCCGCCAGACGCACGCAAAAGTATATTTTAGTCAGTCGTTTTTTTTTTTACACAAAATCGAAACAATTGTAGAACACATCATCATCACACTATGAAAAAAAAATGCACAAAAGAGCGCGGGCGCGTGGCCGCGGCCGAGACTGCGGCCCTAGCTAAACAAAGGAAATCTCTACAGTAACTTACATTACTAACTGTATAATAATTACAAATGCACATATTATTTTAACATACGAATATTCCGTTAACCAAGTGTACACTTATTACATAATAAAAAGATAACGCTGATTATTTCAAAGCGTAGGGCTGAAAATTGTGCTCGACCGACTGTAAACGCTGACGTCTGTTGGACGTAGCAATATCTATACTAATGAATGAGCAAAGCTACGTTTGCATAGATAAAGCTACTTTCGACCGACGTGAGCGCTCACGGTCGGTCAAGCACTATTTTCAGCATAACAGTACAAGTCGTGTCCGTTATTAACAGAGTCCGCGGCGCGAAAAACATACAAACAAACAAATTGAGAAACTTTACAATGGGATGGTATTTACAAGGAATACAGACCAAGCGGCGCAGACCCCGTGTTTATAAAGACTATATTACAATGAGCCAAGCTCGGGAAAATACTTTTTACCTAGCTAGACAAATAATAGCGAGGAATCTGCTGGGGCGACAATCTAGATGGTTATAGGCTCCATAGAGTTTTACTTTTTCGTCTTCAAGTTAAGTCCGAGTGTGCGACCATCAGAGCCTCTGTCGCAAATACAAGCTTCACAAATACATGAATTCTTTTGGGATTTTTTTTCCTTATTCAAAAATAATTTTGATTGAACAAGCTTAAATAAACCACACATGTTAGAAAAAACAGTAATGTCTCCTTGAACGAATATTTACAAGCAAATTTGGAGAGAAAAAAAAGAGCCATAGGCTGCATACAACATGTGTGGTTACACCATAACAAGCTTTGCACCTCTACCACAAGAACATTAGTTAATAAATAGCACATAACTCGTTTCACGCTTTCTGCTAGTGCTAGAGATGCCACCAATAATAAAAAAAAAAAACAATGTTTGCAAACAGAATACAGTCAAACGTTCCGTCTACTTTCTATGTACAGCAATGTACACCTTATGACAAGCTATATTAGAGCTAATTTAGTGGACGAAGTTCGGTACTAACCTAGCGGAGTGCTGGTGGAAGACTGTCAGTCATTTTTGGAATTTCAACACGCGAGCTTTGAAGAAGTCTTAAAAAGTCGCCACACGCAGGGAGCGAAGGCGGTGCCGTGGCGGTATGTGTAAAAGAACAGCCAATTTAAGCAACATACAGCCTATCTTTAGTAGAGTTTTGTGAAAACTAGAGAAAAGAAGTATGATTATATTGCGGAAAAGCCAATAAAGTTAAATTATTAGTTATTAGTAGATATGATACTTGAATTATCAAGTGATCGGGTTCGGGGTAATCCTTGGCGCCCCATAAAGACTGTTATACAATTAAATAAAATAGACATTATTATATCAAAATCCGCCTCGGCTTTGTGTGGCGACTTTCAGACAGTTAAATCTATCTGTCAGAACTAAAATCATACTAAGCTTGGCAAATCAGCTGAGATGTATGTAGTTTGAGACTTCTGAGTTTTTTCTTGTTTGGGGCTTTAGTTTTAATTTTATTGTAAGTAATTTATGAAATTTGTTTAAACATTAGAGACCATGAAAAACAAGATTTGTTAAAAAGACATGTGCTTATCTGTGCTTTATGTGTATCAAAGAAATGTATTATTTAGTCTCAAATATACATCTCAGAAAAAGTGATATTAAGTTTCGTTTTAATTGTATTATTATTTAAAAAAAAAATATTCTGCCTCACAATCACAACATTCAGTGCATTGGCTAAGTAAACGATCATTTAGATATTATCGTTTGATAACAGCAGTTTTTGTTTTAATTTTAAATAAGCGTATTATGAAATCTAATATTGGGGTTTCTTCGTGGATTATATTCTAACCATCAATACTAATATTGTAAAGAGTTAATGTATGCAAGTTTGGAATAACTTAGAATGAAGTTCAAGTTTTTAAACAAAAAAGGTTCCTTACTTTAGCAATCGGGGTAATTTCACGACGTGAAAGAATGAGAGTTTAGGATGAAAATATTGATTGACCGACGGTTAGCGCTGACGTTGGTCGGACGTTGCTATATCAATGTAAATGTAAGAACACGTATATTGCAGCGTTCACGATTAGTTAGGCGTGTACAGCTACATTTGCGTAGATTCTAAATCTAACCGACGTCAGCGCTGACCGTCGGTCGAGCACTATTTTTGAAGTTTAATGTAAAGTTAAAACATGTAAAAAAGATTCTGAGTATCGAAATAATTATTAAACTAGGCAGTTTCTTAAAGAAAATATAATTCACGATACCCCAACTAGTCTATTGTCAGTCGTTGCAAGGCAGATTCCTCAAGTTTTTTCTAGTTTGTTTAAAACTTCAGATATTCCTATAAATTTACATGAAAATTCGTTAAGTCCTATAACAGATGTATTAAATAACAACAAAATAAAACGACTAAGCGTCAGTTTAGCTGTGAAATTAATTTAAAAATACATCTGGAAATAAAAGACCTATAATACTAGCGCCATACACACGAAAAAAAAAACTTTTTAAACCATGGAAATTATTGAAATAATGCCATGATTTTGTTTTTTTTTTTGCATTTGGCGCTAGAATCTATGTAAATTCTTAATTTAACAAATTATTTCCATTTGAAACATCAGTTTTACTTTTAAATGTAGAAAAACAAAATGGCCGACAAAACAAGATGGCGGCCATTCGCAGCTAAACAAGCGCCTCGTCACACTCACTCAGACTTTCCCTGCGTTTTTTTTCCTATTACAAGTTTTTTTTTTTTTTATACATTTTCATATTAATATTACTACAATTTACATTTATTTTAATCATTGTTGAGGTAATCACAGATGCAGACGTCTCGTTAGGAGATCACTCAAAATGCACCCTGTTATATATTTTTTAGAACAAAAATTACTAATTAACTTCATATTTGTGGACTTATACCATTTTGGTACGTCCTCTGAATTTAACGTGGGAATTATCTCCACTGTAACTTGAACCTTATTTTTATGGACACAAAGTTCAGTTTTATTCATGTGTCTTTAGCATAAGTTTTCGTTTCAAAGTTCAAATTTTACTAAAAAAAAACAAAATAAAAACGTTTTAGCGCTAATCAAGCGACATTATTGTTGGATAATAATATTTTTATTTGCACATTTCTTGGCCGTTATTTATTCTCCAAGGAATCTTTTGCTTCGGAAGATATTCTTTAAATAAAAGACGCGGCAAAAGCCGCTTAAAGTTTCAGCAACGAGAAACAGCTCGTTTATTGTTGTCACGGCATTTAAGTCAAATCAATACAAAAAATCATTTGTAAATAAATTATTCTTGTCTCTCATGTTCCTGGTACATTCCGGGAGCTATTGCCGTGGTAGTCAGATATTTCTTGATATCGCTTTTTAACTCAAATTTCTGTAAACTAGGGGGCTTCTTGCCCCGTATAACCTTATAGATGTTTCTTGACACTCTTAATCATCAAAACCACTAAACTCCGTTCTCTGTAGCATGGTGCTAATGTCATCTAATGTCTTTTTAACTTTCTGGATGGTTTATTTTAATTAACTGCAGAAATTAATATCAAATCGCAATTATTAATAGCAACGAGAGGGGGCTAGTGCCCCCTTGTAGTCGGAGTGGGGGGGGGGCTAGTGCCAAAGAAGTCATGTAGGACTAGACGCTAACCCCTTTATTCATAAAAGTTAAAGAGCATTTTAGTTATTTGACGTATATCAATTTAGACTGGATGTCAGGTATTTACCATACAAAAAACCAGAGAAGTAGACCTCCAGTAAAGTTACTATCTTTAAGAATAATACGGTAAGCATCTAAGGAGGTCGGAAACTCGCTAGTCCACTGTCTGAGCCGGGATAACCCGGTAGTGTTACTATTCTGGGCCGCTGTATAAGTCTCTGTTCCTTACTCCGGTGCTAGGGCCCCCCTAGGGGGGGGTCAGGGCCCTCGGATGACGGTGGGGCGCTAGGGGCGCGCGTCGCGCTAGGGGCGGCGTCAGTCCTCGTCCGAGAGGGGCTCGTACTGGGAGCACAGCAGCGGCGCCGGCTCGGGGCCCGGCGGGGGGGCCGAGGCTGGCAGCGGGGAGGGGCCTGGGGGACAATCGTGTTTGGTTATTGTTTTGGTTTGGTGAACAGTTTTGTACTTAATACGTAAATTTTACAATAAAATAATAAAAAAAAGTAATTGAAAGCTGTGCCTGGATCTTTAGTATTCTAACCCGCCAATCATATCTACACTAATATTGGAATGAGGAAAGATTTGATTGTTTGTTTGTATTAATAAGCTCCGGGAAATATTCTTAAAAACTCGTATTTGTAATGCGGTACGAAGTTCGCCGTGTCAGCTGGTAATATATAAATTCTCATTAGAGTTACATGTTGTAGATAAAAAAACATGGTTTTTATCAAATAAAGGCTAAAGCCCAAAATTATTTAAACTAAGAAATAGCCTCAAATAATCAAAAGAAAGTCAACTTCCAAATCATTTTTAATCTAGCTAACGCTTTGGTTGCCTTTTTTGGTGCAATAAAAAATAACTCACCGTCAGTAGAAACAGGGGGCTGCGGCGGCGGCGGCGCGGCGGCCACATTGAGCGCCGAATACGGATACGCGTACGTATGCGGCGGCAGGGGCACCGGGGCCTGCACCGCCGGGGGGGCCCCCGAGCTATACAGCCCTGGCTTGGCCTCCGTGCCCCCGGAGCCGTACAACCCGGGCTTGGATTCGGCGTCGCTGCGCATGACTTCCACGATGCGATGTGTGACGTAGTCGTAGGCGGTGAGCACGCCGCCCGCGCCGCCCGGCGCCGCGCCGCCGCCCGCCGCCGAGCTGTAGCGCCGCGCCGGCGCCGGGTTCCTGTTAGAAAGGGGGTTTGTTAGTGGTTTTGTTGAGAGGGGAACGGATACTATTTGTTTTTTTTTAATAAATTCGAGTTGAGGTAAAAAGAAAATGTCTCAAAATTCAACACATAATCCCTAATAAGGCCTAATCAGCAAGTTTACAAAAAAAATTATAACACAAAATCAAAAAAAAAATCTTTACGCAGATTCCATTGTTTCAAAAAATAAACTACAGTGAAAGACTCCACCAAAAACTCGAATATCAGTGTTGGAAAAGAAACCTATTTAAAAAAAAAACCTTCAATCATGTTTTGTGCCACGCATCTATTACCCTGGCATCACAATTATTTCTTACACCCTTAGATTCACGACAAAACAATAACCAAAATCAACAAGCCTCCCTAAACTAAGGTCCCAAACCCTCACCTATTATGATGGTTGTCGGGCGGCGACACGGGCTCGATGTAGGGCGCGTGTTTGGGCTCGGCCCTCTCTGTTCTCGGGCCCCCTGCAGCCCCCCCGGGGGCCCCTGCTCCGGCCCCGTGCGGGTACGACTCGCTTGGCGGAGGCTGGTAGCGACTGCTGAGGGGAAAAGAGGGTTTGTATGTTTTAGTAATTTTTAATATTAAAATTACCCCTGGCTCCTGATGTAAACTACTAAAAAAACTAAGAAAATTGTTTTATTTTCAGTAAAGGGTTTTTCCTTTGGCGATCTTAGGGAGAGGCCTTTGACAAAAAGTAATCGTTTCTTAGTAAAAAAATCACAAAATAGTATAGATAAAGTCGGTTCTTAACATAGATAAGAGTAATTCTAGAAAAAGAAATATTAGCACAATAAAGACGAATAATAATATCTTTTTTATAAAAAGAGACTCGCCTTTAACGAACTGAGAAAAACATAATCTGAGAACTTCCTCTTTTTCGAAGTCGGTTAAAATAGGTACTTAAACCTTCTCCAGAATGTAACAAATAAATAACTGAAAACCGCATCATAATCGGTTAAGCCAAACGCGAGGTAATCGCGGACAAACATATAGGTCAAACTAGTAACTTTCTTTTTTGAAGTCGGTTAAAAACACTAATAATTTAAAAGATTTCTATTCTTATGTCGTAATATACAGGGTGTTTCTGACAAGGCGGTAATAAATGAAATGGGGGGTTCGGCACAGCATACCTAACAACTTTCCCAAAGCAACATCGGGGTCGAAATCTCAAAACAAAAATCAGCCGTCCCGTACATTGACCCCGTCAGCTGATCGAACCAATGTATGGAACAGCTGATTTTAGTTTTGAGATTTCGACCCATGTTTCTTTGGGAAAGTTGTGTGTTATGGTGAGCTGAATCCCTCCTTTCATTTATCACCACCTTGTGAGAAACACCCAGTATAAACAAAAATTTTATCAAAAAGTAATCAACATAATACTTACTTATGCACCAACCCAGCATTAATGGGACTGCAGAAGTCCCTCGTGATAATATTCGACGCCAGGTCCCCCAGCTTGATGCTCGCGGTGTGCGGCTGAGGGGCGGGCGGGGCCTGCGGGGCGGGCGGCGCGGGGGGCGCGGGGGGCGGCGCGGGGGGCTCCTCCCGCTCCGGGGCCGAGGGACGCTCGGGCCGCTCTGTTGCCGCACCCTGTATAATGAATGATGAAGCTAGTTAGTACTGAGGGAGGCAGGGAGTGCCGATACTGTATCTATATTATCTTCTATCTACACCCTTTATCTATACCAATAAAAAAGAGGAAAAATTTGATTGTTTGTTTGTTTGCATTGAATAGGCTCCGGAAATACTGAACTGATTTGAAGAATTCTTTCACTGTTGGGAAGCTACACTATCCCCGAGTGTCATAGGTTAGGTTAGATTTCCAAAACAATTAGGGATCCTTACCTAAACTCAAATAATGTAACCCAAAGTGCATTTTATTTCTGTTGTTTACATATTTTGACAGGTTGTTTGTTGTTGTTATTTGTTTTTTTTTTTTTTTATTCTGGGCAGTCATAAGAACAAAGTCTATAGAGCCAAGTCTTTAGTAGTATCTTATATTCTATGGCGTAACGAAGTTAGCCGGGAAAGCTCGTAGTACTACATAGCTGTGGCTGGACGAGTCCCACTCACCGGGTACCGCTGGTCGGAGGTCTGGCTGATCTGGTGAGTGATGATGGCGTCGATGAGGGACGCCGCCGTCAGCGTGCCCTCGGGCCGCGCGCCCGCCGCCGGGGCCGGGGGGGCCGCCGGGGCCGGCCTGAGGGGAACGAGGGTTTGTTAGTTAAGGTAAAGCATACCTAGTAGTACGACGTAACACTTGCGATTTTAACCGACTTCAAAAAAGGAGGTTACCAGTTTGACCTGTATGAATGTTGTGTATGTTTGTCCGCGATTATCTCGAGTTTGGCTGAACCGATTATGATGCGGTTTTCACAGAAGTGTTTGTTACATTCAGGAGAAGGTTTTAGTACCTATTTTAACCGACTTCAGAAAAGAGGGAGTTCTCAGTTTTATGTAAGTATGTGTCAAATAATTGAAGGCGGGTCTCTTTTTAAAAAAAAAAGACATTATTCTGTATTCCAAAATAGCTCTTGTTCTTTGGTAATACAGTCTAGGGCGTACGAGACCATAGACAAATCTGTAACGCCGTCCTGGACCGCCACTGTACTAGGCTGAAATTTTGGCTTATATTCACTTCAGTATTTTGAGTTTACTCGCTCAGGGTGCAGGGAACCTACATGCAAAATTTCAGCCCGCTACGCCCAGTAGTTTCGGCTTTGCGTTGTCTGTCAGTCAGTCGGTCGGTCGGTCGGTCGTAATTTTTTGATTTTGATTAATTTCAGTGGTTTAGTAAGAAAATGATATATCTTACTTCTCAGGCTGTTTCCTAGCGTCGTGGTGCGGGGTGAGCCGCAGCTTGGGCGGCGCCGCGTACCCCCCGCCCGCGCCCGCGCCCCCCGCCCCGTGCCGCCCCCGCTCCCCGCCCTCCGCCGTCGAACTCTAAAATATAACAACACTATTAGTTACAATATATTTTCGGTTTGACAACTATGTAACAAATAGTAGAGAGACCGACCGAAGGTTCGGTTTCGGTTTCGGCGAGATTCGGCTAAAACTTCAAGTTTCGGCCACAGTTTCGGTTTCAGTTAAAAAGCAGCCGAACCTTTTGCCGAAATCAAAACTCAATGTTCGGGCGTCACTCGGCTCATCTCGGAAGAATTCGGCGATGCGAGCGCGGAGCTCGATCGCACGAAATGCCCCGTGCTCCCAATTTTTACAAGGCCACGGGAGTTTCGGTTTCGGCCGAAACTGAGACCTAGGCTGAAGGTTCGTTTTCGGTTTCGGCTAAAAATCATGTTTCGGTCGGTAAGGTTTTAGTACCTATTTTAACCGACTTCAAAATAGAAGAAGTCATCAGTTGATGTATATATACATTATTGAAGGCGGGTTTTGTAAAAAAGAAATTATTAAATTTACTCAACCAGAATACGCCAGGAATGCAATATGTGCAATTATAAAACCGAAAATTTTGTATTTCGACCGTGTTTCGCTTTCTTTCGAACACTAAACATTTTGTTATACAATTTTATAAATGTACATTGGCTTCACATTACAAGGCAAACAATAAATTAATCTCAAATATTTTTTTTTGTGAAGATGTTGTTAATAAAATACATACCTGCACATGTTGCTGATGATGGTGATGCCTATCATGCATCATTTGCGCGTGCTGTTGCTGGGCGTGCTGTTGTTGTTGCTGCGCGTGCTGTTGTTGAGCATGTTGTTGTTGAGCGTGCTGTTGTTGTTGTTGAGCGTGTTGCTGTTGCGCGTGTTGTTGTTGCGCGTGTTGTTGTTGCGCGTGTTGTTGTTGAGCATGTTGTTGCTGCGCGTGTTGTTGTTGTTGTTGGGCATGTTGTTGTTGTTGTTGGGCGTGTTGTTGTTGCGCGTGCTGGTGCTGCGCGTGTTGTTGCTGGGCGTGTTGTTGTTGTTGATTGTGGTGTTCTATCGCCTGGCGCTCGTGCATTGCGTGCGCTAGGGCCCTGCGAAAGAAAGTTTGAAAATTAGACAAAATACAATTTTAGAACTCGCGTTTTGATTACATTCTATTCTTTTAGATAGGTATTAATTTTCGTAACTGACTTTTATGTAAGTATACTTATTCGTTTTCTCGAAAAATATTTCATGTCACTTGATATGGACCAATATAATTGAAAGAAATAGTAAAGAAAAATAAGCATATTGGTTAATTTATTCCACCCTACTTCCAATTACTAAAAATCATACCTTTCTCTACTCTGTTGCATGGCTATCTGTCTGTCCCGCTCTATGTACTGAGCCTGCTGCGCTCGCCGGGTCTCTCTTTCTAACACTTGGTACTGTTGTATCTGTTGCTGATGGTATTTCTGTACCATTTCTCTTTGCATCCTCTCTTGTATTCTGTTATAAATATTGGTATATTACTATTGATAGTTTAAGGAAAGCAGAGGTGAAGATCAGGGGTATAACATGGGTCCAAAACTTCAAACATAAAAAGCCACACAAACTTGAGTCTCTTCAGAATAATAATAATAATAATAATAATAATTTTATTGGAAAATGAATAAATTTACATAAAGCTTAAATAAAATTAATCCTTATATTAATTTACAAAGCTTAATGACGTCTGAACTAGGCTTCACTTTATAGCCTGTATCTCAGTCTGAGCTATAACTATCTTGTACACGTATTATACTTATAAACCTTCCTCTTAAAACACTATTAACACGTTAACTGCGTAACGGGGTCTCCAGAACCCCGTACGATGTTGTCACTCAGTGCGGGAAGACAAACATAGTGTCTGTCTACTCTCTGGTGCGTAAGCTTTATCTTTGCCGTTTGATGCCGTGTGACAGAAATAAATATACATTTGTGTTTCTTACTTACCCTCTTATTCATAAAAAGTTAAAGAGCATTTTAGTTATTTGACGTATGTCAATTTAGACTGGATGTCACGTATTTACCATACAACAAACCAGAGAAGTAGACCTCTAGTAAGGCTACTTAAAACCTACACTATCTTTATGAATAAGACGATTAAAATATTATCAAGTTACAATTTAATATTATACGGGGTCGAATCGACCCCGTCACGCATTGGAATGCAATTATTGCTTTATAGTGCAGAACGGGATTTATAACACGCTGTAAAGATTGAAAGTGTTCCCGTACGGGGTTCTGGCTTAGTCACAATAGTGCATCCGCTTCTCATGACGTGCTGTCGATAATTTTTGTAAACTATGAAGCGATTAAATTTTATGTAGGTTCAAGGAAATGTTGTTGGTTTTAACGAGCAGTTAAGACAGAGGTTATCGTGCAAAACTTTTTGTTGAAAGCGTGATCACAGATTTAGGGTCATGGTACAATGCAAAACATAAGTTGCAATCATTAAGTTCTTGAAATTGTTATAAGTTTAATCCTATGATTCTTGTTTTGTGTAAAGTTATAGTTTCTATTCTTTTTCAAATAATTATTTTATTTATTGTAAGGTAAATTATCGTTTCTTTAATTCCCATCACTAGTATTTTATCGATAAAACTCAGATTTTTCCCGAACCCCGTGTTTTTCGTTTTTTGGCGCAAGTTTAGTGCGATACGGGGCCCAGTAAAGGCCCCGTATCGCACTAAACTTGCGCCAAAAACGTATTTACTTTTCTTTCTTACTTTATTAGATAGTGTCGTATTCACTTGCGAAATGAGTATGATATAGCTTATTTACTTATCTATGTGTTGTAACACCAGAAAAATGAAAATAGCACGATTCCATAAATTTATATGTATTTAAAGTAAAAAGGTGTACGGGGCGTATTAAACCCCACTACGCACAATGGCGTAGTCCCTATAAAAAAAAAAAACAATAATAATATTTGATAGAGGCGTGGTACCTGATGTCGTGCGCGGGCAGGAGCGGCGGCTTGCCCTCCTTGTGGTCGAGCTGCCCGCGCGGCACGGGCAGCGCCGTGGCCGCCGACGCCACGTCCACCAGCGACGAGAACGCCTCGTGACCTGCACACCAATGTGTTCACTACTTAAACTAGCTCGCTAACTTTGAATACTAACATAACATAACATAATGTGGGGATGCCTGGAAGAAATCGCTTTTAGCAATAAGGTCGCCCGTTGTATGCAAATTCAAATGTTCTATTATTATTTTTTCAACCTGTTATTTTACTTATTTAGTATCTTACTTTAAAGTGGTTTTTACTTTTACTTTTACATAACATAATCTCACGCCCTTTATTCCTTGGAGGTTTAGGCAGAGGGTACCAGCTCAAGCCAGACCCACGATTAGCCGAGTTTATTATATGCTTTATTACCAACGTGAGGCGGGGCCAGCTTGTCGCCGCGGTCATATCGACCACTACTGCGGCCGGGACCAACGGCTTCACGTGCCTTCCGAAGCACGGAATCATCTTACTTTTCGGACAATCAGGTGATTCAAGCCTGCAATGTCCTATCCAACCGAAAACAACCACAACATGATTTTTGTGAGAAATCAATATGTGGTGAATACTATTTCGTACTAATTTACTTTTCATACTTTTATTGTTTTCTAGTGCATGATTGACCATCTTAGATTAGATTAGATTAATTTACTTCAAACTATCATATTCATATTACATACAAAGTTTTATTATAAAATGTCAAAGTATAATGTGATCGTCAAAATAGAGTACAAAAATTATATAAAAAATAATAAGTAGTTACTTGTTTTATAGATTAGCGCTAGTATTGAAGTGAACGCTCCTTTTAACGTACCATAAGGCAACATAAAAGTACAATAAGGCTCTAAAAGTACCGTAAGAATAAATAAGATTACCATAATATGTCCAATTAAAATATCATATGGCTCAATAAAAATACCTTAAGCTCAATAAAAGTCTCATAAGGCAAATTAAATTACCATAAGGGCCAATAAAAGTACAATTATGCTAAAAAGAAGTACTATAAGGGTAAATAAAAGTACTATTAGATTAAATAAGAGTACCCTAAGAACGAGGGGTTCACAAAGCGACATTAAAAATGTTTAATTAAAAACATAAGAAATTATCTATGATAGGTATTATATCTGTCTTCTCTCTCTTCTCTCTTGTACTTTTTCCTATCAGTTTACATTTATACAATCAATTCATTTAAAATATTTAGATCGTATTATTTCACGATCAAAAAAAAGATAATACTTGTTTTTTTTTTCTGAGGTTACAAATTGAAAACCTCTCATTTATAAAAGTACCTTAAGAGTCAATAAAAGAGTCAGATTGTACTAACCAGGCGGCGGGTAAGCGTGAGGGGTGTGCCTCTGTATAACAGAGACAGATTCCCTCCGCTGCTGCGGCGAGTACTGCTGCGCGTGCGGCGACGGATGCGACGGATGGGTTCCCGGATGGGACGCCGGGTGGGACGCCGGATGGGAGGGCGGATGCGGCGACGGATGCGGAGGCGGATGCGGCGACGGATGCGACGCGGGGTGCGACGGTGGTGATCTACTGAGAAGATACGATTTTATTATTAAAACGCTTATGTTTGCAACGGTATAGGTTTCGTTTAAAGAGCCAATGTAAATCCGGCTCGAAGGACCAAATGTTAGGTGACGGACCAACCATAAACTTACTACAATACCTACTTAAGTACAGTGGCGGTCTAAGTCAGCGTAACACTTCCGGTTTTTATTTATTGCAAAATGCTCTTGTTCATTGGTAATACAGCCTAGGGCGCACGAGACCATAGAAAAATCTGTGGCGCCCTCCTAGACCGCCACTGTACCAAAAGAGGCCGTTTTTTAGGAACACTTTGTAGCTTTTTATGGTCTCTTACCTAAAAGCTTTATAAAACAATGCCCTAAAATTAATAGGCCACATTATCTAATTGAATACTGAAAAAAAAAAAAAAAAAAACACATTTTTGATATAATTTGCCCTAGTTTAGAAGATATTTTTTTCGCTGGTGGCGCTACTTTAGCTGTCTGTCTTAAAGGCAATAAATCCTTTCAATCCTGATCAAATAACAAGCAACAAAACCCACCTGTCCCTCGCTCTAGCGCCGCCATGCATCTGCTGCGAAGTAATAAAGTCAGCCATAATGATCTGTCGTTGTTCCAGTCCGTACGGGCTCCTGTAATAAACTGCCGCGCCTCCCCCCGCCGTCCCCCCCGACCCCACCCCGGGACTTCTGCGCTTGTAGTAGTCCAGGGAACGCTTGTCCGGACCTCCTAGGACGGGAGTGCCGGCTGTTATGGACCCTGCGGGGAGGTGATAAGGTTTAGTTTACTCTGATCGTGAAAAATATATAGATATCACAACAAAAAATATTATTGACATGCGGTTTATAGCCGGTCAATAATGAATTTTCACACATTCTTCATTATTTATTATCTTTATGATGCATAATTGTTACAAAAATAAAAGATTAAAGTGAAGTGGGTTTGAAAACAAGCTAGCCTAGCTGATTAGGTCAGCAAAATTAGGTAGTTACATAGGTACAGCTTTTTTATATGTGAATTTACTTGTCGGATGTATTAAAACTCAGTATATAAAACTTGGGGGTAAAGTAATTCTGCCTTCGGGTGATGTTACAACCAAGTCCTTTTTCCCTCACAACGCTCGTGAATAACCCTTTAAACTCTCTGCGCTCAAGTTTTAACAGACCACCCTCATACATAATATATATCACTTTACACCCTTGTAGCATGAAATACTTCTTTTTTGAATAATAAACACTCATCCAATCCTTTGATATAAACAGCCAACATACCAGGTTTATGATCAGGCGGGGTCCTTCTCGCGTCGAAGCGTGACTCCACAGGGGTCCCCAGGGTGATGGAGCCCTTGCTGCCCGGGGGCCCCGGGGGGCCCGGCTTGAGGAGCCCCCGGGGCGCAGGCTTGGCCTTCCCGTAGGGCTCCCGCTGCGGCTCCGCGCGGTAGTTCGTGTATTCCGTTGAGTTTCTATAAGTCTGGGAAGAGAGATTGATCTTTTAGCTTTAAGTGTTTTTACATCGATAGAAGTTTAATAAATACTCATGGAATCTTCTTCTATGATAAAAAAGGAAATTTTTAAATAAATTAAATGTTAAATTTTTTGACAAGAGCTATAAACATTGTTTCTGTAAATTTTCAAATAAATTTGGCAGTAACTCTGTTTTTGTCCGCCAGTATTTCATTTCACACTTAAACTTAAAACTACTGAACCGATATTGATGAAAATTTATAGGTGTTACTTAGATTAAAACCACGAGACAGACACTCGATGGTATTATATAAAAAATTACAAGTTATGAAAAAAATTGGATCTTATGCGTTTTAAAGGAAAAATTACGCTCGCCAAACAACGGAGCGCACACAAGTTATACTTACGCATGATGCAAAATAACGCATTTTTCGAAAAATTTAAGAAACTAAAACTCACAGGTTTAGCAGGATGGTGAAACGACTCTGGCCTGCTCCTCTTCACGCTGAGATCCAGCAGCGGCTCCGGACGAGGGTCTAACTGCAGCACCACCAGCCCATCTTTACTTGGGTCCAGGGTTTGCGGAGGTGGGGCTGGGGCAGGTGTGGGAGCCAGGGGCGTGATGGTGGCGGGGCGGTGTGGGGAGCGTGGGGCGGTCGCGTGGCTGCCTGTGGGGACTACGCTGAGGGTTGCTAGCGACTCGCGCCCTGGTATTGAGGTCGACACCTGTATGGATAAGTTTAGATGTTAGAGTAGAATCATTTGACAGAGGAGGGCTCGTTTGGAGGCCTCTCCGGGCGACTATTGTCGTAAGGCAAGGCATACATTTGTTTGCCTGAGCCAATTGGTGGGCACCCTGAACTACCTCGCCTCTCACAGTATAGGATACTTTACCAAATAAGGTATCAATATTAATTAGATTAGTCTAATTGACTTTCAATAAGCGATATCTTGTATCCTGTATTGAATAAATCTTTTTTTTTTTTACTTTTTTTACTTTACTTATTTGAATAGCGTATTATTGAAGGTACCCAGCACAGGGAGGTAGCTAGGCGGTGACTTTTCAAGGTGGAAGCGGCTTGTAAATCTACTCTAGTGTCGCTTAATTTATTAGATCGCGGACGACGCACTCTTAAGAGCCAGTTAACAGCGATGCTAGCGCCATTCGCGAAAAAAAATAATATCTTCTAAACTAAGGCAAATATCAAAAATGTGGCACAGTATGACACTAGATAATGTAGCCTAGTATTTTTAGGGCACTGTTATATAGCTTTTAGGTTAAAGACCAAAGGAAAGCTACAAAGTGTTGTTGAAAGTGGCCACTTTTAGCAACAATCTGTGTATAATTTTGTTTTTTTAAGTTAGGACTACTTTACTGTGCTCAAAAAATACTAAGCAAGATTATCTAGTGTCATACTGTGCCACATTTTTGATATTTGCCTAAGTTAAGAAGATATAAATTTTTTTCGAGAATGGCGCTAGCATCGCTGTAAACTGGCTCTTATTAAAACACACAAAGCAAAAAAAAACTCTTTCACCTTATTGACATAAGGTGGCTTCCCCGGCCCAGACTGAGAGGTCTTGAGACTGATCTCAATCATATTGTAGACCATGTCGCGGACTGTGAGCGGAGGCGAGCTTGGGACCGTAGGGGCCGCGGGGGGCGCGGGGCCGTTGCGGGAAGGGGCCGCGGGAGGCCCCGGTTGTGGCGTGGGAGGGACCGCCTGAAAGATGACATACATTGAAATTTTTGTATATGTCGTAGGAAGATATGATAATTAGTTTTTTTGCAAAAAAAAAAAAACTGGGGATTTTGCGAAAACCCGGAAAATTTGATATAAGGATAAATTTTTTCCAATCATCCTGACAAAAAGCAGGTTTTTTGCAAATAAAACTAGTTATCAAAACTTCCTACGATATATTGGCCATTTCATGATACGTACGGCCAATATGATGATAATTATCATAATAATAAATTGCACAGAAAGAGAAAGGCGCAAAAAAGGTGTATTCGAGCGATATTTCACTTAAATTCTACAGATAGCTGCAAAGATATTTTTATAAGATATACAATTTTGACTCTACCATCTTTGTATATTTATGAAATTGTAGTTTTTGTGAAATCAAACTTAAATATTTTTAAAACATCAAATAGAGATCGTCACCCCCACAGAATTTGTAGATTTTCGTCTCATACTGCATTATTGACCAAGAGTATCCTGGGAATGGCGCCCACTATTTATAACAAGCTTCCTAATAATTTGAAATGTCTTAACATCAATAAACTTAAATATCATTTGAATAAAATGTTGACAGCAAAATGCTACTACCAAATTAGTGATTTTCTTGCAGACCATTTAGAATTTAAAGAATAATACTTGACGAGCTAACACTATTGATTTTTATATAATATTATCTGTAAATATAGTTTTTAAGTGTAATTGGCATATTAGAGATACTAGTTTAAAAAAAAAAAAAAAAAATTGGTATGCTTTAATGGCAAAATGTAGTGTACTTATATAAGATAACCACCTAAATCGCTTTATGTAAATAATTTGATTCACCTGCATTTTACAAATAAATAATAATTTGAATTTGAATTTTTTTTGAATTTGATAACGATGATGGTGATTAAGAAGAAAATTATGATGGTTATAAGGTTGATGATGGGTATGATTATGAAGATGATGATGATACCTTGTTAGGCTCGGACTCCTCATCAGCAGTCTCAGTGGCAGACGAGTCGTACTCGTCGCGTCGCGGCGGCGGCGGCGGCGGCGGCGGGGGGCGCGGGGAGGGCGCGGGGGACTCCGCGTCGTCCGTGCTGCCGCAGGAAGACGACGAGTTGGAGCCGCGGGCGGAGCCCCCGTCCGGGGTTGTTAGCTCTAGGTTGAACCTGGTAGGATTAGTTTTGTGTTAATGATTGGCTATTTTTTAACCCACGAACGAAAATTCAGAGGGGCGTTATAAGTTTAACGTGTGTATCTGTCTGTCTATATGTCTGTCTGTGGCATCGTAGAGCCCAAAAGGCTGAACCGATTTTCGTTTAGTTTTTTTGTATCATAGATAATTTTAGACCGAGTGTTCTTAGCCATGTCTGATGAAGATCTGATCAGCGGTTTGAAGATCATCATCTCTTTTCTAGGTGATGAGGGCATCTAACTAGCTTCCATATGTCCGATCGTTTTGAAACTTGGTGCCATGTTACATCTATGATATTGAAAGTATATGGTGAGGTAACCATGACCTGATCAGCCGTTTGAAGATGATCAGCTCTTAAATAGTGGATGAGGGCATCTAACTACCTTCCATATGTCCTATCGATTTTAAATTTGTTACCGTGTTACTTCAATGATATTGAAAGTATATGGTAAGGTGACCATGATCTGTTTAAGATGATTAGCTCTAGTAAAGTTCTAGTTAAGTTGATGAGGGGTCTGACTGGGTCGGGGGTTTTTAATTTTTTTTATTGTAGTCTCTGTACGACCTATGTACAGATTAGCCTGGCACGAGCCGTCTTATTCGTCAATTTGAATGGAGAACGTTTTATTGTTACAGTTTGACACTAAGGCATATTGACAGTCAGTGTTTGGAGGCTACTTGGCCGAGTATAATACTCGTACAAGTCGTTCCCGAGTACTCATTATCCTGGCTGTAGCCCTGAAGTCGGAACTCTATTATCTACATCGATTTTGAGCGGAGAACAGTTCAAAGTTACATTTTGACACTTTGGAGTGCATATTCCCAAAACACAGTTAAGTACATTAAATTACTTTTTAACCGACTTCAAAAAGGAGGTTATCAGTTTGACTTATATGTATGTATGTTGGTTCGCGATGTCTCGACTTTGGCTGAACCGATTTCGATGCGGATTACACAAAAGTAATTGTTACTTTCATGAGAAGGTTAGTACCTATTTTAACCGACTTGAGTAAAGAGGAAATTCTCAATTTATGTATGTGTAAATTTAATGAAGGCTCTCTTTTTGCTTAATAATACATTATTTTAGACTATGTACTTATTTAAACCTACCTTTTCTTATAAGTAAAGTAGAAAGCCTTTAAGCTGGCCGCAGGTTTTCCCGAAGCCGCCGCCATGCGGTCCCAGGCCGCTCCATGTTCCCTCAGCAAAGCCCTGAACCTGGACGCTTCCTCCTCCGTCGCCTCCGCAGGTCCTGAGCCCAGGGAATCCAGCCTTCTTGTTATACGCTTGAAGCAGGTTAGGCAGCATTTGGTCAGTTCCGCTGGTATTTCTGTAAACGGTTTTTGGTTGTTATTTAATGATTAGACACGCTATGCAGAAGAGACATTAACATTTTCTTCTTTCTTGGCGGTAAAACTCGTACTCTAGTATCGTAACTGAACAATCTAGCAAAGGACAAAATAAATTAGTGCGTGAATGAACCTTTCATTGGACTTAAATAACTGCGCTGACATTAAACGCATTTAAATACAGTTATTGACAGGGGTCAGATCCGGCTTGAAGGACCATGTCTAGAATTTTTTACTTTGAAATATATAAAAACACACTTATACACGATTAAATAACATACATGCGAGTACATGGCCGGGTGGGCAACACACACAACTGGTTCTTCACACAAATTACATTCACAACAAAAATAAGTAATAAAACAAAGATAATAAAAACTGATAAGGCTGCGGGGCAGGGTGCATCTGCAGTCAAGGCCACTTTCTCGCAACTCTGCTATTTTTTTATTAAAAACAAATACCTACAACTATTTAATTACCAAAAGTAAACCACACAGTAGACAACAGAACACAATATTAGAAGGTTAAAAGTAGTAAGTTAAATAAAATGTATCTATCAATAATGTATGTATCATTACTATTTAAAACGAGCCCATTTTCGTGATCCTTGCAGCCGTTTTGAATGTGCTAGGTCATATACTTACTAATAACTTCAAACAACCCTTCCTTCGGAAACCACGATATACTCGGCAAGTGTCGCGTGTCCTCTAGGGTGAAGAACTATCTATCTATCTAGGGTGCCCGAAACATACACCCAGACCGAAAACAAACATCGATATTCATTATAACAATGTTCGCCCCGCCGGGTATCTAACCCAGGTGCACACGCATCTCAGTCCACATCACTGCTAACTGAGCTACGGAGCAGTCATCTCAGCTACATGTAAAGACTTATGGACTTGGCTACTCTGGTCTCATTACAGATGGGTCCCTTGAAGTGGGCAGGCAGGTCGTGCCAGCTCGACACATGCTCTTTTCAATCAATGATGTCGATAATCGCCGTTGTCGAATACTCGATGTAAAAACAACTTACGGAACTCGTCACAAATAGGTCTCTTGACGTGGGCAGGCAAGTCGTGCCATCGCGGCGGCAGATGCCTGAGCCGCCTGGTGCGCGAAGGGCCGGCGCACGCGGCCAGAGGGCACCGCGTGTAGCGGGACGACACGCAGCGCACGTGGCACGGCTCGCACACGCGACCGCCCTGTTCAGGTGTGAACAAGAATTTGGTTATGAACAAGGGATATCATTATTAGGCATTGGCTATAGATGAACCACATTACTCGCGGTACAGTGGCGTTCTTAGACGGCGTAACACTTCCGAGTTTTCTGTATTACAAAATAGCTCTTGTTCTTTGGTAATAGAGTCTATGACGCACGAGACTATAAGCAAATCTGTTACGCCGTCCCAGACTGCCGTTGGACAATAACACATAATAAGAGGTAGGTGGGGGCGTATGTATGGTGTTTTTGGGGGCGTCGATTTTTTCCTAAAATAATTAATTTATCATGTATTTAAATAGTTTTTGCTAACTGCTGGGTAAAAAGTTTTTTTTTCACACAATCTGACGTCCATAAAAGTCACAAGAATATTTTCAATTTTGTGTCGAGGGTGCCATGGACACACATTCCATACCCATTTTAAATAAACAAATTGCATTCAGGGATGTAATCCGTAATTGAAAATTCTCTCGACAGTGAGTGGGCATCAGTGATCCACTCAATGACACACTAAGGTGTCAAACAAATTAAAGAAAGCATAGGCTTTTGATATTATAAATAAAACGAATAACAAAACCAACCTCTTCCCTTAATCCATAATGGTGTGCCCGCGACCTAGAAACGTTCCTAGTAGCATTAGGCGCCCCGCACACGGCACAGTTGACGCTCACCGTCGGGGTCACCGGCGTGATGGACGTCACCGACGCGGCCTGTGACGTCACTAACGTGACTGACGTCGCAAGTGACACGGGCATTAGTGAGGGGCTGACGGAGTTGGACGGGGGTGAGCGTGCGGGTGTGGGGGAGGTGGACGTTATTGTTATGGGGGGAGGGGTGGGAGTTGGTGTTTGCGTCGGCGCAGGTGTTAGACGATCTGTCGCTGCTGTTGACAAGGAGAAAAGGTTTTATTAGTTTTGTTTTATACATTTACAATTAACATCCTACTGGATGAATGTTTGATTCAAGTAAAAACTATTGAATGAATTTTAATAAAACTTAAATATCGGAAAAACACATAGGCTAAAATTTATAAAGATACTAGTAGACCCGGCGAACTTCGTACCGCCTAACCTATTACTAATTCCACTTAAATCACTTCATCTATTAAAAAATAGGCATCAAAATCCGTTGCATAGTTTTAAATATTTAAGCATACATAGGGACGCAGGAAGCGACTTTGTTTTAAACTATGTATTGATTTAATGTGATAAGCTTTTCGAAATTGCAAGCTAAATAAATAATATTCCATACATAACCAAAACAAATCTCAGAAACAAACTGCAACAAAGTTTTAAACTGAATCATTCAGTTCAGAAATCACAGCTGTATGCTATCCAAACCGGATTATCCTGTCTGCTAAAATGCAAATTGCAGCTTAACACCTGCTGAACAAGATTTAATTTACGCTGAATTCAATTATAAAGCATTCTGCCTGCACTGCTTTATCTAAAACTAGCTTCACGTTATTGCTTTGCACGTTACCTCACGTTTAACTTATATGTTTTCTTACGGATCTCTAATTTTATTCCACTAAAAACCCTTAGTTTCAATGGGACTTCTGACCGACACGACAGAAGAGGAGCAAGAGTTGTATGACCCACGGTTTTACGTGACTTCCGAAGCATAAAGCATGAAAGGGATGGTAGATGTATTCAAAGTCTGGAAAAATCCCACGTATGTATGGGGTATGTGCCGCTACTGGGGATCAAATCTCGAATTCTACGTTTGGGAGACTCACGCGTTATACCCCCGGGCTATCACCTATGTCTTCCTACCTATCTTTAAGGATTACACCCTACATCCAAACATATAATCTTTACCTCTTGATTATCAATCAATATATATAAAACTCTTCCGTTACTGACTGACTGACAGACAACGCAGAGCCGAAACTACTGGGCTTGGAGGGCTGAAAGTTGGCACGTGAATACCTTGGGGAGTGTAGGTGAGCACTAAGAAGGGATTTCCCGAAATTCCCACGGGAACGGGAAAAAACGGGATTTTTGTGTTAATGAGAAATCTGCGCGGGAAAAACCGCGGGGCAGCCTCTAGTTAGTATAGATAAGGCATTATGAAATTTTCAACTTTATCGCCTAGGTAATATAGTTGAAGCGGTATTTAACTCAATACAGTTAAGTACTGCAAAACAGAAGTTATTCTAGTATTAATACCTCGTGCGGAGTGTCAATTTGCAAGGCAGAATAGTAACTAAACAAGCAAATAACGCCAAGCGACCAAGGACACAGGGGAACGAGTTTAACCGAATGTTGGCCCTAACTGCGATTTAAACTGTCCAAAGTTTACAGAATTTGTGAAATGCTTCACTGTCGAATTAGGGCTTCAGACTAGTAGTTGAGCGTAGCTTAGCACAAACACACAACAATATAACAATAACGAGAGTATCATTTATTGTCATAAAAGATTATCAAAGGATTTCTTTGTACAGTGGCGGACTAGGAGGCCGTAACAGATTTGTCTATGGTTTCGTCAGCCCTAGACTGTATTACCGAAGAACAAGAGCTATTTTGTAATACAGAAAAACCGGAAGTGTTACGCCACCCGTGTCCGCCACTGTACTAGTACACTTGAGTTTGGAAACAAACAACTTGAAGTAAAAATACTCGTTATTGCCGTGTGGAGGTGGCATAGAGTAAAAGGCTACGAACGGAATACCAAACGGACGGGCCTTCTTCGTTGAAAAACTTGTCGAGTCCACAAAACCGCCCGAATATAGACTCTAGCTGCATAGTGTCAATGGAACGGCTGTCCAACCAAATCGACTGACAAGAGCTAGAGACGCAGGACCCACGCGACACGTGCCTTCCAAAGCACAGAAGCGATTTTGGATAACATTCAAAGTCTGAAAAAGACTCAATTGTATGTTCCGCCCTTGGGGATCGAACCTCGGACCCATTCGTTTAACCCCTGGATTACCACCGCTACATAACTGCCCAGAACAATACTGCCGTCCTCAAGCTAAAAGGCGGTTAAGTGACATTTGGTCGATTTTGACATTTTGATGCAATAATACTTAAAAAAAAATCCTCTATCGATCTATCTTTGAACTGTTAATTAATCTTTTATCGTTACGAAAATAATATTTGTTCAAAGGCGGTTAAATACACATAAAACAAAAACAACAATGCTTAAAGGCGACTAAGTAGCATTGCTAAACTAAAAGGCCACTAAAGAACTTTAACGTTTGTATTAGTCCGACTTTATCACTTTCGATACCTGCCTTCAAAGCGGCTATCAATTTTCTGCAAGCTTAAAGGCGGTTAAATAACTTTAGTGGCCTTTTAGCTTCGTTTTTTGCAGGCTATACCTAATACAAGTACATAACTAAAAAGTGGTTATATGTGAATGTCTATCTAAAAAGCAGTTAAAATCACTTAACTGCCTTTATGACATGCATTCTTTTCTCCTTTCTAGTCTTAAATAACTGAAGAAAGTGGTGGTATTAAATACAAAAAGTATAATGAATACATTTTTTTATTTTTTACATATCTAAAAAGCAGCTAAGTTATACTACATCGCTTAAAGGCAGTTCTTTGCATTGCCTCTTCCACGTTTTTTTCCACTTGCATTCGACATTTTCTTGGTGTTAGACGGACAAAGGTGACGACAGTGAATAAAGTGCGAACCAAGATCACAACGGACGGGAGGCGCGGCGCTTTTATCGCATTCCGAAGTACAATTTTAAGTTGTTCAAATTTTTCGACGGTAATGTAAGTACAATTTTTGGGTTCGTACTGAACTGAACCCTCACCAATAATGCATCGGCCGTGTCAAACCTTGAGTTGGTATAAAAAATATCGATTTTTTTTCCTCATCTGAGTCAGTGTTAGCGCCTAACGATGGTGCCGCAGCGGCAGTTTTATATGGTTATTACCAATGTCTCCGCTTCGTCTCATGGGGAGCTCATACTGGGCGCCTGCGCAACAGCGCTGCTCCGTAAGTTTCCACTAATATAATATTATTTCTTTGTAGATTTTTTTTAATGAGATATCCACCGCTGTTGTACTATATAGTATAGTAGCGTTACAGATGCGAATGTCATGTTAAAATTAAGGTAGAGAATCCACAGAAATTCGCACGCGTGCACAAATATTAAGCCCACTTTTATTACAGAGCAGAAAAAAGAAAGATCACTTACTTATCTCAGTCTTCAAGCATTATTCCAAAAGATCGTCTGAACAATTTCAACGCGTTGGCAGTTGACATTTATTCAAACGAATAATATAAAATGTATGTATTGATATGAAATGTAGCTTTGCAACCGGACCAACTAATTAAGACAATGAACCTGATGTGCAACAAAACCATGGTTCTATCACTACACTTTCAACCTGTGGCCGATTAACAATAAAGTACTCTGTCATGGCTTCACCAAGCAAAGAGACAGAGTGTTCATATGTTGAAGATAGAATTAAGTATATGCGGTTTTTACTCTAATGACTCGGTTGGTGATAAAAATTATTGCCTGACTCAGCAGACGCAGACTTCCAAGAATCATCATCGTTCGGGGTAGATCAACCAAGAGGGTGCCGCCAGCTTATAAAAAGCGAAGGAGATTGGCTAAAAAGCATTCACACACGCAACTGCAATCGATGATAGGATTTACGCCTGTGCAGTGCAAACAATTTTACTATCCAAGCCATGCACCGTAACGAGGATTCTACGTGAACTATGAAATACCTAAGATAAACTACCAGTCACTTCACAAATCGATTGCCAAAATACTAAACCACAGTTTCTAAAAAAACTATTTATCTAAATATTAAAGAACGACTGTGTTTAGTTAACAATTTAAGTTAAGTTCACTATATAAATGTGGCAAATTTAGTTCATGATATTAAACTTACTTAAATGGTTAAATACTTAACTTGATTTTATTACCCTATTTTTAATTTGAATATATGAAGGAATGCATTAATGTTAAAACCTATATGTAATAAAATTATTTAATAATTTTATTTGTTAGGTTAAGCTGTCCCACTGCTGGGCATAGGCCTCTTTCCCACTTTCACACGCTTCCCTGTCCTGAGTGGATTCCCACTAGGCCCTATATAGTGCGCTCACAGTACATCGGTCCATCGCTTCCTGGGACGACCACGTCTTCTCTTGGCGTGGCCATGTGATGATGTGTGACCCATTTAGTAGTTGCCTAACGATTGGAGTTCATACGGGCTATGTAGCCAGCCTCTTATTTTAATTCTGCTGCTTTTTTAGCTACATCCAGTATTTGAGTTCTGGAGTGCAGTTCCGTGTTTCGGACTTTGTCCACCAATTGAACTTCCTATATTCTGCGCTCCATATTTGTCTGATAGACCTCTCGAGTTAAGAATAAAATTAAATATTAGAATAAAATTATACAGACATACTTTTTACGGTATTAAATGATGATATACATGACTTAAATTATTATTTGCATTACATTTAAAGCAAACAAAAAAGTTTTATTTTGTTACCATTCAAATGGTAAATTAATATTAAATACAAAATGTTGATTCTTCGTAGTTGATGTTATGTAAAAGTATTTATTAAAAGGTAACCTTTATAACAAAAAAAACCTATATCAAGACTGTCAATGATATGTACTAAATAAATAATATTGGCATAGAATTCCACCATCCCATCTCCTTCCCTTTCTTCCATGGGTGTCGTAAACGGCGTCTCAGGGAACATTTCCAAACTTCCAAAGGATGGGCATGGGCAGTTCTGTCGATGATCATGCTGAGCCGGCTTTGTTGAATCCTTCAAAAAGCCATACTGCGATCACCAACCCGCCTGCTAAGCGTGGCGATTACGGAAAATCCCCTTCACAATATCCTTGTAGCAATCTATGTGTTGGAGACATTATTATCCAACAGTGGACTTCTTTCAGTTGAGATGAGTATAAATAACCCTACTTGGAAATACAATAAATGGTTATTCTTTAATTGAATTCGTTATCTTCTTTTTTATACAATCAACTAACATTTCGTGGGTTTCATAAAAACCCAATGAGGGTACTACCTAACTAGAAAGCAGTTTCAAAAAAAGGTTCCGCTTTTTAGTTAAGTAAAGTTAATTGAGTAATGTTCGTTAAACAATAAATCACACGTTAAGTAACAAGTACTTGTCTAAATGGCGGCAAAAATCTGATAGCCGCTTTTTTGTTATTGAAGATTACAAGGTAAATTAATTTAATGCTAGACTAAAATGGCGCTTATAATTGAAACTGCTTTTTAGCTATGGAAATGTTGATAACTTATGGTAATAAAAAAATGTTTACGTATTTTTTGGAAAAAAGCATAACTATAAGGCAGTTATAGGCCTATAGCCGCTTTTTAGGTTGAAATTTCAGAGAAAATTATTAAAATGTTACACCACTAAAAAAGTAAATAAGAGTTTTATGTATGCAAATACCACTTTTTTCAATTTGAGCTTTATTGAGGAAAAAGTATAAAAAAATATCTATCGTTTGATACCAAACAGTACCACTAGAAATGTATAGAAAAGGAACAGCATTTTTTTCAAAATATTCCCGCGTTTTTAGCCTCTAACTCAAAACTAACATTTTGCACTTAACCGCCTTTTAGTTTGAGGACGGCAGAATAGTTAAGTATAAAATGGCACTGTATAGGCACACTTCGCAGAAAAAAGCGCGTTGCTTCGCGGCACAGCCGAAACTCGTGTACGGTGCACGCGTATCATGCTTGTGTGAGTGAGATGAGACGTGCGACGCTGCATTTTTTGTACTGAGCGGTAACTGAAAGGTGACCGCGATCGGGAGCCGCACTTGCTGAGGGAGGGTGTGCCTATACTGTATGTAGTACTATTTATTATACTGTGGTATAGGTAGCATAGCAACATTAAAACTCGATCCAGCTCGACTGCAAAATACAGTGTAAACTGCAACTGCAGCGGTTAACTCAATGTTTTAATAATTCACACAGTAGGCAGGGCTGCTACTGCCAGCTGCCTGTTCTCTGAGGGATTATACAGATTCATGTCAATGTTAGATTGAATTCGATTATAGTTTTTCGTACTAGGCTTAGACTAGCCTGCCTTTTTTATGTCTTATGTTTTTTTTTGTGTAACGTTACTCTCCAGTTTTTACTGGTAAAACAGATTAAATTCGTTGGGCAAGGAGGGCCACTGAGTAGATTTTGAGACACGCCAAAAGACGCCGTGGTCGCCCCAGGAAGCGATGGAGCGACGAATTGGGAGCACACAATAGGGACTGGTGGGAATCTGTCCCAGAACAGGGAAGTGTGGAAGGAGGGGAAAGATGCCTTTGCCCAGCAGTGGGGTAACATAGGCTAGTAATAATAATAATACAGAAATCTCGGTGTACCGATCGCTTAAGAGAATCGGGCACCAGGCTACAGACTCTACTAATTGCTGTTTGCTAAGCAAACAGTTACCGCTCATCCTACAATTACTCGCCCAACTTTAATTGCACCAACTAATTAGATGGAACGATTCGTCAGCTGTTATACCTATTCGACTGGTTTTCGGATACTATATATGTATCTACTTAGATAACCGTATGGAGGTGGCATAGAATACTACCCTCTATCACGACTAAAAAAAAAAGTATACTACGCACAGTATGGGCACTACCTGCCTACATCAGCAAGTGCGGCTTCCCCGCGCTCGGTTACCTCTCAGTTACCGCTCAGTACAAATAAAGCAGCGTCGCACGTCTCGTCTCACTCACACAAGCATGATACGCGTGCACGTACACGAGTTTCGGCTGCGCGCGAAGCAACGCATTTTTTTCTATAAAGTGTCCGAGGTGTGCATCTACTAAGCCATCTCCTTTCATAAAAGTAGTAAAAGGCTACTAAGGAACCACCCAAAGGAGGGGCAGCATCGTCCTTCATTGAAAAACTTGAACAGCCACACAATACCAAAAAAAAAAACCTTCCCTCCATTAGGTTATTCATAAATAGCACTCTCGTATAAGTTTAACACAATAATCCATGCAAAGAGGCGTCATCCAATTCGGACGCGTTAATCCCATCGCACACGGACACACGGTCTGGCCCCTGTTCCGGTATTCCGTGTGTGGCGAGGATTACACGACTGGCCGGGGATTAAACTGCTTTACGGTGCCTTTACGTTTTAAATAAGCCAGGTTATAGGTAACTAACTACCCGTATCATCAATACATAGTATACAATGAAGTAGCTTTCCGTGTCTGTCCCTATGTATGCCTAAATCTTTTAAACTATGCAACGGATTTTGATGCGGTTTATTTTTAAAGATTCAAGAGTAAGGTTTAAACGCATAAGTGCATAAGATAGATATAACTTACGCGGTACGAAGTTCGCCGGATCGACTAGTTATTCATAAAGATAAAGTAGGTTTGAAGTAGCTTTACTGGAGGTCTACTTCTCTGGTTTGTTGTATGTCACAATTGACATATGTCAAATAACTAAATTGCTCTTTAAATTCTTATGAATAACAGTGTACATATTTAAGTCCCTACGAGATTTCAAAACAAAAAAAAATTATCGGTCAAGAAAGATCCTAGATCTTTATCTCACAGTAAAAGCTAAGTTGCCAAATTTTTATATTTGCCATGGTTTAGTAAATATGAATCGTTTTTCGCGGTTAGCACTAGTTTGGTTGTAATAGGGCTCTTAATAAGCACTATAGCTAAAATCTAGCGTTTTAATAATTTAATTGACCTAAAATTAAGGCGACCATTGTAGTAAGGCGAGGCAAACTGAGTCAATTGGTGGGCACCCTGAACTATCGCCTCTAGCAGTAGTAGGACACTTTACCAAATAAGGTATCAATATTAATTAGATTAGTCTCAATAAAGCTATATCTTGTATCCTATATTGAATAAATCATTTTTTTCTTTTTTTTTACTTTACTTTTAATAAAACCGTTTTCCTCTTAATAAATAAATCAGAATAAAGTACTTCAGCATTTTTTTTACAGTACATTTTTTCTATTTGCAATAGAACTCTCCTCTGGTGCATTCAATTCCCAATAACAACATACAAACAACAATTTGCAATGTCTGTCTGTCTGCGTGTCTGCAAACAGAAACAGAGCGGCAGATCCCAGCGGCTTACCGACTATGATCGTCACAGAGCTAGGGTTTGTTCACACTTAACTCTAACGATATTATACCGTTTATGAACCTAAGCTTTTATTTACTAGAAACTTTGCCCTATAAAACATGGTGACCCCAAAACTAAATTACTAGTTTTGTCCCTTAAAATTACAGTAGAAAATAAAGTGGCAGAACCAATTTTAACAGCGTATTTTCTTCATTTAAGACTAAATGAACAAAATAATTAGATTTATGAGGTAAATAGTGTTCTGAATTTTTGCTCTAGACTAGAATCAAGAAAGTTCTAAGCTACATGAACTTGGTAGTATCATAGGGCTTGAAAAAGAGGCGGGAAACTCCTAACGAGTACCCTGCAGCCCCGGGGGGAGCCGCAGGGTTATGTGGGGTTCGCATCGCACCCACTAAAAGCCCGCCGGTGTCCTTCTCTGCTGTTAGCAAGGGGGTCACGGGGGATCTTTCGATCTTTATGTTCACAGACAGAGGGAGAGGGCCTGAAGACCAACCGTGGCGATAATGGCTAACCCTCCAGAATATTGGTCCTTGTGCGGAGCGACCTGGTGAGGAGCCCTATGTTCAACAGTTACCGTCCTTCGGTTGTTATGATTATAAGAATATATAATACCTTTACCTAAAGTAGTGACCTAAAATGGTGACCTAAAGTTGTAACCCCGAAACTAAACTATCGGTGAGAGTAAGTGCGGCTCCACCCTAACCCCAGTGCCCATCGGAGCGCGTAAATTTAACGAGTACGCTTAGTCGCGAGCAAACACGCGGCGAGCGCTAGTCGTCGGATAGCGAATCAACTTGTACTGTCAACAGTTTGCCTGTGAGACGAGGGACTCCATCGTTATATTTAATGTTTTAATTTGTATAATTAATTACAGTTTTAGAACTAAGGTATACTTCTAAGAATTTTGTAATAATCTGAATTTAAGTCCATACGATATGCAATTTAATCATATATCAGCACCAGCTTTGCTGACACTTGTAAAATAGTTAAATTTGTAAAGTCGAGGACAGCGTCAGCGTAACACTTCCAGTTTTATACCCTATGTGGTAATTATAAAGAGGAAATATTTGTAACAAAACTTCAATGTAAGTAACCCAATCTTTGAGATATAAATTTTTAATAAACATAAATAATGATTGATTATCTAGGACGCAACCATTTTTATTAACACCAACTAACAGAGACAGCACTATCAATAAGCATTTATTCCACTCTATTATTGCCTATCTCCCTCTCTATAACCACAATTGCTAGTACCTATCTAATTCATCTTGATTCACGGCAATATTCCCGCTTTTATATTCTCCAACAGTGACTCCCAGAGGAACGCAGCAACAATTGCCCGTATTCAGTCAAAGCTGGGGCCCCCTGAGACACGGTGTCCTCGAGATTTTTTGTCCTTGCCTTGCCCCCCCTGTATACTCTTTTACCCCCCGGCAAAGGTAAACATTGAGTTTGGGATACTATGTGTTCTGAATCGAGGTTTGTAGTAAAATCGAATTCGATTCGAGCATTGTTAAAAAGGACTGCGTACATACAACAAAAAGTTTATTCATCATTTCAGCCGTAAGACGTCCACTGCTGGACATAGGCCTCCCTCAAGGCTCTCCATCTGTACCGATCGCAGGTGGCCTGCATCCAGCGTGGACCCGCAGCCTTGCGCAGATCATCCGTCCGTCCTCAGTGCCTGAAGACGAAGGTATTTAACCAATGTGTGCTGCCAGTGATGACATACGGTTCTGAAACGTGGTGCTTCACTATAGGGCTTATGAAAAAGTTTATTAATAACGAACTATCCCGGCTTACTTCGTTACGCCATAGAATATAGATACTTCTAAAGACTTGGCTCTATATACTATGTTCTTTTGCCTGCCCAGAAGGGGCGAATAAAAAAAACAAACAACAATAACAAACCACCTGTCAAAATATGTAAATAACGGAAAAAATATTGCACCTTGGGTTACATTATTTGAGTTAAAGTAAGGATCCCTAATTTTTTTGAAAATCTAATATAGCCTATACCACTCGGGGATAGTGTAGCTTCCTACCAGTGAAATATTTTTTTAAATCGGTTCAGTATTTACGGAGCCTATTCGTTACAAACAAACAAATCTTTCCTCTATAATATTGGTATAGATTAATTAATTATCTGAGTGTTATGCGTTATAATTATATTATTCAATTTAAATTAAGTATGTCAAGGTCAAGGTTTGGAAGGAGGAGAAAGAGGCCTTTGCCCAGCAGTGGGACAACATAGGCTAGTAATAATAATAATGTCAAGGTTACAAATAAGATTAACTATTAACTCTGAACTTCCAATGAACGAAAGTTCACTCTTGAACAAGCTGGAGATAAAGAAAGAGGGTTTCCATACAAAACCCAAATAATCTTTGTATGTTTAGTATACGTTTTTGGATTAAAATTTAAAAGCTTGCTAACAAACATATGGTTCTGGATACCCGTAGTAAATCCAAACGCGTTGATAAACTTTTCTTCTCGATAACGCAAACCCTTAACCCTTAGATAGCAGACCGCTACAGAGTTCAAGTGGTATCCCTCCAAAATACAAAGACGGGCTTAAAAATTATTACATATTTTATTCATGTCCAAACCAAACGAGATAATTCAAGTAGCGCGACCCGTGGGGGGTAACGCTGCTTTTATATAGATATATTTTATAAAATCCCTTACTTAACAAAGAAGGGACACCTTTGATAGAAGCTCATTCAACGCATCGAATTTTGTGATCTTTACTAATATTATACCTCAATGCGAAAGTAACTATGTCTGTCTGTGTGATACGCAATTATACCTAAACTAATGAACCGATATGGCTTAGTTAGAGCCACAAGCACAAGACGGCCATGAGATACTTTTTATCCGACGGGAACGAAAAATTTGGATTTTTGTAGTAAATGACGCGCAGGAAGATAGTAGAAGTCGTGGAAAACTTTAACTTATAGTGGGCAGATTTGCCAGTGTACAAAAAAGAGCGTACAGTGGCGGTCTAGGTCGCCGTAACACTTACGGTTTTTCTGTATTGCAAAATAGCTCTTGTTCTTTGGCAATACAGTCTAGGGCTGACGAAACCATAGACAAATCTGTAACAGCCTCCTAGAACGCCACTGCACAAACGTACTTTTTCGGCTGTTAACGGAAATTTAAACAATTGACTCTGCACCCACGATGGTCAAACCCCAGCAGTGACCATGCGTCGAAAACAAAAGAAATATTTCCAAAGTATAAAAGACGAGCTATCCCGGCTTACTTCGTTACGCCATAGAATAAAGATACTTCTAAAGACTTGGCTCTATAGACTATGTTCTTTTGACTACCCAGAATGGGCGAATAAATATACAAACAACAACAATAAACCACCTGTCAAAATATGTAAACAACGGAAAAAATATTGCACCTTCGGTTATATTATTTGAGTTTAAGCAAGGATCCCAATTTATTTGAAAATCTAATATAACCTATGTCACTCGGGGATAGTGTAGCTTCCTACCAGTGAAATAATTTTTTAAATCGGTTCAGTATTTCCGGAGCCTATTCGTTACAAACAAACAAACAAATCTTTATAATATTAGTATAGAAGAAACATTGAAAAAGTTAATAAAATAAGTAATAATTCATTCGGAAATATGTCGACATTTAAAACAGCTCTTCTTAAGCCAACGTCTTCAGAGCGTCGAGGGGACAGTCTGGCCGGAGACAAGGGCACTTCAATTATCATGCAAATAAAGAGCGAAATAAAGAGCTTCTTTTAGATATACAACTTTATTTAAAACGGTGTAAGTTGTAAAGCTATATTTAAAGTTAACGAAATCTAACACTGCTTGCGTTGTGTCACATACATTTAAGTTCTCACAAAATAGGTGCGTTATTCATTATTAAAACTGATTGCCGTCCACTGCTTAAGAGCCAGTTAACAGCGATGCTAGCGCCATTCGCAAAAGAAAATTATATCTTCTAAACTAAGGCAAATATCAAAAATGTGGCACTGTATGACACTAGATAATGTAGCCTAGTATTTTTAGGGCTGCTGCCGGTCCTTCGGCTGGTCCCTTAGTCGCCTAGTTATAAAATAATAGGAGGAGATGGGGTGGTGGAATGTTATGACGCCACAACAGGGTCAAAAGATAAATTAATATACTTTAATATAATTTGATATTTGATTTGATATTTGACGGTTTTGTTTTTAAATCTCCCATTCTGAGCGGGCAAAGTAACATAGTCCATACAGCCAAGTTTTTAGTGGGTATGTAGTATATTAATAATCGGGCAAACTTGTAAACTGAGGCGATACGGAGTTTGCCAGGTCAGCTAGTATAGTATATGGAAAAAAAAAACAACAATTTCATTTTCTCATATAAATTTGTATGGCGATAAGAAGTGCGCCGACAGCTAGTTAAAGATAAACGCATATAGGTTCTGATTTTAAGATATTCAATTTACCTACTAAAGAGAACTGGCAAATTACATATTGACCATCAAAGAGGAAAGCGAATCAATTAAACAAATTAATTAGAAACAGCAAAATCAACGCGACGAGATCCAATTACGAGTTTAAACAACTCTAAACCAACTCTTTAATTATTTCAAGGAATTTATTTTTAAAAAAAATTTGGAACACGATGGGTGACGGAAATAAAAGTATTACAAGATTTTGGTTAATAGTCTACATAGGTGGCATCAATGTCACTATAGCTCTTTTATACTGAGATAGAACAAAACAATATTAGAAAATATCGTATCAAAGTTATGTTTTGACGATATAAGGATAAATTTAAATTCGAATGGCTAAATAAATGTCATTATGATAAGAATATGTGTATCTATACCAATATTATAAAGAGGAAAGATTTGTTTGTTTGTTTGTTTGTTTGTTTGTAACGAATAGGCTCCGGAAATACTGAACCGATTTGAAAAATTCTTTCACTGGTAGGAAGCTACATTAACCCCGAGTGTCATAGGCTATATTAGATTTTCAAAAAAAATTAGGGATCCTTACCTAAACTCAAATAATTTAACCCAAGGTGCAATATTTTTTCCGTTGTTTACATATTTTGACAGGTGGTTTGTTGTTGTTGTTTGTTTTTTATTCGGCCATTCTGGGCGGGCAAAAGAACATAGTCTATAGAGCCAAGTCTTTTGTAGTATCTTATATTCTATGGCGTAACGAAGTAAGCCGGGAAAGCTCGTGTTAAATAAGCCTCTCTACGTTATAACGGAAAAAGCCATCAAGTGCAACTTAACTACGAGGCTTTTAAAATACTTATATTTTCCAGTCAGTACTACTATTACTATTGCAAATGAAAATAAGAATGAAAAACAATTTGAAATGCAACAAGTATACATTTCGGGTTTACAGATGGATCTTTTGTAACACAAAGTGATTCACCTATAATACCCGTAATTTATATGACGAAGGAAGATTTAATAATTATATTTTTTGAAAAAAAAAACTAGGGATTTTGCTAAAAAAAATAATTATAAAACATTTTTTTTTTCTTTCTTAGGATGATTGTAAAAAAAAAATCTTGTATCAAATAATCCGTGTTTTCGCTAAATCCCTAGTTATTTTTGCAAAAAAAAACTAATTATCAAATCTTCCTACGACATAAAACATAACACATGTAAAAATTCGTTCCAATTTCATTGCGAACGGCAATAGATCCCCATGACCACAAACCTACACCAACAACACACTCTCATTCATCTCACAAACACCCCATCACTATTCAAGCGATTCAATCTAACCATCGCGTTTTTAAAACACCGAGCAAACGCGTCGGGCGCGTCATTAGCGAGTCAGCCTTTGCGGCGGCATGCTGTCCCTCTACCGAGCCTGGCTGGGCCCCAGCCCTTGCGTGGCCCGTCCGGGGCCGCCCCCGGGGGCCCACCGACCTGTCCCCCGCAGGGCCCGAGCCCCCACACCACCTCCCGCTTCACCATCGTCGACCACATCCAGCGAACTCGATGTGGAGCGAGTCGAACCAGAACCGAAGACAGAAAGAAGGAATACTGTCTTGGATATAGCGTCCTGTGACGGGCCTGTGCGTTTTAGTCGCGTCTTGAATGCAGCCTATCGCGAACAGTCCGATCCGAACTGGTGTCGGCAAAGAAAGAGGTCTAATATTCAGTATTATCCATGCAAGAGTTGCGGGTGCAAATTCCCGTCGTACTACTTCGTTCACAAGCATAGGAAGATGTGCCATTCGGACGAGCCCGATGTTCAGAGGCCACAGGAACAGGAAGTGGCAGTGTCAGAGCCGTCTGCTTCCGGGATGAATTGACAGTGTTTTGTTTTGAAGTATTGAGGTACATATCATTAAGTTTAAGGTTTCAAGAGTGATGTTTCAAAGTTCTAGTCATAGTTTTAAATTGCCGTTGTTAAATATAAATTGTAAATTTAGAATTAAAAAAGGTATGTAATTCAAATGTTTCTCTTTATTTTTTGTTATTTAAAAAGAAGTGCTTAATCAGTTTTTTTTTTAAAGTAGGTACCCCGAGAAAACAAATGCATATAATATTTTTACTAATTTACTAACTTCTCGCAATTTCCATTCATACTGTAAAATCCCAACAAAATCTTTATTAATTGTAGCCTACTTACGTGTTATTTTGTGTCATTAAAATCCATTTAGTAGCATTTTTACGTGAAATAGTAACAAACATTTATACTTACAAACTTTAGCGTTTTATAGTAGTAGGATATTCAAAATAACAATTCTCTAGAGACAGAAAAACCTCTTTTTTCGTTCTTGATCGCGGACCACAAAGTTTAAACTAAAAATATTTAGCTTGCCTAAAAACTGTACATTGGTAACTCCACGATATAAAGCTATTTTTTTAAATGTTTCACTGCTGTATAGATGCTAATTGATGAGATAATAATGATAATAATAACACAATAAACAATACACAGCCGCTGACTAGGAAGAACCTGTATCTAGGGTGCCCAAAACATATACAATACAGAGACGAACATTACACCCAGAACGCGATTCAAATATCGAATTTAACCATAAAAACCATAACAATATTCGCCCCGCCATGAATCGAACCCAGGCACAGGCATCTCAGTCCACATCACTGCCAACTGAGCCACGAAGCAGTCAAAAGATAATTGATTTTTTACAAAAAGAGACCCGCCTTCCACAAACTGACACATACTTAATTTGAGAACTTCCTCTTTCTCGAAGTCGGTTAAAATAGGTACTAAAACCTTCTCCTGAATGTAACAAATACATTTCTGAAAACCGCATAAAAATCGGTTCAGCCAAACGCGAGATAATCGCGGACAAACATACTTTACATAAACATACATACAGGTCAAACTGATAACCTCCCTTTTTGAAGTAGGTTAATAAAGAGCTAAACTCAAGCGACTTACCAGTCTCGGGCGTAGGCGGGGGCTGCGTCGGTGTATCGGGCTGCGCGGGCCGCGGCGTCGCCGGCGCGGACGCGGACGCCGGCGTCGCTAGCGCCGTGGACGCCGGCGTCGGCGTCGCTGTCGTCGCTGTCGACGTCGGCGGTAACGCTGGCGCTGGCGCTGGCGATGGGGCTGACGAAGGAGGTGTTGGCGCCTGGGAGGAACATTCGAGTATTATTAAGGGCCTCTACGAGTTGGATTCTTTCCCTCCTTTCCCTCCCACACCTCTCAGAAGAGCGGGACCATTCCGTGATTTACAAGTGAAAAATTATTTATTTAAGCCTGTATTAAGAGCCAGCGATGCTAAAAAATAATATCTTCTAAACTAAGGCAAATATCAAAAATGTGGCACTGTATGACACTAGATAATGTAGCCTAGTATTTTTAGGGCACTGTTGTATTGCCTTTAAGTTAAAGACCAAAGAAAAATACAAAGTGTTACTAAAAGTGGCCACTTTTAGTAACAATCTGTGTATAATTTTGTTCTTTTAGGTTAGGTAGGACTACTTAACTGTGCTCAAAAAAAAACAAAGCAAGATTATCTAGTGTCACACTGTGCCACATTTTTGATATTTGCCTTAGTTCAGAAGATATAATTTCTTTCGCGTTTAGCGCTAGCATCGCTGTAAACTGGCTCTTAATACAATGTAGTAACCAAAAAAAAACTATTTGAAGCTGTCTGTAATATTGTCTCGAATTTTATAACTGTCTTAAAATTGACGTTAGGTGGTAACTCTCAGTATGGCGCGAAATTCAAATTTTTTCGCGTTTTTTAATTATTCTGGCGAAAGTAGTAATTTTTAATTAAGTTTTAATGAATTCGCGTATGTAAAAAACCATCTCCCACATACCTACTGATTTTGTGTCTAAGGACATAAGGGCCAAAAATCAAGTTTTGTCCTAAGAAAAAAAAAAAAAAAATAGACTGCTCCGTGGCTCAGTTGGCAGTGATGTGGACTGAGTAAGCGTGTGCACCCGGGTTCGATTCCCGGGCGGGGCGAATATTGATATGATGAATATCGATGTTTGTTTCCGGTCTGGGTGTGATGTTCGTCTCTGTTTGTGTTTCGGGCACCCTAGATACAGGTTCTTCCTAGTTAGGGGCTCTGAGTGTGATGTGTTAAAAAAAAAAAAAAAATAGGTCTATAAAAACATAAACTCACCGGTGTTGTCATAACAACGTCCGTACTGACAGGAGGTGTCGCGACTCTCGAGTCCGGCGCTGGGGTGTCGTCCGGACGAGGGGAGTTTAGTCCGGACGCGGGGAGGGGGGCGGACGACGCGGGGGGAGGTGACGGCGGCGGGGACGTCCGACTCAGGTCCGTCCTGGTGACAAGGTGAACAATTTGTTAATAATAATAATATTACGCATTACACTCGGAGCCCCTTACTAGGTACTAGCCAGAACATCAACCCACCCATATACTCTATTTCACACTATTAAAGGGCACAATGCCATGAAAATGGGTAGCTTAGGCTTTTGGTGCCTCTATAACCTGTATATAGGGTCCCCGAACGAAACATTAAAAAAATACAAAAACGCAACCAAACGCAGGAAACTAATATCGATATCCATAATAATATGAAGTATGTCTTGAGTATATATGGTTTTTGGGTTAGACAGTAAAACCTAAAGGTACAAAGTTATAGGGAGTAGTAAGTGTATATAAGCACCCTTTACATACATAATATCACGCCTTTTATTCCCCGGAGGGTTAGGCAGAGGCACCGGCTTGAGAGACGGACCCACGTTTAGCCGAGTTTATGCTTTATTACCAACGTGAGGCGGGCCAGCTTGTCGCCGCGGCTATAACGACCACTACTGCGGCCGGGACCAACGGCTTAACGTGCCTTCCGAAGCACGGAATCATCTTATCATCTTCTTATCATTATCATCATCTTTCGGAAGCACCCTTTAAAATCTCAATAATAACAATTAATGTAATTAAAAGTAGGCACAAGGGGTTGAAACAACAGCCGACGCCGCGTTAACCCCTGGCAAACATAATTAGCACAATTCATCCCTTTTAATTAAGCCGAATACTAGCGCTGACCTAGGCACCACTCTCTATAAAAAAAAAAACCAAAATTTCTAAACTCTTATACTGATAAATATTAAAATTCAAATTATCTAAGTGTACAAAGTTTTTGCTTTTAAGAACAAGTGTTTTTAAAAGCTGACGGAGGTTTTGCGGATAATAAGTTATTGTACACGATGTTGCTCTGATGGCGGATTCTTCCAGAATGTGTTAAGTCATAGCTATAAAAGTATAATTTAAAAAACAATTTACGGTAGAGACGCTGACTTCTCATACTAGCTTTGCTAGTGTCAGAATACATCTGTGCCTCCTGTGCAAAGTGATACATTTCAAATATCGGTACTTTTCAGGAGAGACGAAACAAGTTAAAAAAAAATCTAATTCATGATTTTATTTATTTATTAGGTAGGTATACAAAATCCACAAGTTAATTTATTCTTAGTCAATAAATATACATTTTAAAATAGGACAATGAAGGAATTATATTACATAAGTATTTATTTCTTCGCGAGCAACAAATTTAGAAAAAAAAATTCATTTAATAATTTAAATTAATAGTGATAATCGAAATACAACACATAAGAATGATAAAGAAAATAATTGTCTTTGATTATGCATTAGAGGTTTTTGGATATTATTTCAGGAATTTCAGAAAATCAGGAAAACGTTTCACTTATATTTAACAATTTACGATAGAGACACTGACTTCTCATATGTATTAGCTAGTGTTAGAATACATTATATAGTGCAATAAGAGCACAGTATTCACTGACTCATTTAGCGGAACCGTTTTATAAACAAAATTATGCAGTGTCCTTTCTATATTACGTTACCCACTCGCAGACCAACTTCACGCAACACCAAAAAACAGATTCCAATCACCTAAAAATATCAATAAAAAAAAAATAACTCGTCTATTTACAAAATACCTAAACACATAATGGCTTTTCTACTATAACACAGTAAATAGAGAGAGAGCGAGGAAAAAAATCAAAACGAGCAAACAGGTAGAAAAACGTTTATTTTTTCCAAGTAATTTTGCTTATTGCCGACTGTGTCAACATTTAACTTGGGGGAAGGTGGGTTAATAAATAATTTACAAACTATACTACAGCATTGCTAGCACAAGATTCATATTTTTTAGATTTCGACCCAATTTAGGCTCCTCAAGGAAACTTGTTAAGTATGGAGAGTAAAATAACTCCTTGAATGCATTACCGATCCTCAAAAAAACTTCTGTATATTCTACAAGATATTGTTGTTAATGCTGACACAAAAAAATATGGACGGGATTTAAAAAAAAAACTTTTTTAAACTTTGCTTGTTTACAGCAGTTTCGTAGCCATGAGCTATCGCACAACACACAAACAGAAAAGCATGGAAATAATGGTTTTTGATATGCCTGTGCGTCGGCAGGCACTTCCCTGATTATTTGATCTATCTCCCGAGGGACAAGGCTGCCGGCGTTAGGGTGCCTATCGATATCGATAAAATATACTGGGCGTTTATGACAAGTGAGCAAAAAAATTAGCTATTACAAATATTGATTCGATTAGCTGAAGGGTCAATGTTTGGGACAGCTGATTTTTGTTTTAGGATTTGGATCCATGTTGCTTTGGGAAAGTTGTTAGAAATGGTGAGCTGAATTTTAACCGCCTTGGCAAAAACAGCTTGTATGTAGATCGAGCGATTAGTGATTATACAGTGGTTTTGTTTTTCGTTCCTACTGCAACTAAATATCAATATATATAAAACTCTTCCGTTACTGACTGACTGACTGACTGACAACGCAGAGCTGAAACTACTGGGCGTAGCGGGCTGAAATTTTGCATGTAGGTTCCTTAGGGAGTGTAGATGAGCACTAAGAAAGGATTTTACAAAATTCTCATGGGAACGGGAAAAAAACGGATTTTAGTGTTAATAAGAAATCTGCGCGAGTGAAACCGCGCGGCATCTTCTAGTTTACTATAAAATCATAAATATGATTCATTTAATACAATTAAATTCAGATGAGGTGAGGGCCAGAAAAAAGGTGACCAAGGTGTAAGGTTATCTTTTGCTTTTAGTAGCTACTACCAACCTATTATGGTAAATTATAGGCCGCATTTAGGATCACGCGGGGCGTTGCGCGGGGCGTGCTGCGATTAAATCAAACGTATAGCAATGTATGAGACCTTTTACAGAGACACGTTGGCGGGCGCAGACGCGGGCTACGCCGCGGGCGACACCGCGAGCCCCGCTTCATAAAATGCTTTTGTAAAAAAATATTCGACGCGCTTATAAAATAAAATTATGAAGTATGTAGTTTTTTTAGCGAATAACTTTATTGTTATAATTTTCCATGTGAAATTGTACTGTTTAGAATTCTGCTGTTCACTCCAAAAGAAGTGACTACGATTTATTAAACAAAAATAATTAAATAGTTATTCTCATTAGGTAATTTTGCTATCGACACAGCGCCCGCACATCCCCACACCGCCGCCGGCCGACGCGGGGCGGGTTGTTTAGATTTTTCCGCAAACACGTGGCTCTCTAATTGCCTTAATTAAACCGTCCCGCAATAAAACAGAATAAGACATCAGCATTTCAATTGCTTTGCTTTATTAATTGGTATTTCTGAATTGATTCTTGCTGGGGTATGTGGAGGTAAAGGTACTTATAATAAACCCTTTTTTATTGAGCGCTCTGTGGCGCCCTGGCTAATTCTAGCTGGATTGCTGATGTCCCGTCAAAGACCAGAAGAGCCTTTACTCCCAATAAGATTTCTAGATCAATACATTGTATAAAAAAAAGTCCTTTCCGCTGTCTGTCTGTCGCTAAAATATGCAACGTATTTTGATGCATTTTTTTTAATAGATTGGGTGAATCAAAAGGAAGTTTATTTGTGTCAAACATGCACAACATTGTAATAGGTTAGGTGGTACGAAGTTCGCCGGGTCGACTAGTTTAGAAAAACCAAAAAACTTATTTTGCGCTGGAAATAAAAACCTAAATAATCATGTTTTTCAAATATTTTCCTTAACTGCGAACTTTTACGTTTATTGACGATAATTTGCTTCAGTAGTTTAATCTTTTAACTAGCCGACCCAGCGAACTTCGTAGCGCCTTCCCTATTACTATGTTGTGGATGAATTATACATATAAACCTTCTTCTTGAATCACTCTGTCCTTAAAAAAAAACCGCATCAAATTCCGTTGCATAGTTTTAAAGATATAAGCATACATAGGGACAGACGCGGGAAGCGACTTTGTTTTATACTATGTTCTAGAGGCTGCCCCGCGGTTTTTCCCGCGCAGAAGATTTCTCATAAACACAAAATTCCCATTTTCTCCCATTCCCATAGAAATTTCGGGAAATCCTTTCTTAGTGCTCACCTACACTCCCTAAGGAACCTACATGCAAAATTTCAGCCCGCTACGCCCAGTAGTTTCGGCTCTGCGTTGTCTGTCAGTCAGTAACGGAAGAGTTTTATATATATTGATTGATATTGATTAGGATTTTGCAGTTTGAAGAGGAATTGCGCTGGCAAAGCCGCGCAGAGCACACTAGTAGAAAATCAATACATATAAAACTCTTTCGTTACTGACTGACTGACTGACTGACAGACAACGCAGAGCCGAAACTACTGGGCGTAGCGGGCTGAAATTTTGCATGTAGGTTCCTTAGGGAGTGTAGGTGAGCACTAAGAAAGGATTTCCCGAAATTCCCATGGGAACGGGAAAAAAATGGATTATTGTGGTTGTGAGAAATCTGCGCGAGTGAAACCGCGGGGCAGCCTCTAGTTAAATATAAAGCAGATTGTAACAGACTGCGAACCGAACTCGTAAAACAATGTTTGCGGAGTGATAATTAAGCTATCAGCCCGTTGTTAATTGGCTGGCAAATTAATTGAAACGTTGCCGGTGTTATTACTTGTAACAGCCGTTTAAAGCCCCTTGACTCAACTCGGTACATATGTGTACCGGTGTTTAGTTCCATACTACCCACCGAAAAAGATGAGTCAGAGGATTAAGGCGGTTATCACACTGCCACGCACCACGCTGCATGTTGCGTTTCGACGCAACTACGCGCGCGCGTGGATGCATTTTCTGTGTGTTGGAATGCGCGTGTTTCTATACAAATGGAGGTACTTACAATCAACGTTAGAATACGCATTCACGCGCCACGCTGCGTGATGCGTGGCAGTGTGAAGATCGCCTAAGAGCCAGTTTACCGCGAGGTTACGCCATTCCCGAAAAAAAAAGTCTAAGACAAATATCAAAAATGTGGCACAGTATGACACTAGATAATCTTGCTTAGTATTCTGTTCTTACTGTGTACTTACTTTGAACTTTACTGGGTTTTTATTTTAAAAAAAAAACATACATTAGTTACGTGGGTCTCCTGAAAGAAATCGCTTTTAGCGATAAGTAAGTAGCCCATTGCATGCAAATTAAATTGTGTGTATCGTACATTATCGACTTCTCCGTGGCTCAGTTGGCAGTTGGCAGTGATGTGAACTGAGTGAACGAATGCACCTGTGTTCGATACTCGGGCGGGGCGAATATTGATATGGTGAATCGATGTTTGTTTCCGGTCTGGGTGTAATGTTCGTCTCTGTGTGTGTTTCGGGTACCCTAGATACAGGTTCTTCCCAGATAGGGGCTCTGAGTGTGATGTGTTATAATTATTGTATAATATTTTTTGTGTTCAATAAAGTGTTTTTAAACTTTATACTGAGTGTTTCTAACAAAAGGGGTGATTTAGCTCACCATACCTATCCATATCACGTTCCAATCCGAAAGAAACATTGAACGTTATCTTAAAAAAAATCAGCTTTTCAAAATACATTTGTTCGATCTGAAGGGGTCAAAAAGTCTCCCATAGAAAAATACTTTGATAGGATCTAAACATAGATAGAAGTCACATTAAAAATGCTTCACCGAATTAAAAAAAAACTCAAATGAATGAACGCAGGAAAGACCGCCTCTCTCTTTGCACAGCGAGGAACTTAAGAAAAAAAACTTGAAATATTCAAATGAACAATGGGAAGAAACTTTTATTGAATCAGTCGACTGCTGAAAGAATGAGTAAAATTAAAAAGTATTTTAACGTTAGACTTTCTTTAGGAATCTATAAATTGACTACCTCCATGGTTTAGTTGGTAGTGATGTTGACTGTTGAATTTTAAGGTCCGGGATCGATACCCGGCGAGAGCAAACTTTGTTATAGTGGTTGCATAAATGTTTGTTGGTCTTTTTTTTTTTCGGGCGCCCTTAATACAGGTTTTAAGGACTCTAGAATTTTAAATAATTCCTCATCTATATATATAAAACTCTTCCGTTACTGACTGACTGACAGACAACGCAGAGCCGAAACTAGTAGGCGTAGCGGGCTGAAATTTTGCATGTAGGTTCCTTAGGGAGTGTAGGTGAGCACAAAGAAAGGATTTCCCGAAATTCCCATGGGAACGGGAATAAAATGGATTATTGTGTTTAATCTGCGCGAGTGAAACCGCGGGGCAGCCTCTAGTTTTTAATAATTCAGCTGCAAACTAATTTTTTTCGGCTTTACCACAAAACAGGTTAAAAATCACAATAAATCTATCTTTTTGTGTTAAGGAGGTAATTTCCTAAATCCTGAAAACTATCAAACCGCTAACTAGACATGTGAAACCCTAAAAATTTTGAATTTAAAAGTTAATTCACTCAGCCCGAACCCCACGTATTCTCAAGCTTATAAAAGTGAGTGCTTGCAGTGCAAACATGCCGCGGGCGGAGCGTTTTATTATCATAACATAATCAATGCTAGCAGATGGGCAGACTAACTCCCTTGGGAGAGTTGATAAAAGACTTATGTCACAGTATTAATAAATAGTACTACATACAGTATGGGCACTCCCTGTCTCCCTCAGCAAGTGCGGCACCAGCGCTCAGTTACCTCTCAGTTACCGCTCAGTAAAAATAAAGCAGCGTCGCACGTCTCATCTCACTCACACAAGCACGATACGCATGCACGTACACGAGTTTAGGCTGTGCCCGAAGCAACGTGCTTTTTTCTATGAAGTGTCCGATGTATGACTACATACAGTATGGGCACTCCCTGCCTCCCAAAGTGCGGCTCTCCAGCGCTCGGCACCTCTCAGTTACCGCTGGGCGCCAAGTTTCTTAACTAAAAACGAGTGACTCGTAATTGTCTTGTTAGCGACTTAGTGAACCAATGCTGTTTTCTTTGAGCGTGCAACAGAAATTACCTTTGTTAAAGCGGCAATGGTTAAAGAAATCGCTAACAAGACAATTACGAGTCACTCGTTTTTAGTTAAGCGCGTCTCGTCTCACTCACACAAGCATGGTACGCGTGCACGTAAACGAGTTTCGGCTGTGAGCGAAGCAACGCGCTATTTTGTATGAAGTGTCTGAGGTGTGCTTATGTCGTGTATAACAGCGGCCATCTTCGACATCATTATGAGGATATGGTCACGTATCGCGTGATGCGGATTATAGTAGAAAAGTAGCCTGTGCTGACCACTGCCCCCCTCTCTAGTCTGTAACTCTTTAGGCCCTTCTCTCTTTACGAGACGCACAGGAAACTCAACTCAAGACTTGCTGCGGATCAAAAAAGACTGGATATAGTATCTCGTTTTTACCAAACAAGTACAAGCAGCCAGAGAAGTTTCCAGTTGAGTTTCCTGTGCGTCTCGTAATGAGAGAAGGTCCTAAGGAGTTAGAGACTAGAGAGTAGGTCAGTCAGTGGTCAGCAGACTAGGAGCTGAAGTATTAGGACCCACGTGCCATTCAAAGGACAGAAGAGATGATGACATCATTAGTGTTGGGTGAAGAATAAACGCAATTTACGCAACATAGTCAGACAGACAAGACCCAAAGTATGATTAGCCTGCATCTCTATGGCGCTAGAAACTCAGTCGCGCCATCTATATCATTGTTGAAACCCCAAATATTAATATCAAAAAGGCATTTTAATTTCAAGACGGGTTGATTCCCATCCTGCGAATTCCAGACAAAAACTAAGATAAGTTTACAGCTGCAACCACTAGATGGCACTATATAATTTATTGGTATCCAATTTGTACACCAGGTGAACTATTACGGCCACATTTGCAACATTGCTTTTCGTCCTCTAGATTGTCAAAAACAATACAAAAAAAACGCAAAGAGGACGCAAAGCAATATTGCAAAAGCGGCCATAATACAGGGACTGGTGTTAGTCAGGAAAGTGTTTTTTCTCCTGAAACTCACGCATGCCCAATGCAGCAGTCGGGGGCGCGCATGTGGCAAAAAAATAAGAGGAAATCACTCAGAAAGATTTTTGCCGAATCATGGAAACAGTTGACCTGTTGCAATCAATCCATTTAGTTAAAAAAAAAATAAGTAAATTGTGTGATAAAGAGACTTTCTAGAACGGTTTTACTTGAGTTTTGTGAACTGTAGGTATTGAAAGTATAAATTTGGATCTAAATCAGTGTTTGTCAGAAAACGAAAGTGCATATTGGTTGCTATTTAGATGCAGCACCATTTTGATTGGCCTGTACCAAGTAGCACTCACTTTAATGCAATTTCTTTGTCTTTAAGTTTTGTGATATGACAACCTATAAATAGCTGCCGTAATCTCAGTGATTTATAGTGTTTTCTTGGACTGTTTTTAATAACAATAGGTATATAGTGCCGTTTGCAAACCAAGATTTAAGTTCTTATAAAACAGATCTGCGTAATTAAGTGAGGTTCCCCATTTTTTTTTTTTTCTGAGTCATCAAATTGTATTTAAATCCATAATTAAAATTATGTAATTCTTTATTGGTATTAAACTAAGTATATTGTATTTTTATTTAATAAAAACCCTATTAAAAACATAGTTTTTTAAGACACAGGTGTGCAATTTTAGGTACCACACAAAAGTTACCAAAAGTGCAATATGTGTAGACAAAAGTGTGCAGTGCTCTATCAAAAAGTTTAGTGAATGTGTAACGACTATTAAAAAAAAACAACAAAAACAAAGCGTACTTGATAAAAAGTGTGTTAGGCGATACAACTGTTATTTATTTTGTGTTATTATTATTCATTATTTTCTTAATTGCAAAAAAGACCATAGTTCTTGGTATTACGAGACCATAGACACAAGTGTTACACTAAACGCGTCCAAAACTTAGTAAACTTCAATACATAGTATAAAATAAAGTCGCTTTTCGTCCCTATGTATGCTTAAATCTTAAAAAATATGCAACGGATTTTGATGTGTTTTTTTTTAATAGATAGAGTGATTCAAGAGGAAGGTTTATAAGTATAATACGTGCACAAGATAGTTATAGGTTAGGCGGTACGAAGTTCGCCGGGTCGACTGGGTCGTTAAAAACTAAAAAAGTGAAATCTTGAGCCATATAGACAAGCACGATCATTTCTAGACTGTCGACAAGCTGTTAAACTATCACCAGTTTGTAACATGTTTAGAAAAGGATCGAGCTCTGTCTAGTCTACGAATTGGTGTATTTAGTATGTGTTAATAGAAAAATAAGTGGGAAAAGAAACTAGTTTTTGTGAATAACGCCGATATGGAACTACTTGTTGAACGCGCTGTTTGTAAGTATAAATATAATATATTCTGTACATTTTTATACGAGCAAATACTATCTAGCTTAAGTCTTTCGTTTCATAGACGACATGTATAAGGGTCCTGCTTGCCCCAATATTACAAAAGGGTTGAATTGAAAAACTAGTTCTTAGTACTAAATATATAGTTACATTAATTGCACTTTAAAGAATCTGCTTGTTTACGCTTGAATTTTAATCGTCACGTTGACCCTAAACATTCTGCATATCTGGTTAGCCACGGCGAAGAAACAGGGGGCCACACGGTGCGAAACTAGCACCACTTCCGATATTTAATCATATCTTCTCACTAAACTGTGGCCGAAATTATTTAGATTAATAGAATTAATTAGATAATCTTGCTTAGAATTTTTAAGGCTCGGTTACGAACACCCTAGATACAGGTTCTTCCTAGTTAGGTTTAGGGGCTCTAAGTACTATGACTTATTTATTCATTATTTCAGTGCAAATAATCAGTTGTTTTTCATTATTTGTCATCAAGCTGTAGTGTTGCATGTATTGTTATATCGAATTAGAGGCTGCCCCACGGTTTTTCCCGCGCAGATTTCTCATAAACACAAAAATCCCGTTTTTTCCTGTTCCCGTGGGAATTTTGGGAAATCCCTTCTTAGTGCTCACCTACACTCCCCAAGGAACCCACGTGCCAATTTTCAGCTTTCTACGCCCAGTAGTTTCGGCTCTGTCAGTCAGTCAGTAACGGAAGAGTTTTATATATATTGATTTAGATCGTAAAAAATTGACTAGCTAACCCCCCCCCCCCCCCCCCAGACGGTTTAACTTCTACCATCCCGCAGCGCAGTGGGTAGTAATTAATGTCGACTGTGGTGTGCGTGGTCCGAGTTCGATGTCCGGCGGGGGTGGTAATCGGTTAGATATCGATATTTGTGTCTGGGATTTTTATTTGTGTATTTAAGTTTTCTCAAATAATTGGGAATTATGAATGTAATGTATGCAAGATTTATGTATGTGTCGGTTCGTCATAAATACTCTAGGCGTTTAAGGCAGAAAATATGATTTTTTTAGTTCGAACTTTAGTGAGATCGGTGAAGGGTTAAAAATTATGGTAGAAAATTTTGTCACACATTAAGTAACTTACATATTCATAACAAGACAATTACCATCGGTCAGATTCGACAACTGCAACCGTCGACATAATATGGTTATCCTTGAGGCCTCATTTAGGGAGACGCGGCGCGTTGCGAGGGGGGCCGCCGCGGGCGCCGAGGCGTCTACTTGTACGATATCGAACATAGGCCTATGTTAATGTTACGACGTTGACGAGCAGTGCACGCGTCGGGGCGCCCGCATTGACTGTGCCAACGCGTCTCCGTAAACGGTCTCATACATTGCTTTACGTTAGATTTAATCGCAGCACGCCCCGCGCAACGAATTGTACATAAAAGTTAAAGAATATTTCCATTACTTGGTGCATTTCAAGTAAAAAGTGATCCGTCCGCAATCCTAGCGTCAATTTCAAAGAGATATTTTTTTTTAGAGATTATTTATTAAGATGAGCTGCAGAACACAATAAGATGTAATATATACCAATATTATAAAGAGTAAAGATTTGTTTGTTTGTTTGTAACGAATAGGCTCCGTAAATACTGAACAGATTTGAAAAATTCTTTCACTGGTAGGAAGCTACATTAACCCCGAGTGTCATAGGCTATATTACATTTTCATAGGGATCCTTACTTAAACTCAAATAATGTAACCCAAGGTGCAATATTTTTTCCGTTGTTTACATATTTTGACAGGTGGTTTGTTGTTGTTGTTTGTTTTTTTATTCGGCCCTTCTGGGCAGTCAAAAGAACATAGTCTACAGAGCCAAGTCTTTTCTAGTATCTTATATTCTTTGGCATAACGAAGTAAGGCGGGAAAGCTCGTAAGTAATAAGTACATACCTGTTGGCAGGCTGCGCGGCGGGCGCGTCGGGCGGCGCGGGCGGCGCGGGCAGCCCGCCCTCCGCCGCCTCGTCCTCCTTGCTGTCGCCGGGCCGCGCGGTGGTACCTGCATCAAGCGAGGACGGGAAATGGTGAGTTTTTATATTGTATCTACTAATTTGCGTTATGCCATTGCCGATAATCAACAGCACTTTTCCCCTTTAGAGAGGGATATTGCGGTTTAAGGGACGAAAGGGTGCGAAACTGGCCCCACTTTGATAAATAATTAATATCTTCTAAACCATGTCTGAAATCAAAAATATGCGTCAATGACGCCCTAGATAATCTTGCTTAGAACTTTTAAGGCTATGTTGTGTAGCTTTCTCTTAGAAATATTCTTTTTTGAAACTAAAGTGGCCACTTAAGGCAACAAACGGTTTATTCCTTAGATTTTGAACCTGAGCGTTACTTATGCATTTATAATTTTAGTTCGGACGGATTATTTTTGCGTTTCTATTCCATCACGGGAGTCAAGCCCTACACCTGCGAATTTTGCTATATTCATTCGATCAATATTATTATTAATATTATTCGAAGTTATAACACGCAATGTTTCCATGAAAAATTTTGCTGCGAAATATTTTTTTTTCTTTATACGTGTCATTATCTTAGACATACATCACAATTCGCCCTGAACTATGAATTTGCGAATGTTCGACCACGTCACGCCTACTTAAACCATGTCTTAAGAGCCAGTTTACAGCCATACTAGCGCCATTCGCGAAAAAAAAAACAATTTTTCTTTGTATCTAAGGCAAATATCAAAAATGTGGCACAGTATGACACTACATAATCTTTTTTGTTATTTTTAAGCACAGATAAGTAGTCCTAAGTAAAAAGAACAAAAAAATCCACAGATTGTTGCCAAAAGTGGCCACTTTTAGCAACACCTTGTAGCTTTCTTTGGTCTTTAATTTAAAAATACTAGGTTTCATTAGCTAGTGTCATACTGTGGCACATTTTTGATATTTGCCTTAGTTTACAAGATTTTTTTTTTTCGCGAATGGCGCTAGCATCGCTGTAAACTGGCTCTTAATCGTGTATATTATTTTTAATAATCTTTTTGCTATTGCGCGAGTTACTTTGATTCCATTATGCTAATTGCGAATTTCAATTCGAATATCAATGCGTTAATGATGCCTTTTTACCTGAGATGCGTAGCGAGGAATGTGTTAAAAGATGCTTAGGTTCAAGGATTGTGCCAAGCGCGACATGGTCGCTTTTGGAATTTCCAGCAACCAGTGGGAAGAGTTGGCTGAAGATCGGAATGAGTGGCGTAGTCTTGTTCGCGAGGGTCAGACGAAGCACGACAATGCCTGGTTTCATATATTAAAGGCGAAACGCATGAGGCGGCACGAGCAGGCCGCACACCCCCGACCACCTGGGGGCACGTACACCTGTCGAGAGTGCGGTCGCGGTATTCACTCTCGTATTGGCCTTTTCAGCCACGAACGGAAATGGCGTCGCGATACTACTTGAATCATCTGTCAAAGATGTTAAGGCCTATTATATCTATACCAATATTATAAAGAGGAAAGATTTGTTTGTTTGTTTGTTTGTAACGAATAGGCTCCGGAAAAACTGAACCGATTTGAAAAATTCTTTCACTGGTAGGAAGCTACATTAACCCCGAGTGTCATAGGCTATATTAGATTTTCAAAAAAATTAGGGATCCTTACCTAAACTTAAATAATGTAACCCAAGGTGCAATATTTTTTCCGTTGTTTACATATTTTGACAGGTGGTTTGTTGTTGTTGTTGATTTTTTATTCGGCCATTCTGGGCAGTCAAAAGAACATAGTCTATAGAGCCAAGTCTTTTATAGTATCTTATATTATATGGCGTAACGAAGTAAGCCGGGAAAGCTCGTATATTATATAAATATAGCAACGCAAATATTTTATTCACGCATGAGTTTTTCTTTTCCGCTACCATGCGACAGAGAGAGAACTAATTTTTTGATGAAATTTGTCTTTGGGGGAAAAAAGTTTTTCATTACCTATATCTTAGCAAACCACAATGATTTTGATGTCTATCGCTTTAGCATTTTAATAATCTAGATTTATACTTTTATTTTATTTGTATTGGTTTCGTAAAACAGACCACTTTATCCGACCAATTTTTTATCACAAAACCTATGTATTTCAGAAGACTATAAGTCGAATTTTTAAAACAGGAAAACGTACAAACCTAGTTTTTTTCATACTAAAACTTAATGGGGATCGAAAATAATTAATAATTAATCGGACGCGTTCGGGTTATACGGTCATCTATGTCTCAAGCAGTCTGGATACAGGATCTACCCAGTTAAGAGGCTCCGAATGTGGTGCGAACATTATATGTATTGCTAATGTCAAAGTTCTCTTGACGCTTATGTGCTTATTGCGAATTTCAACGCGTTCGCTGTTGTATTAACATCAATTTCTTAAACAAAATACTAATAAACTTTTTGTATTTGTAGGAGGGATTATGAGCTAATTCTACGTTACTTCCGCCTATAAAAATCGACCTATCACTCTATACTGCGGCGGCAGTCTCTTTAGCGCGTGACGTGGAATCGTTTGTTTCTGCCTACCCACCTTGTGACCTCTGCAGTCTCGTGGTGACCCCGGCGGGCAGCTCGGGCTCCGGCTGCCTCGCGGGGTTCCTCGCAGACCGCCGCTGTCGGGGCTTCCTCAGCAATTGCTTGTAATTCTCAGCCTTTTTCGAGAGGTAATAAAACCTGGGAGAGAAAAAGATATCATTACTCCACCATCAATCATCATCATTTCCTTCGAAAGGCATCCACTACTAGACATAAGACAGGCTTCCCCCATAAACAAAGCCGGACTTCTGAGGTGTGATGTCAATAATGACGCAAAGGGGGACATATTCTAAGACATCCACGCTCTGGGGGGACGTTCCCTATGTCCCCCCAAGAAAAGGCTGAAGAGCCAATGCTGGAGGGGGTCGCGGAGTTGAACATAAAGATCGAAAGATCTCCCGTGACCCCCTTGCCAACAGCCGAGATGGATACCGGCGGGGTTGTAGTGGGTGCGCACCCCACATAACCCTGCGACTGCCCCCGGGCCTTCAGGGTACTCGTTAGGAGCTTTCCCGCTTTAAAAAAGGCTGCCTCCATATATCGCCATAACCACCGGCCTTGCTAGACCGACCCTTATTCGATGTTATACCCTACTAGCTGTCCCGGCGAACTTAGTATCGCACCTTACAGTTTTATATGGAAAATTTTAATTGTTTATTTTACTAAGTTCCCCTTCTTTTTTCCATATCTTTCTAACCTTTTAAACCTTCCCTGGACTACTAAGAACATTTTAAAACAGAAACTCAAGACTTACCGCACGCAGTCCTGGACACTCTTCCTAGGCAAGAAGGAGGCGATCTGGCCAAAGTTCTTCGGATGCTGGAGGTACTTCTCCTTAAACAGCTCCCGCTCTGACGCGGACCAGACGTTCTTCAGTCGGAGCTCCTTGTGCTCTGCCTCCATGTCCATGCAGCGACCTGGGGTATTCATCATTGATTATATGTAACATCCAATTTACAGCGATGCTAGCGCCATTCGCGAAAAAAATTAATATCTTCTAAACAAAGGCAAAATATCAAAAATGTGGCACTGTATGACACTAGATAATGTAGCCTAGTATTTTAAGGGCACTGTTGTATAGCTTTTAGGTTGAAGACCAAAGAAAGCTACAAAGTGTTTCTAAAAGTGGCCACTCTGTGTATTTTTTTGTTTGCTCAAAAAATACTAATCTTTTGCCACATTCTTGATATTTGCCTTAGTATAGAAGATTTTTTTTTTTCGAGAATGCCGCTAGCATCGCGGGTAACTGGCTCCTAAGTTCTAAAGTGAGCCTGTGGACTGGGAGACGCAGAGTAGGCAGACACTTCACACGGTGGTAAGACTACCTGGTGAAGGTTGCGGGAATATACTGAACTAGAGGCTGCCGCGGTTTTTCCCGCGCAGATTTCTCATAAACACAAAATTCCCGTTTTTTCCCGTTCCCGTGGGAATTTCGGGAAATCCCTTCTTAGTGCTCACCTACACTCCCTAAGGAACCTACGTGCAAAATTTCAGCCCGCTACGCCAAGTAGTTTCGGCTCTGCGTTGTCTGTCAGGCAGTCAGTCAGTCAGTCAGTAACGGAAGAGTTTTATATATATTGATAAGTGAGTTACGTTTGGTATGGTCCAGATGTCTTTCGGCTGAGATGATAACGATGATTATGATTAATATTAATATTAAGAGTAAACACAGCAATAAAGGATAGATAGAGGTGTATCGGTACGGGTTCGGTTTGATACTGTTTCTCATAGCGGTATTTGAAACGTTAATTTTGAATTTGAAACTGTTATCCAATAAAAAGAACATTGTTTTTATCAAGATAGTCGCTGGTATATAATTCCAACAGTTCTAACAGTAAATCACTACTCTACTTTTATGTCTTACGTATTTACTATTATGTTTATTTAGTGGTAGAAAAGCAAAAAAAAATTCATTAAACCTACTCTCGGTTGCTTTGCACCAACTCACGTGAATCTGAACATCAACTCACGTCCCAAGGATGTCCTAAAAGGCGACTAAGAGAACGTCACAGTCGACCGCCGACCTTCGTTGAAATAATTGAAGAGCCATACTGCGATCGCCAACTCACCTGCCGGACGTGGCGATTACGGCAAATTCCCTCCACATTGTTTGTTCCTGTGGCAATCTGTGGGGGGAGACCTATGTCTAGAGCCGGTAGACATTTGTTTTTGTGATCCTGCTCTGTAGACTACAGAGACATTGCCTGGCTCCTAGAATCAAACCAACCTAGGTAACAGAGTATAATACAACTCACGGTTAGTGTCAATGTAAGCGGGCGTGTCCCTGGGCGCCAGCAGCAGCGGCGGCACCACGGTCAGCGCGCGCATCTTCTTGTCCTCGTGCTCCTGCTCGTGCAGCCCGTCCGCCAGCTCGTCCAGCTCCGCCTCCGACTTCACCCTGGCCCCGAGCCGGTTGAAGCGCTCCCGCTCCTCCCGCTGCTTGCGGAGCTCCGGGAACACCTGGGGTGGAAAATTGTTGTTTATTCAACACTAGCTGTCCCGGCTTACTTCGTTACGCCATATAGATTATATGATACTACTAAAGACTTGGCTCAATATTAGTTTGACTGCCCAGAATGGGCGAATAAAAAAACAAACAACCACAACAAACCACCTGTCAAAATATGTAAACAACGGGTAAAAATGCAGCTTGGGCTACATTATTCGAGTTTAAGTAAGGATCCCTAATTATTTTGAAAATCTAATATAGCCTATGTCACTCGAGGATAATGTAGCTTTCTACCAGTGAAATAATTTTTCAAATCGGTTCAGTATTTCCGGAGCCTTTTCGTTACAAACAAACAAACAAACAAATCTTTCCTCTTTATAATATTGGTATAGATGGGTGTAAAGTGATGTATTATGTACGAGGGTGGTCTGTTAAAACCCGAGCGCAGAGAGAGTTTCAAGGATTTATTACCGAACGTAGTGAGGGTATAATGATTTGAAACTTGAACAAGCTAGGATTTTAACCTCACCCGAGGCAGAATAACTTTACCCCCAAGTTGTATATACTGCTTTTTATGCCATCCGACGAGAAAATTTGAATATAAAAAAGAAGCACATGTACCTACCTAATTTTGCTGACCTAATCAGCTAGCTTGTTTTCAATCCCACTACACTTCAATCATTTATTTTCGTAACTATAATACAATAAGTACATCATAATTGCCCAGAGGTCAATAAAGAATGTATAGAAATTCATTATTTACCGGCTACAAACCGCATGAATAATGAGGAACTTTACGACCTGAGAACAGTAATAAAAGTCTACTTTTCGAGTGGATGGGATAAAAAAAATATTATAATGTTTTTATGCACATAAGTCAAAAGAAAAACTCTAGAACCTCAAACAATAGATTATTTGTGGACTGAGTAAGCGTGTGCACCGGGCTTCGATTCCCGGGCGGGGCGAATATTAATATGATGAATATCGATGATTGTTTCCGGTCTGGGTGTGATGTTCGTCTCTGTGTGTGTTTCGTTCGGGCACCCCAGAAAAAGATTCTTCCTAGATGTGTTATTATGTCACTAGGCAGTAAAGTTATGAATTTTGATAAGGGTCCTTTATTATTTAGAGAGATAAATACAATTAAAACAAAATGAATTTCAATAAAAACAAAAAGGGACGCGACCAGAAAACTACATACACAATACAATTTAAGGTACAAATAATAGAATTTGCCTGGAAGTGACCAAGCAATTTCTCCCAGGCAACCCACGCTGCTTTAACGACCCCAATAAAATAACAAGAAAAAAAACTCACCTTCTCAAAGAACTCCCGATTCCTCGCCTCCTTAGCCTTCCTCTTCTGTCCCTGCTCTATCCTCTCAACTCTTCTCGACCATTCCGCCTGCCTCTTCGAGTACGCCTCCGCGAGCGCCTCCTCTCTCTTGTCGGCTTCCGCTTTGATTTTCTTCACGTGCTCAGCCAAACGTTCTCTGAAGAGGCGGTGCTTCCGGAGGTTCTCGTGGTAGGTCTCCGTGTCTTGCGGCTGGTTGTAGAGCGGCCACAGGACCGGCGGGCCGAGGTGGGCTAGGACCGCGTGCGCTGCTGCTGCCTGGGTAAAAAAGACACGAATTTTCTTGTAAATCTATACCAATATTATAAAGAGGAAAGATTTGTGTGTTTGTTTGTTTGTAACGAATAGGCTCCGGAAATACTGAATTGATTTGAAAAATTATTTCACTGGTAGGAAGCTACACTATCCCCGAGTGTCATAGGCTATATTAGATTTTCAAAAAAATTAGGGATCCTTACTTAAACTCAAATAATGTAACCCCAGGTGCAATATTTTTCCGTTGTTTACATATTTTGACAGGTTGTTGTTTGTTTTTTATGCCCATTCTGGGCAGTCAAAAGAACATAGTCTATAGAGCCAAGTCTTTAGTAGTATCTTATATTCTATGGCGTAACGAAGTAAGCCGGGACAGCTAGTAATTTTAATAAACTTAACGGGTTAATTTGCTTTAATAAATTAATGCTGCAAAGAATGCAGCCTTTAAATGGATCTTGCCAATAAAAGGAACGGGGACAAGATTGCGGCGGTTTATTTTACTCTAACAAGCTATACTACTTTGTTACATTTTCTCCCCCCATGGCTTGAGTGTTAGTTAGGCACTCGCCTACCTTACATATCGTCCACCGTACAGCGATTATATAGTGACAGGGTAATATTAGTAATAGTAAAGTGAAGTAAAAAATTATTTATTCAATATAGGATACAAGATATCACTTATCGAAAGTCAATGAGACTAATCTAATTAATATTGATACCTTATTTGATAAAGTATCCCATACTGCTAGAGGCGAGGTAGTTCAGGGTGCCCACCAATTGGCTCAGGCAAACGAATGTTTGCCTTGCCTTACGACAATGGTCGCCTGGAGAGGCCCCCAAACGAGCAATACTGTCATAGTACAGTAAAATTCGAAGCTGTAGCGCCGCGTAAGGCTAGAGCTCTAGCACCTTAAACCTAAGTTTGGCAATATAAGTCACCTTCTTCCTATTCTCGGCGTAGAAGCACTGGGGGCCAAGTTTCTTAACTAAAAACGAGTGACTCGTAAAATTGTCTTGTTAGCGATTTCGTTAACCATTGCCGCTTTAACAATGGTAATTTATGTTGCACGCTCAAAGAAAACAGCAATGGTCAACTAAGTCGCCAACAAGACAATTACGAGTCACTCGTTTTTAGTTTATAAACTTGGTTCCCTGATCCAGGTGTTGCACGGGAACATTTTGAAGCTATAGCTACATATAGAGTAGAATCATTTGACAGAGGAGGGTTCGTTTGGGGGCGTCTCCGGGCGACCATTGTCGTAAGGCAAGGCAAATTTTTGTTTGCTGAGCCAATTGGTGGGCGTCCTGAACTACCTCGCCTCTCGCAGTATAGGATACTTTACGAAATAAGGTATCAATATTAATTAGATTAGTCTAATTGACTTTCAATAAGCGATATCTTGTATCCTGTATTGAATAAATATTTTTTTGACTTTACTATATTTGGAGAGATGGGCTGGAGCATGAAGGTTATTTTATATTCCGTCTGGCATCACAAGGTTAGCAACCCAAGTTACCTTCTTCCTATTGTCGGCGTAGACGCACTGCGCGAGGCTGCGGTGCCGCGCGGGCGCCTCCTCGGGCTCCTCGGCGCGCGCCGGCTTGTTGGCGGCTTGCTCCAGCTCCGCCTGCTTCTTCTTTAGCTTGCTTAGCATCGTCTCCGATAGCGCCATCTCTCTGTCCACCTGGAAATATTAACATCATTCATTTCAAAGAACTAGCTAGAGGTTGGATAGCCAAAATAATATCAAAAACACCTTATACCATCTAATTTACTCGAAATGTTTTATAAATGGTTTCAATCTTGTGATCTTTTTGAGTAACAGTGGTCCCCGCACTAGGAGAACCTGTATCGCGATGACCGATTGGTTGTGAAGACAACCTGACGACGCCAATTTAAAAATTTCCTTTTAAAACGCAAAAAATTATTTTTTTTCCGATTTCCGTGGATTGTTATTCGCTATCAGTAAGTACTCAAATTTGAACGACTTGTCAAAAACAACGAGTATTGACATACTTGGCTAGTTGGTTATAAAGTTTGTATGAAAAAAATTACTGGGGCAAAGGAAATAAACTGGATACATTATAAATCTATTATACATACAAGCAGGAACTTTATATTTACAATAAGAAATAAATGTTTGTTTTGTAATAATGAGCTGTTTTAAGTTTACATCTGTTGCACATTTAAATATTTACCGTCTTATTCAAAAAGATACAGTAGATTTTATGTAGCGTTACTGGAGGTCTACTTCTCTGGTTTGTTGTATGGTAAATACGTGACATCCAGTCTAAATTGACATACGTCAAATAACTAAAATGCTCTTTAACTTTTTATGAATAAGAGGGTTACTCTCTTAGGCGAATTTTTGATTGACATAAAAGGCTACCTATGCTTCAATACGTCTTTTTAATTAGTTTTTAATAAACTAACGATCTCGCTGTGTATTATCTACATAGCAAGCCGTCGATTGACTTTTTCGAGGTTCCATAGTAAACCATGAAACCAAATTTTCGCTAAATCCGTATGTCTGTGGCTGTCGCCTCCACTCGGTTCGAAAACTATTGAAGTTACAGTAACATCCTAATTATTTACTCACAACACACAAAAAAACCTGACATTTCCACGACTATTATATAAAAATTAATAAAAATATTCAGTGCCATCTCTTGGCGAATAGAAAAATCGCGCAATCTATTGTGCTACTTACTAATAGATGGCGCTAGTTGGAATTTCAGTGGTAGTGTTTAGTGGTTTGGAAGTTAGGTTTACCTTAGATATCTGCTGAAGCAGGTCATCCTTAGTGGTGCGGAAGTTCTGATCCTCAACAGTTGGTTCCGAGGGAGGGTTCGGTGACAGGACCTCCACCGTATTGTACGAGTTCACCGGATCCTGAAAACAAATGACAAATAACATGATTAGAAAAGGGCACATAGCTCGAACAACAGATGGTCTATAGTCCAGGGATGGCGAACCTATGGCACTCGTGCCACTAATGGCACGCAACACCACATCAACATCTTGGCCACGTGCCTGATATTAAAATGCTTTACCAGACACATTGTGATGTGACCATTTGATAGATGAAGACTCCAGTTCAGCATGCAGTGCGCGTGCATTCTGCTAAAAGTAACATCTTACAAAAAAGCATATATATTGTTTTTTTTTTTGTCATCTAATCTGCATAAATAAATAGTTTTGATTATATAAATACATACATTGTTGGGAACAACATAATGATAACATTATGTTTTTTTTTTTTCAACAATCTCACAAAGTCAAAACTATTTGATGGCACGTATGCGACTTCATTAAAGACTTTTTTAGGCAGAGCCCCAACAATCGGGAGTTCTCCACATTGTTGGGGCTACATTGGATGAGGGTGGCTTGAAACCGGGCGGTGTGGCGATGTGTGGTACGGGGAATGGAAAGGCTTGTCCAGCATCGGAAATCTTTTGGCTGATATTTATTTATTTATTTTATTTATTAAATTCGGAAAACTTACAGCATAAAGTTTAAGTAAATGAAAAATTTTTTTCTAGAAAGTTACAATGCCATTTACAAGTTTTCACTTGTAGAAAATAAAACTAGATGATAAAATACCCCTAAACATTGTGATATCTGGTGGTCAAAAGAAAAGTAACGAGACAGAAAAAAGTGCATACTAGACCACCATATATGATAATTATAATGATGAGAAAGAATGGTGATGTCCTCTTATCCCTCCCTAATCAGGGACATGGGCGCTTAGTAAAGCTCGATTTTAATATGTTTATTAACCATTTTCTTTGTTACATAAGAGCCAGTTTACCGCGATGCTAGCGCCATTTCGAAACAATAATTATATCTTCTAAACTAAGCCAAATATCAAAAATGTAGCACAGTATGACACTAGATAATCTTGCTTAATATTTTTTGAGCACAGTAAAGTAGTCCTAACTTAAAAGAACGAAATTATACACAGATTGTTGCTAAAAGTGGCCTCTAATTTACAAGCTATACATATACAACAGTGCCCTAAAAATACTAGGCTACATTATCTAGTGTCATACTGTGCCACATTTTTGATATTTGGCTTAGTTTAGAAGATATATAATTATTGTTCCGAAATGGCGCTAGCATCGTGGTAAACTGGCTCCTAAAAACTGAGTTAAAAAAAGTAGATTTCATTGGATTTTAAATAAAACATTGCGTTGTAAAGTCGAAGCACCGAAGTCAGGCATCTCCAGCCAACTCGTCATGCATTCATTCATACTTGTTACAAAAATGTTTTCAAACGTTTCGTGGAATCCCAAGACAATAGGCTCACTGTGATTTGCATAGCAAGTGTGTACGTGTCAGTTTGTCTGTTTCACTTTATTCTGAAGGATTATCCCTGCTTTGAAGGAAAGTATTTAGCAATTTACATTTCAAGGAACGTTTAAACTTTTTATGGTTCTTTTAAAGCTGCGTGCTCTTATCCAGAGATTGCACAATCTCTCAAGAAGAAGCAAATTCTAGGATTCATTATCCAGCAGTCATCACCATCATCTCAGCCGTGAGACGTCCACTGTTGGGCATAGGCCTCTCAACAGATCGTCACAAGCACAAGTACTAACGTTTATTAGCATAATAGCAACGCTTGGTAGCCAGTTGACAAACGCAAGTTTTTCAACAAAGGACGGAGGATGCTTGCTGCCCATCCCTCGGTCGCCTTTTACTGGCCTTCTTCCCCATTCGCCTGAATACTGCGATCGAGAACCCGCCTGCTAAGCGTGACGATAACTGCAAAAACTCCCCTACAATGTTTGGCATTGTGAAGATCTGTGGGGACGACTTTTGGCTGATGATGCATCTATGACTCGCTCTCACCCGGAGTTTCTTTCAAAACAAACATTTTTTACAAACAATTTGTTTGGTTTGATGCATTGGTGCCTCGTGGCCTCAGCCAAAGAGCTGGTGGTCCCTCTGCCTAATCCTTCGGGGAATAAAGGTGTTATGTTATTTGCTAGATCACAACAAAACATCTCCACTAAACGACATCTTGGACACTTCATAGAAAAAAGCGCGTTGCTTCGCGCACAGCCGAAACTCGTGTACGTGCACGCGTATCGTGTGTAAGTGAGAGATGAGACGTGCGACGCTGCTTCATTTGTACTGAGTGGTAAGGTAACCTGAGAGGTAACCGAGCGCGGGGGGAGCCGCACTTGCTGAGGGTGTCAGGGAGTGCCCATACTGTATGTAGTACTATTTATTATATTGTGACTAAACCTACCCTAGTATCGACTCTAAGCTGCTGATGGTGTGCCGCAGCCAAGGGTCTTTCAGCAGTGAGTCGTATTTTCTTGAAGGGCGGCGGGTCCGCGGGGGGTGGCTGCTGCTGCGGCGGTGCGGGGGGAGGGAGGTAGGTCGACAGGAGAGAGACGCGGGAGTTGGTCCTGTACTCCCCCACCGCGCCCCCCGATCCGCGGCCGTAGCTGTTGTCTCTGAAAGGAGAAAGGGGTTTGGTTAGAATGATTGAATAAAGGAACATACACTTTATTGTACTCAAATCAAATACAGAAAATTTACCAAGGTGACAATAGGCAAACTTATCGCTAAAAGCAATTTCTTCCAGGCAACCTGTTTTAGATGACTTGAGAAGTAGATGGGAGATAAGATAAACTATGTTATTAAATTACTTATCTGTACTACTAATATAAACAAAGAAGATTTGATTGTTTGTTTATTTGCATCGAAAAGGCTCCGAAATTACTGAACCGATTTGAAAAATTATTTTTTTCAGGTGGGAAGCTACATTGTTACGTTATTTCCTCTTAGCATTTATTAAAACTTTCCGTGTTATTCATAAAGATACAGTAGACTTTAAGTAGCGTTACTGGAGGTCTACTTCTCTGGTTTGTTGTATGGTAAATACGTGTCATCCAGTCTGAATTGACATAGGTACGTCAAATAACTAAAATGCTCTTTAACTTTTTATGAATAAGAGGGTTTATGTATAGTAGGACTTATTAAAGTACTCATATACGTAGGCAATTCATGATCAAATCCCTTAGAACATTTTTCAACCTAACCCTGAACCCTACAACGGACCGGACCGACCAAAACATGCGGCCAAGGTTGCCTGCCTCGCGGAACGGTACCTTTCCATTAGCAACGAAACACGAGGTCATAAGGTAACTTATCATATTTTTTTTAAATCTACTTAGTCAGACGAATCAAATTATTGCTAGCTGTTGCTTAGCAAGTCAGCTAATGCTGAGTTGAGATGAATGTGGTCGCACTTATGCTCCAAAAATTTGCTCTGTCACTCAGTCGTGTCGCAGCTCGGACTTACATTTCATAGTCTATATATCTATACCAATATTATAAAGAGGAAAGATTTGTTTGTTTGTTTGTAACGAATAGGCTCCGGAAATACTGAACCGATTTGAAAAATTATTTCACTGGTAGGAAGCTACATGAACACCTAGTGTCATAGGCTATATTAGTTTTTAAAAAAAATTAGGGATCCTTACCTAAACTCAAATAATGTAACCCAAGGTGCAATATTTTTTCCATTGTTTACATATTTTGACAGGTGGTTTGTTGTTGTTGTTTGTTTTTTATTCGGCTATTCTGGGCAGTCAAAAGAACATAGTCTATAGAGCCAAGTCTTTTTTAGTATCCTATATTCTATGGCGTAACGAAGTAAGCCGGGAAAGCTCGTATCAAATAATTTATTTTGCAAAACACACGTGACATAAAAGATGGTTATCAGTTTTAAGTGGTAAGTACAGCATGTTTAGCCATTTCTGGCCTGCAAAAAACTTTACTAACATGCATCATGCATTTTTATACATATGTATGTACAAAAAAAATCAAGAAAATTTAATAATCAATAAGTACTTACTACAATAATAATAATAATCTTAAAATATTACTTTGGAAAATAAATTGAATCAGCTATGTCATCATTAAAAAAAGTTACATTTACATTATAATAAGCTTTTTCGACTAAAAAACTAAATAAAGCAGTTTTAAATTTGTGCAAATAGTGATATACATAGTCGTGTTCCGACTTTGTGACAGTGAAACATATTCCCCACGGAGTATAAGACAGCTCGAGGCGGGATAATCAGTACTCGAGAAATACTTGACCGAGTAGCCTCCAAACACTGACTGTCAGCCTCAGCCAGCACACCAACGACTCTCCCATAATGGGCCACACGGTGCGAGTCTAGCGCCACTTCCAAAAAATAATCAAATTAAATATCTTCTAAACCATGCCCGAAATCAAAAATATGCGTCAATGACGCCCTAGGTAATCTTAGTTAGAATTTTGAAGCTTGCTTAGAAGCTTTCAGGATATTGATCTTAGAAATATTCGTTTATGAAACAAAAAGTAACCACTTTATGTAACAAACTAGCTAACACGGCGAACTTCGTTACGCCACAGAATTTAAGATACTACTAAACACTTAGCTCTATAGACTATGTTCTTTTGACTGTCCAGAATGGGCTTCTTAATTAAAAAAAAAACAACAATAACAAACCACCAACTGTCAAAATATGTAAATAACGGAAAAAAATGCACCTTGGGCTACATTATTCGAGTTTAAGTAAGGATCCCTAATTATTTTGAAAATCTAATATAGCCTAGATGTCACTCGGGGTTGTAGCTTCCTTACCAGTGAAATATTTTTTTCAAATCGGTTCATTATTTACGGAGCCTATTCGTTACGAACAAACAAACAAATCTTTCATCTTTATAATATTGGTATAGACAAAAGGTGACACGCACCCGTTCGCCCCCTAAACCTTCCTTAAACCCCCCGGTAGCCGTCTCGGCGTTTTCGGAAAGGACTCTGCGAATCCTGAAGAGTGACGCAACTCTTTGTTTTAACTTCTTACTCATTTATTAGAGTAAATTGTTTCGCTGAATCCGTACCTCTGGCAGCTGGTACGGCACGAATGACGTGGCGATTTGATAAACCTACTTTTATTTAAAACAATGTGCCCTGCAAAATACCTACAAAAACGTGACTCACGGTTCATTCAGTTCTCTCGGGTTTCTATTTTTACTTTTATTTTAAAAAAAAACTTGAAGCTTCATTGACGATTTGAAATTGCGAGATCGGTGTTTCAGTCATGTCAGCGTAAAAGTCCAGGGTCTCTTAAACTTACGATTCAACTTCTATTCTATTGCTATTCTACTATTGTACTGGACACATAGGATTATTAAAGTTTTCTTAATGAAATAGGGTTTCGTAAGAAAATATATTAACGCCACTCAGTTGAGTATCGCTTTCGTACAGTATGTATTATGTATTGAAATGTTTTGAGGTGGCAGGATGTCAGCAGTAGTCAGCACCATGCCTTCTGTTTAAGTTTAGCCTTGAAGAAGACAAAACAAAAATAGCTAGACACTTTAATCCAATCAATGAAATAAAGATAGGTAATTAGGCTTAAATTTTCTACTTTTTAGTCAGAATCTTGCCAATGCTGACAGAGTTAACTGGCTTATGCGCACTCTATTTAGCTTAAACTTTCTCAAAAGATCGCATCGCAAGCGCAAATCAATCATTTCAAATCAATCAGTCAGTCATTTTTTAACAACTGTTCGACCTCCAAAATACACGTGCCCGGCTCTGCTTCGGCCAATGAACGCTGCGCCGGAGACGGCTTCAAATTAACTCCGTGTTTTGTTTTTAATTTCTAAATTTGCACAGGCAAAGGCAACACCACAAGAAGGAATTTAATACTAGGTTTAAGAGAAACGGGCATAAACACAACTGGCACAAGAATTACAAAAAAAAAACATATAGATACAGATATTTTAAGTTTTGTAACTAATTAAGTGTTTTAATAGATGGTGTTCGATTGGTTCAAATCTGGCTTTAAGGACCATACAGATGAGGACCACACTATTTCGTGTTGTTAATAAAAGATGTTGTTTCAATACATAGTATGTATAAAATAAAGTCGCTTCCCGCGTCTGTCCCTATGTATGCTTAAATCTTTAAAACTACGCAACGGATTCTATCTGATGCGTTTTTTTTTAATAGATAGAGTGATTCAAGAGGAAGGTATATAAGTATAGCACATGCACAAAATACTAATAGGTTAGGCGGTACGAAGTTCGCCGGGTCGACTAGTTACTGATAAACCAAAAAATAAATAAAAATCTAAATGGAAAGGTGATGCGAACAGATTTACACAAACTCAAGCGAAACCGCGGTTGTCTTAGTAAAAAGTAATATGTACTTCAATTCTATTCTTATTTCATGTTCTGTTAAAAATAACCCAAACCGACACAGAGAGGTACTTTATCATACTGCTTAGTTTTTTTTTATCAACTTGCCATTAAAATTAGGTAATCCTTGCTAAACAGTAAAAGGTTGCAAAAGAGACATGTTTGCATCTCTTTGGATAGATTTTAAAAATAAACATTCCAATTGAAATTAAACATACACTTTCACAAACGCCTCTTGGAGGCTGGCCAACGGGCAACAAAATGTAATGTAGATATGTTGATGGCACGCAAAATGCAAACTATGCATTTTACTATTTTACTAGCCAAAAAAATCTATAAATAAAAGAACTATTGCATGTCGTTTTCCACAACGGCGAACATCAAAATCATTTGGACACTGTGGTTTTTGTGTCTTAAGATGAAAACGCCACCGGTTGTTACGTAGTGAGTGACGTAATATAAGCGCCACTTTCGATAAAAATATATATCTTCTAAAACCATGGCCTAAATCAAAATCCCCGGTTCGATTCCCACCGTGGAATATTGTATGAATACCGATGTTTGTTTCCGGTCTGGGTGTAATGTTCGTTTCTGTATATGTTTCGGGCACCCTAGATACAGGTTCTTCCCAGTTAGGCGCTCTGAGTGTGATGTGTTATTTAATTTTATTAATCTGCATAGATATTTCAAATGAAATTATATTTAAAAATTCTGGCACGCGTGCGCTCCAACATTTTTGTAGATTGAATAATAATTTCGAGTTCCCGGGAATGAATATGAATGCACGGCGAATTTTGATTATGAAACTTAAACAAACCGTTTTATTACGTATAAATAAACACTGATTTTAGTGTTATTTGAAGTAGCATACACGATGTGTGACGAATTTAAGTGTACTTCAAGCTGTAATCCTCATCTTTTAAATCTTCGCTAAAACAAATTTTGAGAATGCAAATAATTAGTCATGAATTGATCCAAATTGGTCCACAAAGTAAAATAATTAGTCCACTTATACTTTAGAAGTTATAGCCAAATGTTTGTGAGGATTATGGCTTGACGTTCAAGCTGTAATCCTCATCTCTGGTCCAAGAAAACGGTAGGGTCTATCGACTTGGTTTAGGTCTAAATAATTAGTCCTCAATTGATCCACACGACATGCCAAATCTCAGAATTGGTCCTCCAGAGGTTCCGGAGTTATAAGGGCATCTTAGTGAGGATTATGGCTTGAACATTTGGCACCTTCAATTATCTCCGGAACGCCTATAGCTATTGGTTTGAAATTTGGCCAAAAATTAATCCTCAATTAGTCCACCAGAATTATAATCACTTCGAACTAGGTTTTCTTTGAAGAAGTACGTTAAAATCATCAGTTTTACTTTCCCATACATTGCGATCCATGTACAGTTGTGCACAAAATAATTGATTAACATTGATATTAACCAGTTACCTAAACGATTCTTTAGAAAGTGAAAGTGGGTTTGGTTTTCGCTATGTACTTATGTTTAAGACAGCCTGATTGATTGATTGCTATCACTAGTTGCAGGTAAATCATTAATGTACCAAAAAAAACTTCTATGTATAATTTAAATTTTTGTAAGTATATATTCAATCAAAAGTTTACAAAAGTGTATTTTCTTACTTAACTTAATTAAATCACCGTTTATATCACAATACTTACTTACTTATTTTTAATAACTTACAATAATCTCAGTTAGTTCAGTTATAATAATAACAAAAAAAAAATTTTAATAATCACAGTTGCTTCATTGCAATAATCACAGTTTTTTATGGTGAGGTGGTAACTTTCGGTATGGCGCGAAACTATACTTTTAATAAATAAACGAAATAATTTTATCAAGTATTTACATTGTTTTTTTCATCTCCCGATTTTGGCTACAAATATACCCGTTTTAGCTATTTTCTAGTCCTGTTAGCTAATACTAGCTCTTCGACATTCGAGAACCTGGCTCTATTTTCAAGTGCGCAGTTGCGTGCGCACACGCTGGCTTTGAGTGGAGACAAGGATAGCGCTATTTGGCCAATACCGGGTTGATAAGAGACAACAGTCCCGCGACGTGCGTCAGGCGCTATACTCGTGTATATATTATTTAATGTAACTCTACAGGAGTATCGCGCATGATGTCTCTTATCAACCCAGGATTGGCCAAATAGCGCTATCCTTGTCTCCACTCAAAAGCAGCGTGCGCGCAATCGAAGATAGAGATAAGTGTTACAATATATACATATAGAGATAGTAGACGTAAGCTTCCCTTACACTGTGTTGTTTGTTACTGTTGTCATCAATATCATCAATACATAGTATAAAACAAAGTAGCTTTCCGCGTCTGTCCCTATGTATGATATCTTTTAAACTATGCAACGGATTTTGATGCGGTTTTTTTTAACAGATAGGTTGATTCAAGAAGAAGGTTTAAAGTATAATACATGCACAATGTAGTAAGAGGTAAGGCGGTACAAAGTTCGCTGGGTCGACTAGTATTTTATACAATAGTAGTAGGTACCTAATAATACTTATATAAATAGTACTTACTTACTCCCCGCAGCTCCGTCTCCCCTCCGCGTTTAAAACACATTTTGCGTAATGGACAGAAAGATCCAATGTCGCCCTTACAAAATCGCTTATTATTGCTTACATCCAAAATAATAAAAATATGTATACATACACATAGATAGCAGTTTACGTTGACACAGACACATAATGGCAAACAGAGTAACACTGGTTACTTTAAATAATTAATTAATGAGGGGTGCAAGCGCTAGTACATAACAAATTTTTGTTGTTGTTTTATTTACACTTGAACCAACTGTGATTTTGTTAAAACTAAATAATTTTAGCAATATAAACGGTGCTGTAATTAAGTTAAGTAAGAAAAGAAACTATTGTAAACTTTTAAATGAAGTACATGCAAAAGTATAAATCATAGATAAAGGTTTTTTTTGGTTAAATATCTTGGTAAGTACATTTACGTAATTGGGAACTCGTCAAAATAATAAGTACATACTTTACCCACTTTACTCTTCTAAAGAATCGTTTAGGTAACCGGTTAATATCAATGTTTATCAATTATTTTGTGCACAACTGTACATGGATCGCAATGTATGGGAAAGTAAAACCGATGATTTTAACGTACTTCTTCAAAGAAAACCTAGTTAAAAATGATTATGATTCTGGTGGACCAATTGAGGATTAATTTTTGGCCAAATTTCAAACCAATAGCTATAGGCGTTCCGGAGATAATTGAAGGTGCCAAATGTTCAAGCCATAATCCTCACTAAGATGCCCTTATAACTTCGGAACCTCTGGAGGACCAATTCTGAGATTTAGCATGTCGTGTGGATCAATTGAGGACTAATTATTTAGACCTTAACCAAGTCGATAGACCCTACCGTTTTCTTGGACCAGAGATGAGGATTACAGCTTGAACGTCAAGCCATAATCCTCACAAACATTTGGCTATAACTTCTAAAGTATAAGTGGACTAATTATTTTACTTTGTGGACCAATTTGGATCAATTCATGACTAATTATTTGCATTCTTAAAATTTGTTTTAGCGAAGATTTAAAAGATGAGGATTACAGCTTGAAGTACACGAATTTAAAGCTCCTCTATGTTCCTTGTCGTATTTTACAGACTCAGTCGTCAACTCCCAAGCTTAAGACTTGCAATTGTTTGCGAGTTGGCACCTTATTATTTAAATTAAGTTCGTCATCATCTCGCAAAATATGCAAAGTACAGTACGCGTCAAACGTTCAAAATTTATTGTTTTATTAATTTTAATAAAACCAGATTACATTATTTACAAAGGCGACCATCGACATAATTAGAACGATAAGGTCATGTCGCGTGAATAGGATTTTAGTAGGAAGAAAGCAGCTGCGGTGACTACAAACCCACTTTCTGGTCTCTAACCTTAGTGTCAATGAGTACTGACGACATTACTGACGGAGCTAGAGATTAGGACCCAAGGCGTGCCTTCCGAATCGCCCCAGCCTGCGTAGCATGACGGACCATTTGTCGTATCTTTCTGTCACTTTTAATAACTTTTGACATTTAAATGCGAGAAAAATGTATGGGGATGATCGACAAAAGATCATCTCCATACATTTTGATTGATTTGATTTGAATACTTTTATTCAGTTTAACATTACAAAATAAGTGTAAATTGGTGTGTTCCCCAAACAGCACAGCTGTTTTCCCGCATTTAAATGTCAAAAGCGATTAAAAGTGACAGAACGATTCGACAAATAGTCCGTCATGCTCATGCTACGCAGGCTGGGCTACCACCGCTTAATCTATAGTATACAAAAGTTCCGCAATTTAATTTTATATCCTCTCGGTATGTATCTATGCCGCGGCTTGCCAGAAGTTCGAAGTTCGCTGGGTCTTACTAAAGAGGGATAGAGTAATTAGCGAGCGACACACAATGGTGCTTCATTAGTTTATCGCAGTTAATTAAGTAGGTATCTACTCAAAATTATAAGAACTAATTAGTAAAATGGCCTGAGCACGACGCGGTTTCTTTTTTTGTTTTTCTAACAATGACTGAGATAGATTAGTATTAATGAAGGTCGCTAAGACTCCAACTTTTAATTCTATTTTTTTCAATGTTGTAATAAATCGTTGTTTTAAAATTAGATTCGTTTATTTGATTTAAAGTTAAGAGCTATAGCACAGCTAAAGTAGCGCCACTAACGATAAAAATGAAACAATATTCCACTAGATAATGCAGCTTAGTATATTTTTAGGGTACTGTTGTGTAGCTTTTAGGTTAGAGATCAAAGCAAGCTACAAAGTGTTGCTAAACACGCCCACTTTTGTCAATATTAATTTTTTCGCGGGTGGCGCTACTTTAGCTGTGCTATGTTTAGTCTCTTATGTCATATAGGTCATTCTTGATGATGAGATGACACTACCCTATCGATCTAAGATGATCGACGGGTCGAACGCCATGACGTGATCGTCATTACGTAGTACATGGACGTCGATCGCGTGACATGACGGACGACCATAATTAAGAGTACAAATAATACTAACCTATAACTAAGAGCGGCAGATCCATATCCAGGCTGGTGCAGCCGCAGCTGGGCGGGCGGATACGCCTGGGGCGCGTAGGCGGATGCGGGGGGCGCTCTCGGTTGCGCCACCACGGCGCCCGAGGGCGGCTTCCCGCCGTAAGCCAGGGCGCCCGTGTGCCCGTGATCTGTTTGTCCAGGCCTGGGGAAGAGGGAAATGGGATGGTTAGAATATTTTCTTAAATAAAGCAAAAATCCTTAATTACTATGCCTAGTGTTTACACCGTGCGCTATCCTCATCATCTTCAGCTGTATCTGAAGGTTGCCTAAATACCCCAGAAACATAATATGCCGCTAACCCGATCCGTCCCTTTTTTTTGTAACGACCCCCGACGCTCGGAGAAGCGTCGGGGGTATGTGTGGCTCGCACCCACTAAAACTCCCCGGCGGCCGACTTGGCGCTTTTGGGAAGGACCCCGGGAACCATGCATTACAAGCGTCCGAAGTTCTTCCCACGCTCAGCTGCTGCTATCAGCTTCGTGCCCGGGGAGGGCATGTTATTCCCTCCCCGGCTCGCCTTTTTAGCAGTGCCGCAAGCTGTGCCGCCGCCAATCTTGGGGCCGTTTGATGAGTGTGTCGGGCCGCCCTTCACACCGCTGATCCGTCCCTGGTGGGTTCGCGTGCAACAAGTTCATCTTCGCATCATGAAAGCGCAGCTGTAATAGCTGTATTCACAGCTATTGCCATGCCAGCCTTATCTTTATCACATCAATTGAAATTGGCAGTCTAGTTTTTTTTTTGTTTGGAAGAGTGCTGGCTAGATTAAGAGACCACCATGCCTAGGTTAGGAGTTGCATCTAACAGAAACGGATACAGACAGACCCAGGCCCGAAACGTGAGGTTAAGAGGGTGATAACAATGTTCGCCTCGCCTTGCGCCGGGATTAGATCCCGGATATGTGATGTGAACTGGAAACGGGTGAACGGGTGAACGTATACTAGTGTCGCAAGTCGCAAAGGTTAGCGATTTCTTCATTAGTCATTTGTAGACTGTAGTCATCGCATATCGTTATTCATACAGGTTTCTGCTTTAATTTGTAAGGTGTTGTATAGTTGTATGTATGTGTATCAAAATAATCATGTTTCAGATACTTATAGATAAATTCATAGTAATAATAAGTAATAGTTTTGTTTGCTATAATTAGTAACCCCTTTTTCTTGTGACAAAATGAAATGCCTTACGCACTTCTCGTCACTAGGGGGAGACAGCCACTAAAAACTCCCCAGTGGCCGTCGCTCGCTCGTCAGCGCTCGTCTCGGGACCGTTTTCATAGATGTATAGAGCCCCGCTTTACACACCCAGGACCCCGTTGACCCCATTTAGTCGCCTCTTACGACAGGCAGGGGATACCGTAGCACAGATTACTAAATGGTGACCGTAGTATTAGGAATAATCCTATGACCGTAACTACATGGCCGATAATTAGTACCGTAACCTAACCCTGGTATTAACAATGTTTTCTATCTATTAAATAAATAGCACAGTTAATTTCATACTATTTAATAAACAAACAATAGTTGTATCTCGTATAAAATTAAAAATAGTACGTATATCGTGTTTCGCTCGATGGATTAGGAATTCACTTTTAGAAATAACTTCTAGCTCAAAGATTTGCAAGTTAATGTAACACTGTATGTTTTTTTATTATTTAATAAAACATTAACATTTTAATCTAGGTATTTGTAATTCAAATTCGTCTACAAAACGAGCGTCCGGTTCTTTTCCACAAACACGTTATTTTTATAAATAAAACCATTATGGTTACAAAATTTTAAATAAAATTCTAAAAACTAAAAGCAACGATGTGTAATTAATTAATATGCAGTTATTATAATAATTTACGATAAAAATTGTACGCTCGCAGCGCTCGCTTCGCGAAATGACTAAGTTACCAAATATTGGCAGTGAGTCAGCTCAGTGGAGAAACGCGTGTTGAAATGTTCACATATTAATTCCCAAAAGGAAGTACAACATACCTACATACTAAAGGACTGGCCCAAACAAAACCTTAAACTTGGTAAGTAAAATAGAACTATCCAGAAAATTTGTAGCAAAACATAGAACAAGCAAATTTCATAACATGGTACTTTTTTCTAAATTGTAAATATTGGCGTCAAAACGGGCCACACGGTGAGATACTAGGCGCCACTTCCGATAAATAATTATGTCTTCTTAACCATGGCCGAAATAAAAATTATGCGTCAATGACGGACGCCTCGTTGAAAAATTTAAACAAAAATAATAAAATGCTTGGCGATTTTAGCAAAGGCCGCCTACAGCACAGACCAACTAGAGATACTAGCCTACAGTTGATATTTGTGTTGATCTGCGGGAAAGCCCGCAGATCAACACAAATTAATGCTACCACCACTGGACCATAGGTCCTAGGTGGTGGTGGTAGCATGACGGACAATTTGTCGAATTTGTCGTATCTAATTGTCACTTTTGTCGATCATCTCCATATCTTTTTACCGAATTTAAATGTCAAAAGCGATCAAAAGTGACAGAACGATTCGACAAATAGTGCGTCATGCTACGCAGGCTGGGCAAGATTTGACTTTATATTATCACTTATTTCTTATAACGAAATACAGTAAATTTACGTAAATCATTTCAAATTATAGGCAAGCATATTGCTAAATTATTTCGAATTTATAAACATTGAATCGTTACATGATTTAGATTCAGTCTGGCTGGTCTGGTCTGACCTCATGATCTGAAACTCTCCTTTTACAGCCACACAGCTAGACGTACTTAATTATAATAACGGTTATATATATTTAAAAATTATAATAAAAAGAGAAACGACCAATTATCCTGCCAAGCACGCCCCAGCCCGCCCACTGAATATCTAGATTGCCTAGTAGTGTTATTGGAATATGTGATGGACGGTTTAAAATTAAACTTTTTATTTTAGATCTTCAAGGTGTTTTTCTAGGTAACCAAGGAGAAAATGAACGTTAAATTTTCATAGTAAGCAGATGTCACAGAAAAATAAAAAAAGATAAATTAGGCAAGGGTAAGGTGCCCCATTATGCCGTATATACATATATAATTTTTTTCGCGTTTTTTATTTATTACGAGCTTTCCCGGCTTACTTCGTTACGCCATAGAATATAAGATACTACAAAAGACTTGGCTCTATAGACTATGTTCTTTTGACTGTCCAGAATGGCCGAATAAAAAACAAACAACAACAACAAACCACCTGTCAAAATATGTAAACAACGGAAAAAATATTGCACCTTGGGTTACATTATTTGAGTTTAGGTAAGGATTAGTAATTTTTTTGAAAATCAACTATAGCCTATGACACTCGGTGTTAATGTAGCTTCCTGCCAGTGAAAGAATTTTTAAATCGGTTCAGTATTTCCGGAGCCTATTCGTTACAAACAAACCAACAAACAAATTTTATAATATTGTTATTCTCTATTAAACTCTTTATAATATTGTTATTTATTATGGCGAAGTATTCATTTTTAATAAAGTTTTAATGAATGCGAATTCAAATTCAAGTATGTAACAAGCCATCTCCCACATGTAATACAACGTTTGTTGAAGACAGACCTACTGATTTTGTGTCTTAGGACATAAATGCCAAAAGGTAGGTACTATTAAGCGGTTGCCGAAAACGTTCCAATTTATGCAGCGCTGAAAAAGTACAGTTAACCGGTTGTTTGTTGTCCGTCACCCGATCGAAAATAAGCCCGTTCCGTTACCGACCTACTAAACAAACTTCACAAATGAATTTTACATCGTTTCAGCTGCCTGGCCGGAAACAAAAAAAAAGTTATAATATTCTATCTGTCTGTCTAATGAAAAAACAAAACACAAAACAGCAGTTTTAAATTGAATATTTTTTGGACTTCTGAAAATTATGTATTTTAGCTTTTCCCTCAATTTCCCGTTCTAGAGTTTTTCGGTTTTTCCAGGTTTGTAAAAATATACTGCTAATTGCTCAACGGATACTTAATAAGTATATATTATATTATGCTACTTATAGCTATTTATTTTCTATGCTAAAGTCAGATTAGTCAGTCACAGACACAGACCTATCACGCAAATAATAGTTTAAGTTTAGGCACGGAGAATATAATACAGGTTTAGGTACACCTACCTACCTACCAAAACTAAAACTATCTCTGTCTGTGTCTATGTACTGTTTGTGTGTCGTAGATAGATCGTTAACACCATAGTAATCTTATCTTTAATTTAAGTAGGTACTTTAAAGTTGATAATAATAACAGTGTCAGTCTTTGATTCAACAACACGTCCAATTGCTTTTTATCGCCTTTCTCTTGAATTTGAAAAATATTTTTGCGAAATTAAATACATGAACCAAATAACTGAGTAGTCCTAATGTTTTTAGTGATCAAATTAACCCTTTAAATAAACAACACATAATATAATTTTTAAATTTTGTAATCACACTCTTAACTCATACAGGGTGATGTGTTGAGTGAGATGATACAATATTGGCGCGAAAACAAATGCACTATTATTTTAATTAGCTTTGGATAGTGAAACAACAAGAAAAGTAGAGTATAGCCGTCTGTGCATTTACTACTACAAGAGCTCTACATCTACCCACATCCTGCACAGTGCACACATAATAATAATAATATTCTCGGAACAGAACCACTTGTGTACTAAAATAAATACAATGAAGACTTTCCCACTGACTCCGACGCACAAAACATCACATATCGACCTAAATTTTTACTGAAAACCCGACCTTATTTGACACATATTAGAGTAGTAAATTGAAAGCGTGTGCAGTGGAACGCAAATCGCGATGCGTCACGCGGTTCGCGGGCGGGTGGGGGCACGCAGGGGGAGGGATAGGTCATCGCGCCAACACGCTATATACATACAAACATACGTTCTATACAGTGTTGTTTATCCGTCCGTCTATAGATTGTAGTGGAACACTGTTGCCAGCCGGTCGCGCGAAGGTCACTCCACTTGACTCGCGTCGGAGCTCGACATCGACATGAGAGAATTTCTGCGTACGGTCGGAGTACGGACCGGTTTCGCAATTTTCTTTTCTAGTTTTATAAAGTCTTGCACCTTTGCCATCGAGCGAAAGAGAGTTGTTTGTCGATCCAGCACGACCACACTCTACCTCACCCACCATACACCCACCACTTAACTTACAGAGAGGTGAATCTGGCTGGCTTCAGTCCAGTCCATCTCAGCTCAGATGATGTTTAAAGACAAAGTCTGATTATAACCAATATCGATATGACCACAGAATACGAAATAGATATAATTATATAGATTTTCAGAGCCATTTACGAGAGTAATTAAATTACGACTCATTTTTCGCTGCGTTATTTTAAGCGTAGCCAACGCTTTCCACCTTGAAATAATGTAGGTTTTTTTTCTCGGAATTTTATGAAATAAAAACATTACACAAACACTCATTCTTTGCTCGCACAATGTATTCTACTCGTGATTCCGTACAATATTCTTTCTCATTTTGAGTTACTTAATTATAAAACACGTTGTTTAGGCGTGTTATTTTCAAATAGAAGCAAAACACAACTTACGTAAGCTCATTTCAATTCTCGGGAACACTATGTTCTCGTTTCGATATTGTTAGTTTGATTCAATGGCTTCTGCTTGGCTAGTAAAGGAAATTTCCTACGGAACAGTATAATGAAATAAACCTTACAAGTAAAGCAGTAAATCATTAAAATAATGCAAATTTACATTATATGATCATGAAATATATATTTTTTAACTGTAAAAAAAACAAATTATCATCAATAATGTTATCTCAATTATCATTTATTATCAAAGTCATGACTGCGTCTTTAATGTTAATTTGATAACAACCCAATTCCAAGTAAACAATATACTTACTAAGTATGTATTTGTTTTAAAAAAAAAACTGCTTGGCAACATGATTGTTTTTCTTGTAAATACATTGGTAGTAATGAACTGCAGATTTCTGGTAAGTTATCGATGATTTTACAAAGTAATAAACAATCATGATCAATATTATGTCGTAGTAATATTTGATAATTAGGTTTTTTCCAAAAAAACTAGGGATTTTGCGAAAACCCGGATAATTTGATATAAGCATTCCTTTTTTTTAATCATCCGTCAGTAAAGCAGTTTTTTTTGCAAAAAACCTAGTATAATTGAAAAATTTGAAACCTGCCTTAAATCTGATTGGCTAGATTTATTGCTTGCTGGTAAACTCATATTCTGATTGGTTCTCTGTAGCGTCAAAGGATATTTTAACGAACCAATCAGAATAAGAGTTTACCAGCAAGCAATAATCTAGCCAATCAGATTATAGGAAGGTTTCAAAGTTTTCAATTTTACTAGGTTTTTTTCAAAAAAACTGCTTTATGTCAGGATGATTGAAAAATAAGTAATGCATATATCAAATTATCCGTGTTTTCGCAAAATCCCTAGGTTTTTTGCAAAAAACCTAATTATCAAATCTTACTACGACATTTATATAAAACTCTTCCGTTGCGGACTGACTGACTGACTGACAGACAACGCAGAGCCGAAACTACTAGGCGTACAAAGCTGAAAATTGGAAGGTGGGTTCCTTGGGGAGTGTAGGTGAGCACTAAGAAAGGATTTCCCGAAATTCCCACGGGAACGGAAAAAAACGGGATTTTAGTGTTTATGAGAAATCTGCGCGGGAAAAACCGCGGGGCAGCCTCTAGTCAATATATAAAACTCTTCCGTTACTGACTGACTGACTGACTGACAGACAACGCAGAACCGAAACTACTGGGAGTAGAGGGCTGAAATTTTGCATGTAGGTTCCTTAGGGAGTGTAGGTGAGCACTAAGAAGGGATTTTCCGAAATTCCCATGGGAACGGGAAAAAACGGGACTTTTGTGTTTATGAGAAATCTACGCGGGAAAAACCGCGGGGCAGCGTCTAGTATTAATATAATATCAAAGGATACACTCTTATTGTTGATAATAGTAAAGTGCATGAGCGAAGATTTTAATACATGTCTTCTTATAATGTTTATGCTTTTTACGATTTTATAATCGACAAGAAACAAACTAAACAACATCAAGCTAGTCTGATCTTAAATTAACAGAGGTTCGGTTGCTATCAAATAAACATACCCTCAGTTGTGTAACCAAGGAAGTCTGCCAAACAGGATAACACACTTGTCACTAAGATTGTCACAATAAAAGTCATAAAAAGTAACAAGCTAGCAGAAAAGCCTAAGAAAAATAACAACTCAAATTCTTCGCTAGATAACATCACAACTCACGGAATGAGTCAAAAGACGTTGAGGAAACTATAAAATTGGCGTAACGGGAAAAACATGCTAATAGTCTGCGGTTGTTTACGCCAGAATTGGGCAAAAGCCAGCACGGGTAAGCCAGAATCGATACAAAAGTTTGTATGATAAGTTATCAAGTTATTCAAGCTGATAGAGTGCTGAGTTAAAGGAAAAATGGGGCGTAGGAACTAACCGTTATACATTATATGTGATGGGGCTAAATAGAAAAACTAGGTAAATTTCATTGAATACGCCATAAATTAAAATTATTTACCAGCAGCAGCAGAACAAATCACGTTATTTGCGTCGAAACCTGATTATTAGAATAATATTCGCAAAGATCGAGGAGTTTTTGCATCAGAGTTGCAGAATTTTCCAGGCTCAAAGAGAAGAATATTCCCTGGTCACGACGCAGTCAGATCTGACCCTAATTGACATTTTTAAATTAAGTTATCTTACGAAACAAATCCGCAGTCGATTGATGAACAGAAAGATAATATCCGAAGAGAAATGGCAAGCAAAGCATTATGGAGCTGACTTGCCGTTTAGTTAGGTTAGACGTCTTGCTTACATGAGTGCCACGATCGTAACGGATTTAGGTGATATTTTAACAAAACAAATTAATGTTTTTAAGGATTAGTCGAAAATTTTAAAAAATATGATAATTTTGTATGGGCCACCTGTCCCGTAATTGACTTAATTTCAAAGGGAAAAGATAAGTCTAAAAAACTTTAATTTGTTTTTAAAGTTGGCCAGTTAGTTGCTAACTTTGAACACGTGATTATTGTAAGTAAAGTCTACGAAACTTTATTTGGATTTTAAAGCTAGTTAGTAGCTAACTTTGAACACGTGATTATTGTGATTGTGAGTAGGTAGTAAGTAAGAAGTTCAAGATCAAAATCAAGTGCAGACATTTGTCATTGGAAAGGACGATCTCATTCAATCCCTAACAGATTTATTTACATTTCATTCGTTCGGTTGCACGTACATTAAACGTGGCCTTTGAGATAAGGAAAGACGGTTCATAATACATCGCAGCTGTAGGTAGGTTGTCGGCTAAATATAGTTTAAGTACAAGTAGGTAGATCGTGCTTTGAAGTCAAGTAAAACTTAACGAATAAAAGTTAAAACTTTGCCAACAACTTCACGGAACTATTTAACTGATGGGTTATTTTTAGAAAAAAAAACTAAACACTGTTGAAGAGAAGATATAGCCTAGCGAATTATGAAACTTAAGTGGCAATGGATAAGGCACATAGCTCGAAAAACACATGGTTGCTGGAGCCGAAAATTTCTTGAGTGGCAACCGCTCACCGGATGGCGAAAAGTAGACAGACCTCTAGTAGGTGGTCAAACGCCCTTGTGCATGTTAAAGGAATGGCTGAGATGATATAATGAAACCTTGTTAAAAAATATATCAGTATAAGCAAGCACAGAATACCTGTACAAGATGAAGATAGCTTGAGCTGGGAAAACTTGAAAGTTGTCAAACATGTTTTTTTTATAAAGAAAAATCTTCCATTACCGAGATGACTGATTAATAGACATGGTTCATACCAAACCGCTTGAAACGCAGACTTGTAATTGTACTGAATGTGGATGAAGATAAATTCTAGAAACGAGACGATATAACCTTAAAAACGCTGGAAATGCTCCAGAGAACCACTTTAATAAAGTAATCTTAGAAAGAAAACAGAACAATCAATATATATAAAACTCTTCCGTTACTGACTGACTGACTGACTGACTGACAGACAACGCAGAGCCGAAACTACTGGGCGTAGCGGGCTGAAATTTTGCATGTACGTTCCTTAGGGAGTGTAGGTGAGCACTAAGAAGGGATTTCCCGAAATTCCCACGGGAACGGGAAAAAACGGGATTTTTGTGTTTATGAGAAATCTGCGCGGGAAAAACCGCGGGGCAGCCTCTAGTAACAAGTAAGACAATAGTTACGAATAATAATTGTGGTGACAGAAAAACCAATTTTTGCGAACTTTGTTAGTAGAACAATCTTAAAAAAAATGGCTGAGACAGAAAGAATTCACAAATCACAAACGGAATGGCAGCCACATTGTCTTTTCTACCTGTGCCTTGTGTGAATTGGATATGAGAACGGTGTTGAACCCTCTTCTAGTTGAAGACAGCTTGTCTATTATGCCCTTTTGCATTTGTAAAAAAAGGAAATTTTAATTCTAAACTTGCCACGTTAACGTTCATGGAAATAAAGTAAATTTAGTTTGTTTGCAGACGATTTCTTTTAAATAACTGATTCAACAGAAGACCTACATAATATACACCCACCAAAAACTTAGTACAGTACATAACTCCACATAAATACAAATATAACCTTGGAAGTTATAAATAATTAATTCTTTATAACTTCCAATACAGATATTATCTGTGTCCTATGTTTTTAATCTTTGTATTTTGAGGCCTGTAATCCTGGAATGGTGCTATTTATACGTGAATTATATGCAATGGAGAACACTTTTATTAAAAGTTCAGGCGAAAAAGGAAATTTTACGAGTCGGGAGCATTAATTAAGGCGAATGGGGAAGAAGACAAATGCAAAGACCACCACCAGATGATGCTCCTAGTATTGGTATGGATTCCATTTATCAATGCACACTATGTTTTTAAGTTACTAAATATTTTTAATTTAAATTTGATTCATTTAATTGTATGTAATGCATAGTAAGGTGTGGTGTCATTTGTCATTGTCGTTAATGCAAAATGTTCTTAAAAGACAAAACTGCTGAATAAGGTATGAATTAAACTTTTACAATAAAATAGATATCAAATAACGAATGAATGAATAAAATAAACCCTTCAATAAAAACTTGCAAGTGAATAATTGGCATTAAAGCAACCCATTGATTCTCGGAAAATCATTATTAACTCTCTAAATGTTAAGAATGTACCTTCTACTATATCACTGGTTCTGTACACAAAGAGAAGTGATATTAGAAAATATAATTCCACTTGACCTAGTAACAGAAGCATGGTAGATCTGAGCACGTGGATTTAAAAGCGGGTTATTCCATTAGTCTCCAAAAATCATTTTTTTTTATTTCCATTTAGTCTCCAAGCTGATTTATTCTTACTCTTATTTAATTATTTTCCATTTCCTATAGTCTCCAAAATATTAACAGGCAAAGATGGTATCGACGGCAAAACAAGCAAGAAAAACCAGTTTTAACAGCATTACAAAATAAAAATATAGTAACCGATACAAGATTATCGCCTAGATTTAAAAAATATTTGCACTCGTTGTCAAAAACATTACAAACTGTCAGCTACCTGATAAAGGGCGGCTAAGACTACAACTAGGTACTAAGTTTTACGGAAACAATAGCCGTGCGGTTATTAAACCAATCACAGAGCGCTGCTCGGTAGTCCTTCGGCGAAAGTACCGTTATTTAAAATTTTAAAAAAAATGAGTGCATGTGGTACTCTATTTTTTCTAATCCAGACTGATCTTTGACTTGAGGAGAGATTAGGCTAGTGTCACTGTGCCAGTGCTTAATGGAATAAAGTTAAAATCCAGGCGCAGGACCTAGCACAATCACGCCGTTTAAATATGCATTCAACATTTCAACTCTACGTGAGTTTGGTTGATAATTATGATAAGTTAAGTATTACAGTATAGAAAATATGCAAGAAGTGTTTAGAAATTTATTAGATGTTTAATAAAACGTTATTTACCTATTTTACCCTATCGTTACTTATATATTTAGCATAGTAATAGTGCTTCTGATTGTTGTAAATGTGAAAATTGTATTCCCTTACCTAAGCAAATTTTAACAGTCATAAGTATTAATTTTTTGTGAAGTTCAGGATAATTCATATGTAAATATTTATTAAAACTGATTATACTAAAAAACTACGTTTTAATAAAATTCCTAAACTATTTTTGTTGTCTCTAACATAGTAAAACTTACCTGGAGACTAAAAGGAATAGTTGTATGCAAAAAAAAATTTGTACCTACCTTTACCAAAAAAGTGTTTTGGAGACTAATAGGAAACGTTGTATGGGGCGGCAAAATTTTGGACATCAAAGGTTTTGGAGACTATCGGAATAACCCTTAAAAACAATGCCAGACTGTTGAAGGTCTTATCATCTTAACTGATTTACATCATGCCCAATTGTAGGACATCATCGAGATAGGTTTAATTTTATTAGTTTAATTACTTACCAAACAAATTGATGCTGGTAATGGAATAATAGTTTTCCAATAGTTACCAGACATGTAAGGAGATAAAACAAGGAACAAAGTTCATAGTGGGAAGATAAAGCAACTAAACGATGATGAAGATTGCAAAGTAAGGTAGTACCTACAAGTAGGTAGAAAGTAGGTACAAAAATAGATTACGTAAAATCAGATATCGACCTAAATCAGTCAGAGATTAGGAACAACGCGGAACACGTCACCAAGCATTCAATAACATAAGTACCTAACAAGCTTACTGAGTATACAAGGCAAGAAGTACATGATACCTATTGTTTGCAATAAAATCACATGAGTCATATGCAATCTCTTTACCTACCTCGTGACAAAGTCGACTAATACTTCGCCTGATGGTGTCGACCACACCATAATCCACTATAGCACAACACGCAGCATCCACCACATCTCACACACGGATAAGGACCTCGTACTGCGTTCCCGAATGATAACGCTTACAAACAAAAAAAACTGGGGTCCTAAGAAGGTCGAATCAGATTTTTTTTAACGGAAAACTGGCAACGTCGCAAAGTCGCCGGCCGGACGCGCGTTCGACTCGCGAGACGCTCATTGGCCGAATGCAACGGCGGCCATCATGGCACGACCGGCGCCTGTCCAATGACGTCGCTTACTACTCGCCCCGCCCACATCCTGTCGGCCTGTTGAATGAATTTCACGGCAGTCGCTCCGTAGATGTCGAAGAAGAACGACATGCCCCTGATAAAATTACATGGGGTAATTCTGCATGAAATTCAACAATCAGGCAAGTCGATTCAAATGCAGAGATCCAAGCTGGTTAATTCAATAAAACTGTTTGTGGATAAAAACAACCGTTACAATAAAATTACCTTATCTGTCTGGATATTGTCCCAAAATGGCGTCAAAATTTAACATAATATTTACGATAAGGTGATGATTCTTATCTGAGTAAGAAAATGAATAATCAATGAGTTGATAATAAACTTAAGAAACAGTTGGCATTGGTTTGCTTACCAATCTAGTCCATAAAAGTAGAGTTACCTGGAAGAGACAAAAATGTATTTATTAAATATGATGTTTATGTGTCTATGTCTAGTCTACACAGCGAAGTTATTTGAAACGAATGAAAATTAATACACGAAATAATCTTAGAAATAAGCTCTGAATCGTGTAATTCTTCATGGTCTTATTTTGAATTTGAAAATTGTACATCTATCACTTCATGTTTTACATGAAATTTAATTTTATGTTTTGCTTTCATTGAAAACATAAAACCAGGAGAGAAAAACCTTTTGGAAAGCTGCTGATGTTCTCGTTCTGAATTCGACACTTTGCATCAGTCACTAGTCACTTCACGTTTAAAATGAGCTTAGAAAATGCTTTTATTATAATATCAAAATCAAGAAAAAAAAAATGGAAAGTATTTTTACCATTTCATGCAACAACCCCACAGAATATAAGATATATCGACTAACTTATCAAGAATATGGAATTCAGCCATTAAGAACGGCCAGTGCATTCCATTTGTCTTAGCTATATCTGTCTGTAGATGTTTTTGTTGGGTTCTATCGTAATCTGATTCAGCGTGGCGTGGCGATAGGAATCGAACCTTGAACGCGTAGCGTGAACGGCGCGTTGGTTGGTTGGTACATGGTACTAAAAGCATTGGTGCCGAAAGATCCTCTAAAATGCAAATTGCAGACGCCCGCCGTCTCGCAAATGACTGTGAACATTGCTAAGCAAAGTTCTAAAGAAAAAATATCATCTTAGGCATAGAATTTTCCAAAATAATTTAGATCTTGTACACTGGAGTGCCACAGGGAACTGTTCTATGCCTCATATTGTATGTTTTTGCCTATAATTTTCCTAGTCATACCTAATTTCATTCCTCAAGTTGGATGCTACTAATATAACACATAAAGAAATGTTATTAAGTTATGGTAGGTAGGTTAGGATGTGCAAAATGATGATAAATGCAAATAATCAACGACACGTCGTAATAAGTTTAACAAATAACAGCCACTAACACAATACTATGCAGAAACCAAACAGAAGATCATTTTAGACGGATATCATAAAACAAACATAGTAAGATTCGAGGTAAATATAGAATTGTGTACAAGTACTGGAATGCAAGATAAAGTCGAAAGGAGTTGCGCGGGCGCAACGGACATTGAGGTCGGCGCACGAGTTTTACGCACATTTAACAAACGAACACACACACAAGTGCAGCATTGTATATTGTAAACTTGATTCAGATATTAAATTTCGTATCATTTCGTTTTTGATGGAAACTTGAACGTGTAATTTTGTCGTTCATGAAGGTGGTCATCATGGAACCTCACTCATGTATGAATATAAAATTTTGTAGATAATGAAATGAAACCTTTCACATGAGCTTACATTATCAAGGTCCATGGGAAGTTCTTGATTAATCTAAGTATAATTTCTAAAGTAACAGATCATTTTACAATCTGGACTGCCTGGTGGTCGATTTCTGCAATGATTGATGTCACAGTATGTACCTAAAATAAGAGTAGGTACCCTAAAACGACCCACCGACATACAACTCTCTCCTAATTCCGTGAAACCAGGAAGCTGGGAAGAATTTATACTGATTACGAGTGCAGTCTTGGCAGTAGAGTGTGGAATTACGTTTGATTAATTTGATATGAAAACCAGAAAAAAAACCTACACAAATATTATTAAACATAATATAGACTGACAGTATACATTACGAAGAGGGAACAATGAGGTAACTAATCATCAATAACAGCTTAGGAACAATTTAATAGCAAGATCTGTTCTGAGGATTGCAGAATATGGTCGGTGGGTCGTTTTAGGGGCGATTATTAAAGTCTACCTTGTGTTATCTTCAGCCAGTGTTTCTGGTATCATTTTCAGCAAATCCACATAAACCACAACTACCCACTGAGCAAACTAGAAAAGAACTATATTGCAGAAAGAACACAGCTAATGGTCGGTGGGTCGTTTTAGCTAATAAAAAAAAACATTTTTCTATCCCTTTGTTTTGACTTTTGAAATGAAATCTTTGTTGATGTTTTTAAAATTTTGACAATAAATACGACCATAGTGAATGAAGAAGTATAAAGGTAGTTTACATGATACAGAAGAAAATCGAGGATCAAGAGGGGGCAGTAATTTTATTGAAGCTAACATAGAAATAGAACGGCTAGATGAAATTTTTTTTGAAGTAACTATAAAACAGCTGATTTGATCCCAACGATCCCTTCAAGGTCTTCAAAGAACGGCACCCCAACAAGGGTGGTGGTAGGACGGGGGATAGAAAATGGCTCACGCAAATCCCCCTGAAGCTTACCCTATTCCTAACTCCCTTGCTCTTGTTGGTAGGGTAAGGAGGTTGCTAGGTTTGGGTTTGAGAGTGGGCTAGGTCGATACAGCCCCCGCTGCGACCGTGATGTTTGTTTGTACAGAATTTGGGTTATATTTTTTTATGAAGACTTTTAGGTCTCGCATGTCGCTCGTATCATCTTTTACATCGTGTTTTTCTAAAAAGTTCCTACCTGCTAGTGTTTTAGCCAAGCTACTTAGACGTTCGTCTTATTCTGATGTTTTATAATATGGTAAAAAGTAGAGTTGAATGAAAACGTTTATAATAATAAGACGGTTACGTACTTACGTAACGTAGGTAAGTAAAGTTATGATATGAAATTAACACAATGGGATTGCAATGGAAACCTTATCATTTTTTCTTGATAGCAATGGGAAAATGGAAGGTTGAAATGTATTCAGATCACTTTTAAGCGTGATTATGTTTTTTTTTTTATTATTGCATCCGACTGCACATACACGTAAAGCGCGTTCAAAAACGGCTACCTACATTCTACATTCCAACAGCAAACATTCTGTCCGATCAAAAACACAATGTTATATTTGATAAATATTAGATAACGATAATAGCAGCATTGATAGTGAGCGCGCTGTTGCCGCTCTGTGCTTACGGAGAGCGGCTCGCAAGTCGCATCGCAGCGTTGCCATGCCTCTTTTGTAGGAGTGTAGGAGGAAATAGCTGGCTGGCTGGCAGCCATTTGCAATAGGTAGGTAGGATACGTTATACAGACTTTTGGACTTAGACCCATCTTAGAACTACCTAACCTAGGTAATTAAGTATGAAGGTCGCCCTCGGCTATATAAACCAGACATGTTATAGGTATATTAACCATTATTAACGCTAAGATAAAACGTAATATAAACTCATGTGATGACATGACAGAAAATTTGTTACAATACCTACCCCTACCCTAGCTTGGCAACGGTGTCTTGACTTGACACGGAACCATTTTTATCTTAAAAAATTATAACTTCTAGTAAAGAAACAGATCATGAATTTGTTAAATTTTGATTTTGAATAACTTTGGGCTTAAATTGTGTTTTATTCAGGGAGAAATTAAATAAAAAGTATTTGGTTCACATACAAACTAGCGCTCCTATTATTTTCTTGTTATCTGTGCCAAGCTGTACCATGTTTTAATGGCTATAGCAGTGAGCTTCCTCTTAATAATGAAACACAGTGAAAAACCCATTTTAATATAAAACATTATACTAATACAGCTTGTCTACAGCTAGCTATGACATGACAGCTAAGTATAAGTTAAAACGAGATCATGTAGTGTAAGTACACAAAACAAGGAAGATGCTCTCTCTCTGTAGTGTAGATAGAGAGAAAACTTATCCTTAAATACCATGCCATTGTTAAGTAAGCTTTAGCAAGCAGAGCGAGTACACCATTAATATGGGTATTATTAAATATACACTTAATATGTATGTTGTACATTTATCTATAGTCTGTGTTATATATCACTATTATCAATAATCTTAAGACATCTTGACGCCGCCATTTTCTATTATAAAAACTAGTTTCTAGACCAGATAAAAAACACCACAAAGTAATCTAAGCCATGTTAGACACTTGACAGGATGTTTAGACATGAAAGATGGTAGGTAACTTGGGTGGCCAGGCTAACTCGAAGAGCCGGTCATGTTACAAAATGACGGAGAGAGACAAGTGGGTGTTGACTTTCACAAGTAAACGCTGAGAAAATTCTATCTATACCTAGACTAGAATATACGTAGATTTAGATTCCTTCGATGTTACTGAGAAAACTAGGTTTCATTCTTGGAATGCGAACGAACCCCATTATGTATGATATAATCATAATACATGTTTTTTAACAACGTTTTATTGGTTAATACTATGTATACATGCCACTTTATAGATGCCTCCCTTTCTTTCCCCCGATCCCCCGTTTATGGAGACAGGCAAAGGCGTCACATTCGGTAAGAACATTAACTAGGAACTTATGCATGGGTAGGGTAGAGGTATGCAATATGGTAGGTACCCTACCTTAATTATTTTATCAGACATTTTTATTTTTAAATAAAACTCGCTTGTTAATAATAAGCCTAGGACAAATGGCACGGCTTAGAAATCATTTACTAAGTTAGGTTCTATAAGTAATATATATACAATTAATTTTATTATATCAAATATGCATGCAGCACGCACAGCACACACCTTTATACACAGCACATACATTTGTTTTAACTCTGACTGTACTTTAACTTTACTGAGAAAAGGGATCCGTTCGGTCTAGCAAAATTATAAGGGATCAGTCCGGATAAAATTAATAATAATAATTGGTCAGGGATCAGATTAAGCGATCAATCCGGAATAACTCCTATAAAATAATAATCGAGGGAGAAGCGGCAACGTTGGAACGCCAGCTACAGCACAGCACGGGAAGGCAACGTGACGCCAAGCGTACGCCATGATGAGGTCGGATCGGCAACGTTGCGCATAGTTGTCCAACCAAAACCCCACAACGGAGCGGCAACGCCCGCACTGAATCAGCAGTTTCACAACACATTCAGATTGTTAAAAAAATGTTTGTTCATTTATTTTATTGATTAGTGACTGTCAAACCACTTTATTATACAGAGGTCAAACTGAGAAAATCATTTTTTTTTTATGAATTTATTTTACACATATACCTAATTATTTTTATAAATTTGAGAAACATAAACAAGCCTCGGCGGAAATTAGCTATTTTGCCAGATTCGGATTCGGACTTGTACTCGTCCGAAAAAAGACTTTTCAGGCCCTCTTACATACAGCAATGTACGAGTTTCATATTTTATTAATAGGTAAAGGTAAGGTTTGTTTGTTTTATGGTACTACGTTGTATACCCTATGTTTTATATTTAAGATTTTAACCCATATTAGCATTGATTTAAGATAGTATATAGATATTTTGGGTGTTTCGCTTCTAATTAACCTCTATTATTTCATGTAAGCCTGGTACTGTTTTCCTTAAAACACATTCGATCAATCGTTCATTCGAAGAAAAGTTTGTCGACCAAATGTTATATCGAGATAAAGTGTATTCGAAGAATTGTTCAGTCGACGTTTCGTTAATCGAACATATTATATGACTTTCGACATAAAGTTACGGACCCGTTTTATGGTAGGTACTTAGATACTTTTGGCTTGTATGACTTATTAATAAGGTTTCCTGGTTTTCTTGATGAGAGAGAAATGCGAACTGTAAAGTAGAAATCATATTTCATTTATCATTATCATACTCATTTCTGAAGCATCTCACTCAGTCGGTTCGTTTCTCTCACTAGGACAATTAAATTACAATCGTGAGAACATGGGAAGAAGAAAGTTATTAGTATAGTATAGCAAGAAGAAGAACCTACCTTACACCGTACAACAGGAACAAGTTAAGAGCCAATTTACAGCGATGCTAGCGCCATTCGCAAAAAAAACTTTTAAAATTAGGCAAATATAAAAAAATGTGGCACAGTATGCCACTAGATAATGTAGCCTAGTATTTTTAGGGCACTGTTGTTTAGCTTTTAAGATAAAGACCAAAGAAAGCTACAAAGTTTTGCTAAAAGTGGCCACTTTTGAAAACAATTGTGGATTTTGATCTTTTTAGTTAGGACTACTTTACTGTGCTCAAAAAACACTAAGCAAGATTATCTAGTGTCATACTGTGCCACATTTTTGATATTTGCCTTAGTTTAAAAGACATAAAATTTTTTTCGCGAATGGCGCTAGAGTCTTTGTAAACTGGCTCTTAACAATCTCTTAACGTATAGGTAAGTACAGTGGCGGACTAGGAGGCAGTAACAGATTTGTCTATGGTTTCGTCAATCCTAGACTCTGTTACCAAAGAATAAGAGCTATTTTTCAATACAGAAAAACCGGAAGTGTTACGCCGACCGTGTCCGCCACTGTACATATTTCTTTCAAAGAGTTAGGTACCTATCACATCACAGACGGAAACGAAGCTGGTATTTCCGTTAAATTAATTATAAGTAAACAAAATGTGTTGCTGTTTTGAACAAAAGCGAAATAAAGTGAGCGTGCAAATTAAGTTAATTACTTATTCTTGTTATTATTATGAACAAAATTCTATCTCGTCCTGGGGAAAAAATTGCGAGCTCTGCAAAGTAAGTAGGTCGAGGCGGCAACGTGGCATAGCGGTACAATCTGTACAAAGAGCGGCAACGTGGTGCGCCGATGCGGTGCTGCGGTGCGGACAGCGGCGCGGCGGCGCGGCGGCGGCGGCGGCGCGGCGTTGCCGGCTCGCCGCGTCAATACAACGAGAGGCGAGAACTAGTCAGGCAAGGTAAAGGTGTGCTGCTGGTGCTGCTAAACTAATCTAAAATATTTTTTTTTTGGAAAATACCAGAATAACTGCCTAAATAAGATGTCTGTCTAGATTTACCTTACCTAATCGAGCTAACTAAGCCTGTATGTACGATAGTGATAGGTACAAAACGTACCGGTACCTATACTACGTACCTAGCCTACGTACGTATTATACGTTATAACGTGGAGGAACCCACAGTACGTTTAAATTATAAATAAATAGGCTATGTGTTTATTTAATTACTACGGAAGGAAGAAAACGTAGAACAATATAGGGCAAAGCAAGCTGTGGAACGAGACGAGATCGAAATTCATGTACCTAGGTGTGGTCTAAGAAAAATTCAAAATGGTTAGGTTAATTGATGAGCTGGGCTACTTCTATACTTACTGCACAAAAACTTATAAGTAATAAAAAAAAAACGCTAAAATGTTATATGTAGATAGAGAAATCGAAACAACAATACGTAGGATTCATAAAAAATAATCCAGCAAAACACAAAGACAACTCTGCAGAACGTGTGAAATTAATTACCTTTATGTGTAACTTACACATAAAAGTAGTTATAAGTACTTACACAGTGTAAGTACTTATAACTACTAACTTACCTAACTAGAAATTCAAGTACAGAACAGACCTACGTAAAAGAGGTATTTTGCTTTGAATCGAACGAATGAGTATGCCTACTAAATTGTTAACCTCTTACCACTAAAAAGTTAGACCGGTCTAAAATCGCCAATTTGTATGACGAACTAGTGACTTAAACCTAGCCTAGGTCTAGGGATTTAGACCCGGTTTAACTCTTTTTATGGTAGAGCCGTTAAAGTTTTTGCACGATGTTACTCTGCACTGCACGTTATTAACTGTTCGAAGATTGCTACTACAATCAGAAAGAAAATAAAGTAAAGATAAGTATTAAATAAAGTTTTTTATAAAATACGCATAAAAAAATACATGCTTTTTAGAAGAAAGCATTATCCATTATAGTTTAATATCTTGCGATCATTTCATATTTCCTTAGCATAGATTCTCTTAAGTTAACGTTAAACTTACCTAAGTCTGTAAATTTATAACACTTCCTCGATGTGTTTAATAAAAGTTCAATTATGGCATTTATATACCTAAAACAAATCAAAGATTGATCGTTTATTCATGATAGGCAATAAAGAATCTATAATATGTTCTTAATAAATATGGTACTTTGAGATAAGGTTGTTTCAAACAACTAGCATTCGACCAACAAACTTTAACAAGACGAGACCCACCACACACACCACACAAATCAACTTTCATGCATTTTTGCTGTCAAAATAGGATGGGATGGGCAGAATTCCGCGGAAAAAAGGGGCTAGGTATGCGACGTTGCCACACCGTGCGGTGCGGGGCAAGGCAACGATAATTCTCGTTTTCACGCAACGATACTCGGAACGAGCTCGGTGCCCTCCATTCCGATAACATCGTTGTCGTTGCGCGGCAGCAGCGCAGTGCGGGCAATTTAGTTATTTTCTTGCTAGAAAAACCCTGCTATTCAATGACTCTAGGACTTAAAATAAGCTTGTTTCTAAACGAAATAAGCAAAAACCCAGTGTTATGGGATCCCAATAGCGAGCATAAGAACAATCGTACCATGAGGAACAAGGTATGGAAAGAAATATCTGCAAGGTTCGTCAAGAACTTTGAGGACTTGGACAATAGAGACCAAATAGATATTAGTAAGTATTTCTTTGTCATACTCACTTAATTTAATTATACTTATCTTTTAAGGTTAAGGAACTTAAAGAACAATTAGAAATATTGTTACCTACTATTATTAGATTGTTGTTCACCTAACTCGTTGATATAAAACCAATTTATTTTGATTTCAGTAAGAAAACTCCAAATAAAATGGCGTAACCTCAGAGACACCTACGTACGCGCGATGAAAAATCCAACAGCAAATAAAAGATATGTCTACAGGAAGCACATAATGTTCTTAGACCCCATCTACCATTTTGACGCTGATTACGAGAGCGACGAACACTCCAGTGTCTCAAGCCGAAAAGCAAAAATAGAAGTTTACAGCGGCGACGATGACGATGAAATATATTTTGACGAATTGCCGGCATTGAAACGAAAATCAGGAAAAGATCAATCGCCAAAATCTAAACGATACAAAAGGCAGAGTACAGAATCTGAAAGTAAAAATATAGAATTCGTTACGTCACCATCACCAGCACCAGCACTGACCAGCACGAGAATCGTTGACGGCGATGATGACGTCGCGTTTTTCGATTCCCTTATTCCAGCCGTCAAACAATTTAATATGGACCAGAAGTTGAGTTTTCGCACTGAAGTGCTCAACCTTATCACCAGATTACGTACTCAAGATCCTTTTATTGCCAGCAAGTCTACAGGAGACCATAATAATGCTTAAAATAATTTAACTTAAATAAGAATCATAAACCAATTAAATAAACTAAAATTAAAACATCTGTTTGATTTGAGAAAATTGCCAATTAAGTACCAAGGATACATTTTTAAAGCAAAACTTAGTTTTGTGGTTTGTATAAGTATTTGTATTGTGTAACCCATAAAGCGAAAGCACGGTACTTAATTAATATTCTAAGTACCAAATTTTATCGAAATAGAGATAGCAAAGTTTATTATAGCTTAAATATAAATTATAGCTTACTAAAATAGCACGTGTTTTACCTATAGTACATAGTACTGTTCTAAAAGTATTCGTACTGTATGAAACCTTTCGTAAAAAAAAAAGATTTTATGAAACAAAATGTTTAGGTTGGTGTGCTGGCTACCGTACTAACTATGTTATGTATTATGTACAGTGGAATCATAAAAGGAAGCCTGTAGCCTGTATTGTTGTTGTAGGTAGGATGTGGTAGGTAGGAGAGTACATTCAAAGCAAGCAAGCATACGTCCCGCGCCCGGCACCGCTCCCCGGTTCCTATCGATCGCACGCACGCAATGCGATGTTGCCGCTCTGCCACTTTCGCCAGTTTCGCCAAATTAGTTCATGACGGAAAACTTTTTAAATTGAACGAGTCGAACCGAGCGGCTAGGCCTCGGCTAGGCAGCGAGCATGTTAAATAAATATAAAATAACAAAAAAGGTAAGTACATAAATGAGGCACTGTAAGTAGACTAGCACCCCATACATATCTTATTCTCTTTGGTATAAAAAATACTAACTGCGTCCTTAACGGAATAATTTATTACTAGCCTATGTTATCCCACTGCTGGGCAAAGGCCTCTTTCCCCTCCTTCCACACTTCCCTTTCCTGGGCAGATTCCCACCAGTCCCTATCGTGTGCTCCAAATTCGTCGCTCCATCGCTTCCTGGGGCGACCACGTCGTCTCTTGGAGTGTCTTGGGACCCACTCAGTGCCCCTCCTTGCCCAACGATTGGAGTCCAAAGTCCATACGGGCTACGTGGCCGGCCCAGTCCCACTTCAATGCTGCCGCTTTTTAACCGACGAAAAAACAAAAAGGAGGAGGTTCTCAATTCGTCGCGTATATATTTTTTTTTTTTTATGTTTGATCACGCATAACTTTTTACTGTGTGGACCGATTTTAATAATTCTTTTTTTAATCGACAGGGTATACCTTGAAGTTGGTCCCATAAAAATTTGGAAATAAAATTCCTACCCTAAGGGTGGGAAAATAGGGGTGACTTTTAGGTCGGCGGGTCGATTTATCCACTCACAGGTTGCATTTCCGTGTTACATTATAAATTTTGATACCTACCTACAATATCTTTGGAAATGAAATAAAATCAGCCGTAAGACGTCCACTGCTGGACATAGGCCTCCCTCACAAATCGCCTCACCGACCGGTCGTCCTGTTAGTCCCTCAACCTTCACCAGGTTGTGTGGCCACCTTGTGGGGTGCGACCACCCTGTGAAGGGTGATTAGTTGGGGACAAAAAAAATAGCCCAAAAAAACTGAAAATCAAAAAATAAAAACTTTTTATAAAAAAATTAAACCGCCGAAAAAACTGAAAAGCATTAAATAATAGGGAAAATTTTTCCATTAGGCCTTAATTTACTTACTTCTTAAAGTAATTTTGGATTACCAAGAAATTTTGAGTCGGTGCCACAGAATCAACGAATAAAGTTCACTAAATTACCTGAAATTCAAAGAAATAACCGAAAAACGTATGCCGCTGCGCATCGCGCTTACATAGATAATGAATTTGCTTGTGTGGTGTGGCGCCGACTTAAAATTTCTTGGTAATCCAAAATTACTTTAAGAAGTAAGTAAATTAAGGCCTAATGGAAAATGTTTCCCTATTATTTAATGCTTTTCAGTTTTTTCGGCGGTTTAATTTTTTTATAAAAAGTTTTTATTAAGCTAAGTAGTACATCCCGTATTTTAGTTCTGGAGCGCAGTTCGGTGTTTTGGACTTTGTCCACCAATCGAACTCCCAGTATGTTGCGCTCCATATTTCTCTGACAGATCCCGAGTTTGGACTTTTGAATGTAAGTCAAAGACCAAGGAGCCAAGTTTCTTAACTAAAAACGAGTGACTCGTAATTGTCTTGTTAGCGACTTAGTTAACCATTGCTGTTTTCTTTGAGCGTGCAACAGAAATTACCATTGTTAAAGCGGCAATGGTTAACGAAATCGCTAACAAGACAATTACGCGAGTCACTCATTTTTAACCGACGAAAAAACAAAAAGGAGGAGGTTCTCAATTCGTCGCGTATATATTTTTTTTTTTTTTTTATTTTTTTTTTATGTATGATCACGCATAACTTTTTACTGTGTCGACCGATTTTGATAATTCCTTTTTTAATCGACAGGGTATACCTTGAAGTTGGTCCCATAAAAATTTGGAAATAAAATTCCAACCCTAAGGGTGGAAAAATAGGGGTGACTTTATTGTTCACTCACAGATTGTATTGCCGTTTTGTGATTTACATGAAAACTGCTAGGTATAATTATGAGTCTTTTTTATATGAATGTTAATAATCATAATGTCAGCTGATAGACGTCCACTGCTGGACATAGGCCTCCCTCAAAAATCGCCTCACCACCCGGTCGTGATCGAACCTCATCCTGTTAGTCCCTCAACATTCACCAGGTTGTGTGGCCACGTTGTGGGGTGCGACCACCCTGTGAAGGGTGATTAGCTGGGGTCAAAAAAAATTAGCCGAAAAAAAACTGAAAAGCAAAAAATAAAAACTTTTTATCAAAAAATTAAACCGCCGAAAAAACTGAAAAGCATTAAATAATTGGGAAAAAAATTCTATTAGGACTTAATTTACTCACTTCTTAAAGTAATTTTGGTTTACCAAGAAATTTTGAGTCGGTGCCACAGAATCAACGAATAGCGATCACTAAATTACCTGAAATTCAAAGAAATAACAGAAAAACGTATGCCGCCGCGCATCGCGCTTTAGGTAGTTAAGGAATTTGCTTGTGTGGTGTGGCGCCGACTTAAAATTTCTTGGTAAACCAAAATTACTTTAAGAAGTGAGTAAATTAAGTCCTAATAGAATTTTTTTCCCAATTATTTAATGCTTTTCAGTTTTTTCGGCGGTTTAATTTTTTGATAAAAAGTTTTTATTAGTTAAGAAACTTGGCCCCCAGGTCTGAGCTCCGTGTAAGGATGGGAAGAATGCTTTGCTGAATTTTTCTCTTAAACCTCATCGCGTCGTGCGCACATAAACTGTGCATAATTTAAATGCGTTTGAGGGTAGGCAATCGTTCCACGGGTAACGGAAAAGAAAGAAAAATTCTCTGCCATAAACTGGATAGTTCTATAAGTAATTCCTATTGTAATTATGCTAAAAAAATCTTTTCGATATTGAAATAATAATATATAAAACGTTCTTTCTGTCTTGCTGATTTTAGATTTTTGTTACCCTTAATAAGGCAAGGGGAATATATTTCCCACCACTCCATGTTTTTTTTTTATCCAAAATTATGTTATCAAATCAGTTCAGTGAATTAATGAAACCATAAACAATCGATTTTATGATACTATTACTTTTTTTCCTGGCAGAACTTTTTCTTAGGGCAGTCCTTTGACAATTTTTTTTTAGTTCAAAATGTCAATGGTAGAATTTTGAGTGCGAAAAACGGTCTTTTTATGGAAGAGTGAAGGAAAAAAATTGGGTTGTTATATCTGGTTGTCAATCTATTCTAACGCTGTTTTATGTTGCATTCAAGGCAATATAATAATCCATAGCCTCAAAAAGTACAAAATTATAAGTGGGAAATAATTTACCCTGGCCGCATTATGTATGTGATGTTTTTTATTGCTAACTAATAACTGCACCTGACTTCATTCGCATTAATTTTTTCTTATCAGAAATTACGTTTTGCCACCAGATGCTAAGGGTTTGTTTTGGTTTTGTTGCTAGTTACTTTCATTATGCTTCATGTAACCTTTTTTATTTTTAATATCAATTCTCTTCACACGGTACACTCTCTTTTCTGTTGTACGCTTTTTGCTTTACCTTCTTCTTATTTATTTTCAATAGGATCAAGAAACATGAATAAGAAAAAAAATAAGAACGAGAAAATATTAAAAACAATCTTGAAAATCTTTCTTAATTATTAGACATTGACTCTGTTGATGATGCTTATTATCAAACAGCCCTTTTTAGCAGCCCTGCTGAAAGAAGATGAACAAGAAGATTTTGTGACTGAACAAATATATAATAACTGAATAAAAAATAATTATAGGGTAACATGCCCTATTACGGCGCGTTTTGACGACATTTTAAAGTAGGGTAAGAATTTAAGCATTTCTTAATATGTTAGCAGACATTTGAATTTTTTTTGACACTCATGATAATTATATTTTCTATTTCAGTTGTCGTTTTATTTATTTTAGAATGATAATTAATTTTAAATAAATATTTTTTCTGACAATTCGGAATTCCTATTACGGCGGCAAAAAAAAGTTTGAAGCCCATTACGGCGGTAAGCACAGCCTATTACGGAGTATGGGATGACAACACACGCACCATGAAACATTTTGCTCATGGTTCCGTGCAATCAGAAAATGGTATGCAATGGCTGTAATTGTTACTGGCACTGTACATAAATACAGGTTCTTCCTAGTAAGGGGATATTTTGATAATATTTTGTTTAATTACTATTTAATAAACGGCCTCGCGCTAAGAAGTTTCCAGTAATATAATTAGTTTAGAAAACACGAATAATGAATATTTGGCTGTATGGGCTACTATGTTCCTTTGCTTGACCTGAACGGGCGAATAACAAAACAACAATCAATCATATCGATCATGGAAATGCCAATTGTCGTAAGGGACATTTTTCGAAATTTCGTTTTTGATGCCATTATACTCAGTTTTTCACGCTCTATCGAATGGTATATTTGAAACCTCTCTAGCTTCCAAAGATTCTCAGAAATTTATTTAAAAAACAAGCTTTAAGGGACATTTAATTTTTCCATTTTGGCGTAAGGGCCAATAAATTAAAATATTCTTGAGGATTTTTAAACGGTTTTGTCAATATGTCCTTTACGACGTAAAAAAATTTGTTGCAGTATCTAAAGCTGAAGGTCGTAAGGGTCGTAACTTAATGTTATGTTTATAAAAAACTCAGTTTTTAATTATTATTTTGTATGAATTTGTTAAAAAATAATGTTTTAAAAGTACCCATTCGTTGATCTATTTAATCAGCCAATCAAAATGTAACTATATCTGAGTGGGTACGACGACAAATGTCAATATGCATTGATTTCTAGCACTTTTTGTTGTATTCCTTAATCTAAACGTAACGGTGGGTTTTAATTTGACTCTATAGTAAAAGATAACAACTGACGAACTCACCATTTTTCTTGATGCCTAGTTCATTCCTGTCCCGAGTCTTGAAGATATACTCGAGTGCACAGCGGCTGCGGTGAACAGTTTTAGGGATATAACATAACCCTTTCTGAACCCAGTCCTCAGCAGCCTTCGAGGTCTGATCCTGTAGCCCAGCTGACATAGTGGCGTTTTTTTTACAAACACTTCGATATAACCAGTACTACCCAGCTTCAAAGGCTTTCCAATAGTTCACAAATGCTAGGCAAAGAGGCAGATTATACTTTTCCGTCTTCTATATTACCTGCCTTAAAGCATGTATGTGTTCCATGGTACTCTGCCTTTACGAGAAACAGCTAATTCTTAAAGCGAAGACCTCAAACCTACGCGCGAAACGATTCTTGATGACTTTCAAGAACAATTTATAAAGGTGGCTTAGATGTTCTTCAGCTGATTTTATGACCTGAAGAACAGTACTAACAAACTTCTGTTCCACACTTCTGGCGTTATCCCGTCGCTAATATCAGAATTTACCCGTTTCGCATTTAAATCTCCTATGTCAACTGTGACGTAAGTTTTTGAGCTATGCATAACACGGAATACATAATCTCCACTTTGTCGTTGGACTGTATTGATATGTAGCAGCGCATACTTGTATAACTTTTAACAAATACTGCTAGATTCATCGACGTACAAGACACGCTACCGTTGCCGTGATAATATCGGTATTTACAATGCTGTGAAGGGAATTGTTCACTATACACCCGAAACCTTCCTGGGATTGTGGTTCTCTCTCCTTAACAATAATGTTTTACCGTAACGAACTCAATTCCTGCTCTAGCTTCGTTGGCCCGGGATCAACTTTAGTTAGTGCTCCTTGCCCCACATTTTTATGACCGCTACCAAAGAGCAAACTAGGCCAATTTTAGATAAATTTATAGGTAAATTTTAGCCATGATCATACTAGTTGGTTTGTCATAATTGTCACACTTGGCAGGCAGATTGGAGATCGCAGTATGGCTGTTGTACTAAGCTGTTGTAGGATCATCGATGGACTGCCCGTGCTTCGGTTTTTTTCCTTTAGTCGCCTTAGCCATACATGGTAGATGGGGTGCTGGTATTCTATTCATACATTACGTTACATACCAACCATAACAAAAAAGCTTTTTATGTAAGGCTTGTGATTTTTTAATTGGTCTAACTGAAGTATTCATTCCTTTACCGTGTTAAAAGCTAAATAACTTTAAACTTGTGCTATAAACGAATTACTACCTATCTATCTTTTTAAAGTGTTGATTTTTATTGTAGAAATTGAAGATTAATAACTTAAATTTCTTTTAAATCTTACCAGGGCGCTATTGGAATTCCTAGGTATTTGTTATTTTATAAAAATTATCTAAGTACCTTATTTTATTTTTTTATTTCAATAATTAATATTAAAACTTTAATGTTTGTACTTCTTATTTGAGAACTTTTATCAATTTGGTTTACAAGGGTAACCAAAAAATAACATTTCACACTATAGACACAATAAAATATATTTTTTTTAGTTTCATCAGTACTAATAACAACACACTAGTTGGTATTTTAATTCCTTTACGCCCCTTAAATTTTACATAGTTATTTTTAAATTAAATATTATAATAGTCATACGACTACATTGGAAAAACACTTATGGGACTTACAACCAATTATTTTATAAAGTTAAAATGATGTTTAGGTCGTAAGGGAAAAAGTTGAAAAAAAGCTCAGCGTAAGGGACAATGTTGCTAAAATTGGTAGGGCGTAAGGGACAAAATCTTCTAAACCATTAGTTGTAGCGTATTCAAACTAAAATAATTGAAAAGATCTTCAAAAATTAGCACTGGCCTTCTTTTAATTGATCGCTGTAAATCAAGGCAATCAAAAGTTACAAATGGATTTGTAAAAAAAAAAATGTTTTTTGGCTCTCCTGAAAAGTCGTGCTTTGTCCCTTACGACAATTGGCATTTCCATGATCGATATCTACGGCATCGTAACGTTCTCCCATCTCTCTGCACAACGGATCGGATTGAATTAAATATGGGGATGATTTTCTTTTTATAAGCCACGCTGATAAAGAAACGATTTGAAAATGGTAGCCGAACGAATGCGTATATTAGTATGAGGGAAGAGTTGAGAAGAGAGACAGCCAATACAAAGGCCGCCATTTTGAGATCGTTTTTTTATGTGCGCAGGTTATACCCATAAAAGCGTAATTTGTGCGAATTTGGCTAGCTTATTAACATTATTTTTAATATTTGTTGTTAATCTACATTAAGTGAAGTTACAAATGATCATTATTTTATGACTGTTGACCAGGTCAATAAAGGCAAAGGCTCGACTTTTGTTCAAAAAAGCTCGACTTTTGTTCAAACAAGGCTCGACTTTTGTTCAAAAAAGGAAGATTTTGGCACAATTTATGCATTTTTCTCTAAATTTCCATAATTTTTTGAAGTTTTTAATATTTGTTAGAATTCTTTGGACGAAAAATAAAATATCGTGAATTTTTTTCATTAAAATTAATCGAGCCGTTTCGGAAATTAGTACCTTTGGCAGACAGACAGACGGACGGATAGAAAGACATATTAATAAGGTCCCGGGACGTTTACCCGAAACCTTAATCAATAAACTGATACAAACCTAAACTGAGAACTTCCTCTTTTCTAAAATCGGTTAAAAATAGGTACTAAAACCCTTCTTCTGAATTTAAAAAAATACTTTTGTGAAAATCGGTTTTGACAAAATTGAAATATTCGCGGACAAACATGCATACAAACATACATATAGGTCGAATTTATAACCTCCTTAACCTCGTTATAAAACAATTGCTGTTCGTTTTTCTCAAACTTTAATTCGATAAAGGCCCGGACGAGGGTTTAAATAATCCTACTAATATTATAAACGACAAAGTTTGTAATAAAGGATGTCTGTAACTCATTTACGTAAAAACTACGAAATAGATTTTAATAAAACCTTACAAATAAAACATATATGAAGGAAAATTTAACTGGCGAAGCAGCGGGGTGCAGTTAGTGAAGATTTAGTTAAACGGTAAAAAAATATGGAAAATGGATTTCTACCCAAGCGGAGAAAGTTAAAAAAAGAAAGATACACTTTTTTTACAACAACGTTGACACAAACATGCAATAAAATGGAACACAAAAAATAACAAAAAAACAGTAAACCGAAATACAATAATAAATAAAGCAACCAACTAATCATAATCAGTTTTGTATGGTGTGTCAAAATTGTGGTAAAATCTAGTAGTAAATTATTATATTGATGGGATAATACGATAAACCTAACCTTAGTATACATTTTTGTGTAAGTTTTTTAATTATTTACTTTACCTGTTATTCATAAAAAGTTAAAGTGCATTTTAGTTATTTGACATATGTCTATTTAGACAGGATGTCACGTATTTACCATACAACAAACCAAATAAGTAGACCTGCAGTAAAGCTTTTTAAAATGTACGGTATCTTTATGAATAATACGGTTATATTATTAGCTCTGTAAATTCCATACACCGTGTTAGGATTCCTAACAGCCTAATACGGTAGGTACTAAAATATCTAATGAGTTTTTATATCCTAATTCTGAAATATAATGTTAAGATATTTCGGTAATGTAAATTATTACTTACAAATAAGAGCACTCTGACTTTACCATAAAATTCTCAAATCGTTAGTAATCGTTGTATTAGACCATTTTTCTTCATAAAAACTCATACGTTAGGTTTCACAATATTCTAACAAACTTAAATTTTACTGTCAACTTTAAGCGTAAAAAACAAGGATTCTAGTTAAAAAACATGTACCTCCAAAATTGGTTTTATACTTGAGAACTAAATAAAATTACACTTAAATAACGAAATGTTCATAAATTATATTTATTATACCACTAAATTTATAAATTACCGACACTGCATTTTTCCTATTACCGATGGTACCCTCCGTAATAGGCGTTACCCTCAAATAGCCTTCCTATCACGGCGGACTTTTGTTTACTCATATTTACTTGTTTTATTTGATTTTAAACAGAAATCAACTTGATTAACTAAGACTACTTGAACGTAAAAAGTATTTGATTAAAGTAACATAATCTTAAAGTGTTTGTTTGAACTAAAAACGAAGTCTGAAAATTCAATGTTCTACCGCGAGTCAGTCTGCGTTTGTATGAAACAGCTTCTCGCTTCGCTGACGTTACACAAAATAATTAATTTAAGTCATTTTAAACGATTTTAAACGCACGAGTGCTGGGTAATAAGTTACGTGTTAGTTTCCCTTGGACGCTATGTAGTCATCTTTACCATACACAGTCACAACTAATCATAAATTGCAAAAGATAAAATAGAGCCGTAATAGGACGTGATTTTGACTACCGCGGTAATAGGACGTTTTACCCTACCATCTTTAAATTTTAATAAAAAAAACACAGGCCAAACCATAGGCTATATATAGTGCTTGTATATGCATTACGACGAAATGGGACTAAAACTATTGATCCTTATCGGGCAACTATTTTCCCACCAAAAACTTTATGTGTAAACCTAATCGGGCAAAGGGATACTATTTCCCACCAAAAAAAAAGGGACTCCCCCCTTGAAAACCCCCTCTTTTTATTGCATTTTCGAATTGTACAGAGTTGAGTTACCTACCCTAAAACCATTTCAACTTTTGCACTAGCTGGCCTATTAGCTCGTGCCTTATTAAGGGTTAAATTATTGCGTAGGTATATTTGTAACTCTCTGTTATTGCCTTCAGTATCAAACAAAACAATCCAGCTTTAAGGAGGAGGAGGCCAGGAGAGCCTGGGAAGAGGGAGGTTAGGTAGGTGCAGGAAAAAGAAGGAGAGGCTTCTTTTCTCTTCAATGTCAATAATTTCCCAAATGGTTCTGATTTTTCAACGGGATTCTTTCATTCAGGACAAAATTAGAAAACAGTAGAAATAAAATTTCGTTTTCTGCAATTATATTTTGTTTCCAATTAATATTTTGCAAAACGTGGTCTTTTAAAATGTCACTCACGCATTTTTTTTTGTGATAACATAAAACTTTTTTATTTAATTATACGTAAAGTGCCAGCCAGCAAATTTCACTCTTCATAAAATATCATAGATAGTGCGAAAGTATTGAGGCAGCACCAGCAGGAACATCACAGCAGGCCAGGGGAATCATACATTATATCCATGGAAGTAAATATCTGACATGACATCGCCTCATCTATACTCTATACAATACCGTATACAACTAGTATACGATACAATGCCAACACAACGTAGCACTGCCAGCACACAGACAGACAAGGATACTGTAATAATAATATTCGGACGGAGCGACAACGCACGGCCTGTCGCGGGACGAAGCGGCAACCTCGCGCGATCGATGCATCTCCGCGCTCACACGGCAAGTTTTATAGGGGCGTGATGAAAAATTAATGGCAATGGATGGCAAGGCAACAGCTATTCCCATCGCCTATCGTTTTGTGATAGGTAGGTATATAGTCTAAGTTTTGTGGATTAGATGAGCGTTGGTAAAGAGAGGTGAGGGCAGCTGGCAGCTAGACTCGGACTGGCTGAATGGCTTGAACAACGTAGGTAGTTTTAGTGTTTCGAATGGTGAAGGGTGAAAGGCAATAAGGCTTCATTAGAAGAATAGCCAATTCAGATTTTATATGGCAATAAATTTAAAATGACCAATATATTTACTTCCTTCTGGGGTGAAATATAGGTGAACAAACAAACATTAGGAAAGGCATTCCCTAAATTTCCACAAGTAGGTAATTTTAAAGCAGAGGTCATCCATCTCTGCTAGTCTACTTCTACTATCTACTACTTATATAACACTGTATCAAATGAATCGTGGTTCGTTAGTCTCGCTAAAACTCGAGAACGGCCGATTTCCGATTTAGCTCATTTTGGTCTTAAAATATTTGTAGTAGGTAGTCCAGGGAAGGTTTCAAAGGCAGGATAAAATGTGGAAAAATTGAGGAAAAGTGATAAAATACAACAATTTAATTTTCTATAGAAAATTTTAAGGTGCGACACGAAATTCGCCGGGACAGCTAGAATATTATATTGAGGTAGCTACATAACACAAGCTCGAAGGAACATGCATGCTTGTCTGTCGAACCATCCCCATCAAGAACAAGGTATTATCAAACCTGCTCTTGTTTCTTGTAAAACAAGCAATTAACAACGAGATCCAATGGAAACTAAGTAGGTAGTATGTACCTGCCTCTCTTAATGAAACGAAAACCGTTACTAAAACTGGAATCTCCGCTCTGTTTTAAAAATTGTGATCTTTCTTTAAGTATATTCTTTTTGTTTCTTCGTAAGAGCCAGTTTACCGCAATGCTAGCGCCATTCGTGAAAAAAAAACTACTAAATTAAGGCATAATATCAAAAACATGGCACAGTATGACACTAGATAATGTGGCCTAGTATTTTTGGGGCTCTGTTGTATAGCTTTTAGGTTAAAGACCAAAGCAAGCTACAAAGTGTTGTTAAAAGTGGCCACTTTTGGTAACAATCTGTGGATTATTTTGTTCTTTTTACTAAGAACATAAATACACACTCAATAAAACGTTAAACGGACGGACGACGTGGAGTAGGCAGACCACCAGCCCGATGGTCTGACGACATAGTGAAGGTCGCCGGTAGGCAGTGGATCAGACTGGCGCAGGACCGTGATGCATGGCGTGCGAGAGAAGAGGCCTATGTCCAGCAGTGGGCTCTTACAGGCTGATGATGATGATGATGAAAACGTTAAATCCAAAAAAAGAAGCAAGATGCAATATTATCTAGTGTCGTCATACTGAGCCACATTTTCGAAATTTGTCTTAGTTTAGTTAGAAGATTAGATCAAATTTTTTTGTGAAGGGCGCTAGCATAGCTGTAAACTGGCTCTTAAGGCATGATGATTTTGCATTAGACCTACAATAATAGATTTTACCTTGCAGATACCTAGATAAACTGTATGTTCATACAGTTTATCTAGGTATAAAACAAAAAACTTGTTTAGGTCACACAACTTTTTTATGCTTTAAAATAGCTTTTGTTAAACTTTTTCTTATTTTAAATATTTTTGTTACCATAAAAACCTGCTACACTCCCTCCCCCTTCCTACTTACTGTTACTTATTTCCCTTTCAACCCCTCACTTGTCCCCACTATACAAAAAATAACAATTATATATATTTATTTACTTCGTAATTACGTATATAAAATACAAAACACACTTAATACCATTATGTTTAAAATTTTACTTAAACACTTAATTTTTTTGCTATTCACTCATTTCATAAACCTACTCCGTCACAATCACAATATAAACTTACAGCCCGACACAAGGGCAGCATCCGTGTATACTTTTCTCTGCTGCCGAGTGCACTTAGTTTTTTCTATATGCAAATTCAACTTGCACCCGATTGAACCACGCTCATGGTATATTGAAATACTTTATTTTGTCATTAGTATTTTTATCTGTAATTTATGCCTTATATTTCCTAATGGATAATACTTCAACTAACCTTTCTATCTTTTACCAGAATTCGCGTGGTTTACGGACGAAACTTTCAGAGTTTTACCATAATATTTTATGTAATAATTACGATGCTATTTTTATCACGGAAACTTGGCTTTGTGATGGGGTTCTAGACTCAGAATTATGCGATAATAGATACGACGTATTTAGACTGGATCGCGACCGAGGTGCAAGCTGCAAGTCGGACGGTGGCGGGGTTATGATGCTCGTAAAAAGTGATCTCGGAGCTCGTTTGCGGTGTGAATATGCGCGTGCTGGTACTGACTGCATCTGGGTAACGATCCCTGCAGAGAGGTTGCGCACCCACAAGTCTACGAATCACACTTCTGGCGCGCGCGACTTACACTTTTGTGTTGCGTACGCTCCATCTGGTACACGGCATCTTTATCATTTAAAAAATGTAACAACTATAATTGATTCATTCGTCTCATCGAATGCCCTTGATAATTTTTTTATTGCGGGTGATTTTAATCTACCTTACACGCGATGGTCGCCTAACGAAGCGCCTTTAATCTTACGCCGTGGTTCTGTAGAGGTACAGAATGCCACTAAAAACTTACTAGACTTGCTATCCATGCATGGTACTGAACAACACAATTTTATAAAAAATGTATCTAATAATGTCTTAGATTTAATTTTCTCAAACTTGAATACAAGTACCATTCGTTCCAATTCACCTCTTTCTAAAGAGGATATATATCACCCATGCTTAGAGATTCTTGTTTCTGATATATCTTTTGTGCCTATGCCTACTAATTCTGTGCCAAGACGTAGATATCGTAAAGCGAACTATGCGCTTATAAACCAGGAACTTTCACAGATAAATTGGAAGGAAACACTGTACTCTGAATCAGTTGATGGTTCAGTAAACAAATTTTATGAGATAATTCGTGTGATCATTGAGAACCACGTACCTATTGACTCACGAAATCGAAACAGGAAATTTCCTACTTGGTTTAATTCGCCACTTATTAAAATTATAAAAGAAAAGGATAAAGCTCACGCGAGATGGAAAAGGCACGGCAACCCCCGCGACTATGATGAGTTCGCTCTTTTGCGTAAGCGTCAAAAAAAGGTTCAGTCGGAATGTCTTAAGCATTACACGAATACCATTCAAGACAGCATCAAGTCTAACCCAAAGGCTCTTTGGTCTTATGTTAGGGCTCGTCGTGGCGGCTCTGCCTATCCTAAAAGCTTTGTTCATAACAATCAAACTCTTGTCTCAGGGAGCGCTATCTGCGATGGTTTCAATGAATTTTTTGGTTCAGTGTTTTGCGCTCCTGCTGCTTCCTATAGTAATGCTCCTCTTGCTCCACCATTTAATGATCCTGGTTATATATTGTCTGAAGCTAGTACATCTGCGGCGGAAATTGAAAAGTTAATATTACTGATTGATCAGAACGGTGGGGCGGGTTCTGACTCAATCAGTCCTTTCTTCATTCTCAAATGTGCAGTTAACTTATCTGAGCCACTTAGTTTATTATTTAATAAATCTTTACATCAAGGTACTTTCCCCTCTATTTGGAAAGATGCATTAATTGTGCCTATCCATAAAAAAGGTCCTAAAAATAAAATACCTAACTATCGTCCTATATCAATTCTCAATACTTTCGGAAAAATATTTGAAAAAATTGTTTTTGAATGTATTTATCCTATAATAAGTAAAGCAGTCCCACCTCAGCAACATGGCTTTCTCAAGGGTCGTTCAACTACTTCAAACTTAATTGAGTTTATTGACTTTACTCTATGTCATATGGATAAGCGTCAGCAGGTTGATGTGGTCTACACAGATTTTGAGAAAGCTTTTGATCGAGTGGACCACTTCATTCTGCTGCGCAAACTTAATCACTTGGGTATATGCGGTGATCTTTATAGATGGATATCTTCTTACATCTCTCGGCGTAGGCAAGCTGTTGTACTTGGTGGTCACAAATCTGATTTTATTGACATCTCTTCCGGTGTGCCTCAAGGCTCCTTGCTAGGGCCACTGCTATATATTGCGTACTTGTACGACATTTACACCGTTTTCAGCCATACCTACTTTTTAATGTATGCCGATGATAAAAAGATTTTTCTTAATATAAAAACAGAATCTGACTGTAACCTCCTCCAGCATGACTTAAACTTACTATCTGAATATTATTCAGCTAACCGTATAAACGTTAATGCCTCCAAGTGCCTGCAGATTACATTTACCCGGAAGCCTCAACCTATCATTAGACAATACTATATTAGTGGACAGCCAATCGAGCGTGTTAATGTTGTCAGGGATCTTGGTGTTCTGCTTGATAGTAAACTCACCTTTGATCATCACCTTGATGATATTACAAACAGAGCGTTCAAAAACCTTGGCTTTGTTTTTCGGGTCAGTTCTGCCTTTCGAGATGTTGATTGTATAAAGATGATTTATTTTGCGTACGTAAGGAGCCTTCTTGAGTACTCTAGCCCCGTCTGGTGTCCCCAATATACTACTTATAAACATCAAATCGAAAGAATTCAACGATCATTTGTGCGTCGCCTAACTTTTATATCGAAATCAGGAAGCATGGAGTATAATGCTGCATGTCGTAAGTTCCAGCTTCTCTCTCTTGAAAGTCGCAGACTTCTCCTAGACATGTCTTTTCTGCATGATGTCTTGTCCGGGCGCCTTGACTGCATTTCGCTTGTTAGTGGCATTGCACTCTGTACGCCGAGCTACCGAACTCGGCACGCACAAAAACATCTGTTTTATGTACCGCGAGCAAACACTAATTACGCTCAAAATTCTCCACTCACTCGTATTCCTCGTGAATATAACGCATTCTTTCATACCATAGACCCATTTTGTTTATCTAAATTCACTTTCAAAAAACACATAGTAAAAGTTATTAACACTGCTACCTAATTTTTACCTTAATTGCATAAAGACACAATACTAATCACAACACTTAGAACAACTATCATCATTCACATAAGTTACTTTATTTTACATACTATACAACACTTATATAAATAAGTATATATATATATATTCCTATTACACTTAATTTAATGTTTCCCTCCCTCATCCCAATTCCCTCTCTCTTCCAAGCCCCTCTATCCTTTACCTCCTGCAGGTTTTTATTTTATTTCATACAGTTTTGTTAATTTTTTTCTTTCAGTTGTATATTGATTTTTGTTATAATATTGTTGTGGATACCTGTTATTGGCCATATGTACTACAGTTTTAGTTTATAATGCACAATTAATTGTAAACGCTGTTGGTGTCCTAAATAAAATAAAAATAAAAAAAATAGTATCATCTATTAACAGACTCTCTGCTTAAACTACCATTCTATGTATTTATAAGTATTTATGACATTTAGAACACTTATCATTAAAATCAAGTGATGTCATAAACGCATTGAGAGTTCGTTTTCCTGGCAAATATCATCCATCCAATCCAAATTCAAATGGGTGGGACGGAGAATGTTTAAATTTAATATTTGTACTGAGAGCGCACGGAGCGGCAACGCGCGTGCCACGTTTCCCAGTATGCCTGCCTGCATGCGGCAAGTCAACGTCGCAACGCCATTTCGCTAGCTAGCACCCAGCGACTCAAATAGCTCTTTCTTCTTGGGATCAGCTGGCTGCGCCTGTCCCTTTACTTTGTTATGCGTCGATAGTATTATTATTATTGATGATGCGAGGGTGAGCTGAGGAGGATACAGGTGCGCAAGCCACACGTTGTCATTATTATAGTCGTTATTTCCCTTGTAAATTCTTTATTGTAGTGAATATTCTAAATAGATAGTACGGTTTGCTGCAGAAATACCTGACCCCCTGGTTTCAACACTCAAATACTGCCCAATCTGACCCTTCCGGTGTAGCACCACACACAACAAGGGTTTCGTACTCCCACGTTGATGAGATGAGAATGAGAAGAAGGTAGGTAGTGGCGCTAAAACCAGTGGGGTCACAATTCTTTGCAGAACTTACCTAATTGAATTAAGGTATATTGCACTTACTAGGTGGATCAGGTTTCTCTGCAGCTTCAGCAGACTGTACTATACTTACATAAACCTAGTTAGTACCAAAGTAAACCTAACCTGACTCCCTGCTGAGAATAACGTTATAGGACAGACATAATATTATAATTAGGTATGAAGATGTAGTACTAAATTATAATAAATATAAATCGTACTTATCTTGAAATAACAAGACAGTTCCACGAATCGTGCTCGTTTTCATATCACCGAACCCGTAGAACAACAAGAATTGTCTAAAGACAATACATTTTTGCGTACGAACTACAATGTTCTTACAAAATTTCTCCCTTTATTATTGGACCCACCAGCGATGGGTTGTTCCCAACGAGTACCACCAAAACTTGTCAAGTTAGTTGGTGGTACTGGTAAGGAATTTTCAGAAAGGTAATTCCCAACGAGTACCAGGTTTTAGTGATACTCGTTGGGAACGACTGCCAGCGATGCGACCGATACGAGAAGACCGGACATACGAGAACATTTTTCTCCAAGCTAAAACGGTGATACCCTGCTCGTTTGGAGAATAAGATTGTTCTTTTCCCCGAATGGCATCTAGCTCTATCCTTCTTCTACTTACTCCTCTTAAATATCCCTAACCCCATTAAGTTTCCTAAGCTCCAGCTGGTTCAGGTCGGGCTCATACCTAATAGGTCCTCCACTTTCTAGGGCGGTAGAAATTTACACATTTGGAACATTTAATTTTGGGTTTAGGGAAGACAGTGACAGACAGCTTGAATTTGAAACCTAATATAAATAATCTTCAAACGTTTCCAGCCAGACCCTCGTTGCACAATCTAAATACTAAATTTCAGCACGCCTGGTTTATGGGTACTAAAATATAACTAAAACTGGAGTGAACACATTCTGTGGCGAAGGCAATTTCCAACAATGTAGACCTGCCATATATTTTATTAAAACTTTATGTAAGTTGCAGCGTATAAATAATATACATTATGTCCCCTGTTTCTAACTTTAACAATACTACCGCTCTATGTTCAGGATGCGCCGCAGAGTGTTTCACAAGTTATTTGTTATTTGATTTGATCCCTAGAAGTCGTATCTTGTAGTTGAATGATCAAAACTTGACCTGGTATATTGTTATAATAAGATAAGAAATGAAGAAATTGTAAATTTGGCATGCGATCAGAAAGCCAAAAGAGAAATAATATATGATCAAACGAACTTCTCAAGTGAAGTTCGATCAATATTATATGAGTGGTTTCATTTGAAGATATAAATCATTTCACTAGGTAGTCCTTTCACCTACAAGGCAACATTCGCACGTTCTTACAAATAACTATTAGTCGATCGATTTAATCGATATCGATTACTCGATTAATTTGAAATTTACCCATGCTCCCATCCCTACCACTCTACGCGCCCATCACTAGCAGCGTCCGCCAAGCCTGTCATTCTTTTTAGAGATAGATTTCTGGCATAAATTACGTCGTTTATTGACTTTTTTGACAAAACTCGGGATTTGGGTAGGGAGGGTGATTTATATCTTCAAATGAAACCACTCATATAATATTGATCGAACTTCACTTGAGAAGTTCGTTTGATCATATATTATATTTCGTGGTTTCATTTTCGATATAAATCATTTCACTAGGTAGATGTTTAGAGACATTGTTTTGTCTATATTTTTTCATGATAATGAAACAATATTAATTAAAAAGATGTAATTTTTGCTAGTTTTATTTAAACTCTTAGTATAGGTACCTACAAACCTTATTAAATAATTACTCATTGTTCGCACACCATATGCTTAAAGATACAGTCCGCTGAAAAATCAGTTACGAATAAACAATTAACCAGACCACACGTCTTTTAACTCTAAAAACACTCGCCACTCAACATTGAACCTTAGTGCCCTTAACATTGGTCACAATCGAGCCGAATAAGTGTCGCGACTACCGGCCGGCGGCAACTGCATTCCAACGAAGATAAGGAAGTGCACGCCCGAGACAACGTGTTTAATTCGGAATTAGAACTAAATTTTACGTGAAAATATTAGTTATTTTAGTGTTGTAAAATGGCTAAAATTGAAGAAATAGTGTCGTTATTGGAAGATACAGCTAGATTACTACAAAAAACTCAAACTAACTTTAAGAAGTGTCCGAAAGTGCGTTTAACTAGAGGTTATCTCGAGGCTCAGTTAGAATGTGTGCAGCAATATTGGTATACGTTTAAGAAGACTCATCAGGAGCTGATTAAGTCTGTACCCAAGGATAAGCGTAAGGAAATTCCGTATTTAGCAAACGACGAGTTCTTCTCCTATGAAGATATGTACCTAACCATCAGCGGCGACATCAAGGACTTGCTCTTGGCGCTGGCGACGGGCCCCGGCCCCAGCCCCGGCCCGGGCAACTCCACGCAGGTTAGTGCTCTGCATGTTCCTAGTAACGAACTTCAAGTAAAGCTTCCACGTATACAGCTGCCTACATTTGGTGGAAACTATGATGAGTGGACTACGTTCCACGACATGTTTACGTCACTGGTGCATAACAACAATACAATTTCTAAGGTTCAAAAATTACATTATTTGAAAACGAGTCTATGTGGCGAGGCTGAAGCTTTGTTAAGGCATATACAAGTAACAGAAAATAATTATGATCAATCGTGGGACTTACTTAAAGGTCGCTATGGTAACAAAAGGCTCATAGTCAACTCACTATTAAAGCGTTTATTTTCTCAAAAGAAAATTAATGTGCAAACTTCAAATCAAATAAAGGCATTATTAGATACAACGTCTGAGTGCTTAAACAGCCTAAAAAACCTTGATGTATCGATTAGTACCTGGGACCCTATTATTATACACTTAGTTGTACTTAAACTAGACCCAGACACACACAAGGAATGGGAGGAAGAATCATACAAGGCTAGTTCTGAGCAATTGCCGACTTGGGAGGAATTACGTACCTTTTTGGAGACTAAGTTTCGCACCTTAGAGATGGTTACCCCACCTGGAAGAGAAAGAATAATTAAAGAACGTACTTACCATACCGCCGTGTCCCCAGTACCTGCCGCAGCCGCAACAGTAAGTAAGTCCTGTGTTAAATGTAAGGATGAGCACACACTGAGTCACTGCAAAGATTTTGCACTAATGCAAGTAGCCGATAGATTTGATTTTGTAAAGAATAACAATCTTTGCTTCAACTGCTTACTGGCGGGGCATCCTGTTTACAAATGCCGATTACCTGTTACTTGCCAAGTTTGTCATAGAAAACACCACTCACTGTTACACCAAGTATACAACTCTAACACAAAGACTGTACAAGCAAACTTCAGCCAAGTAGATGATAAAAATGAAGACGTGGACACCAACAAAGACATCACCATTACGTCACATTTCACAACCAAGAAATGCACAGCCTTGCTCGCCACAGCGCTGGTTCCTGTTAGAGATGAAAGGGGCCAAGTCACCACTCTGCGCGCTTTAATCGACCAGGGCTCTCAAGCTAGTTTTGTTACGGAACGCGCCGCCCAACTGATGAAGATGACGAGAACACCTGTAAAGGGGACAATCACTGGGGTCGGTTCTACACGTACGGTGATTAATAGTTTGATACATCTTGAGCTTCTTTCAATGTACGATAATAATTTCAACCTCAAGATCAAAGCTTATGTAATGTCTACGCAAATAACTACGCAGTTACCTTCTAGGTCTATTACAAACTGTACACACTCCTGGTCACACCTTCAAGGTCTCACCCTGGCAGATCCCAGCTACCATACACCAGGGCGAGTAGACATGTTGCTAGGGGTAGACGTTTACGCAGAAATAATTAATGGCGATATAGTCAAGGGTCCACCAGGCTCTCCATGCGCACAAAATACAAGCCTGGGGTGGATCCTCTTTGGGGATGTTGAACAATCGCAGTCACTTTCTGAAAACGTCACGGTCATGCACCATCATCTGGATCTTGACATCGACACGATGCTGAGAAATATGTGGGAACTTGATACATCAACCAAGGTAGAGTTGACAGCAGATGAGAAGCTTTGTGAAGAAATATTCAAGACCACAACCACAAGAACAGACGATGGACGATACGTGGTAAAATTACCAACGAAGACAGAAGAATTACAATCAATAAAGGGACAAACAAAAGACATAGCACTAAAGAGATTTTACCAACTAGAGAAGAAAATGAACAATAATGAAGAGTTTAAGAAACAATATACAGAAGTGATAAATGAATATTTAACATTAGGACATATGGAAGAGGTACCAAGTGATGAACTGAACAATCCATCTGTTTATCTGCCACACCATGCCGTCGTTAAAGAAGAGAAGGAGACGTCAAAGGTTCGAGTCGTGTTCGATGCATCAAGCAAAGGTACAAACAACGTCTCACTAAATGATGAACTGCTGGTAGGGCCTCAGATACAAGAAGATTTGCGCAACTTAGTAATGAGATGGCGAATGAAGAAGATTTGTTACATTTCAGACGTCAAAATGATGTATAGGCAAATCCTGGTGTCTAAGGATAAGAAACACGGATACTCAGATGCAGATTTGCAGAGAATAATTTGGAGAGACAATACAAATGATCCTGTACGAGATTATAGACTTCTAAGAGTTACCTTCGGGACAGCATCTGCACCCTATTTGGCTGTGAAAGTACTGCAGCAAATAGCAGTTGATGAAGGTGAAAAGGAACACCCAAACGTTGCAAGAACAATCAAGCAATCATTTTATGTCGATGACCTGATGTCTGGCCAAGATTCGGTCTCAGAAGCTATTAAAGAGGCCAAGACAATACAAAACATATTATTGAAAGGAGGATTCGTGTTGCAAAAGTGGGCGTCGAACAGTCCGGAATTCCTGAAACAGTTTAAAGCCGAACATATAAGTTCACATGTCAATCTCAGCTCCAAATTAGACGGCACCATACGTACTCTAGGTATATCCTGGAACATGGGTGAAGACATATTTCAGTACCAGCTTCAACTGCCACCTCCACCTGAAATCATAACAAAAAGAAAAATATTAGCTGAAACACAACGATTATTTGATCCACTAGGTTGGCTGGCTGGATCAATTATACCTGCGAAAATATTAATACAGAAATTATGGTTGAAAAGAAGCACCTGGGATGAAGAAGTTGAACCTGAAATCAAAAAAGAATGGTTAGAGATAAGACAAAGTCTTGAACACCTAAAAGAAATAAAAATAGAAAGATGGTTGCTTACCTCACAATCTAACACGGATGACATCACAGTGCACGGATTCTGTGATTCTTCTCAAAGGGCTTACGCAGCCGTAGCATACCTGCGGGTGAAAATTAAAGAGGGAACATACCAAACGAGAATAATAGCCGCGAAAGCGCGTGTTGCGCCTGTCAAACCTGTTTCGCTCCCCAGATTGGAGCTTTGCGGAGCAGTTCTGCTCGCATCCTTGCTAAAACAAATCAGCACGGCCATGAAAGTACCGCCAACTCAGATATATGCCTGGACTGACTCAACCATTGTGTTAGCATGGTTGCAAGGGGACCCTACAAGATGGCAAACCTTTGTTCGAAATCGTGTAGTAAGCATTCTCGACGACATCGGAAGCAAGTGGTTTCATGTACAGTCACAGGACAACCCAGCAGACATAGCTTCTAGAGGACTTCTGTTACCAGAACTGGCCAGGTCGACGCTGTGGTGGAGAGGACCCGCATGGTTAGAGTCAGAAGACATTCAATTTAAGCAACTAAAACAAACAACTGATTTGGAGATAAGAAACAACATTCAAACAAACACAAAAATAGAAGCAGACAGCACAAGTATTACAAATCAATTCGATGAATTTGACAACCTTACTCAACTCTTGACAACAATAACCTATTGCAAGAGATTTCTCAACCAAAGAAATAATTTACCGAACAACACAATAACTACAAATGAACTGGACGATTCACTGAAAGCGTGCATACGATTAATACAAACTGAGAATTACACTGAAGAGATTGATGCACTTACACAAGCAAAACCTTTAAAAAGGAATAGTACACTGAAGTCATTAAATCCATTTATGGATAATGAAAAGATACTTCGCGTTGGAGGTCGACTGAGACACTCGAACTTACCTGAGGAAAGCAAGCACCCAATAATTCTTGACAACAAGAACAGTCTTACACGATTAATTGTCGCTGATGCTCACCAGAAGACACTCCACGGTGGACCACAATTAATGTTGTGCTTCCTGCGGACAAAATATTGGATTGTAAAACCAAAGGGTGTAGTTAAATCGTACGTCCGAAGATGTTTGATATGCGCCCGCCAGAGTGCCGTTGTTAAAAATCAGATCATGGGAGATCTACCAGAAGCTCGTGTCAATCCAGCAAGACCCTTTATACATAGTGGTGTTGATTTTGCGGGACCTTATCAAATTTTAATGACCAGAGGCAGAGGAGCCAAAACAAACAAAGCCTACGTAGCCATATTCGTTTGCATGGCTGTAAAAGCAGTTCACCTAGAACTAGTTGGAGACCTTACATCTGAAGCCTTCATTGGTGCCTTTAAGAGATTCGTTGCCAGACGTGGAAAATGTGCACATCTATGGAGCGACCAGGGAAGAAACTTTGTAGGTGCAAATAAGGAACTAGCAGAAGCTTTTACAGACGCAAAACTAGAAGTCATAGAACTACCTAAATTGCTTGCAGAAGAAGGAACTCAATGGCACTTCATACCAGCGTACAGTCCGAATTTCGGCGGTTTATGGGAGGCTGGCGTTAAGTCTATTAAGTTCCATTTGAAGAGAATATTGAATACAAACTTGACGTTTGAAGAGTTTTACACTGTTCTATGTCAGGTAGAAGCATGCCTCAACTCGCGGCCGTTGTGTCCGATTGATGAAAATGACACTGAAAACCTACTTACGCCCGGACACTTTCTCATAGGTGAGGCCCCAACCACAGTGCCTTCGCCTGACATTCGCAATGTCAAGATCAGCCATTTGTCTAGATGGCAACACACTCAAAAGATAGTACGCGATTTCTGGCATCGATGGCAGCAAGAATACCTAAGCAGGCTGCAACAACGACCGAAATGGCTAAAAACACAACCGGAATTCAAATTAGGTCAAATAGTTCTGATAAAAAATGAGAACTTACCCCCTGGGAAATGGTTGTTGGGTCGCGTTGTAGATAAACATCCCGGCCAAGATGGTGTGACTAGAGTGTATAGCATCAAGAGTGGAGACAACATTGTAAAACGTTCAATTTCTAAATTATGCTATTTTCCGGTAGACACCGAGGAGTAGGATTAAGATGTGTAACTTTATTAAACATTCTGTACAACTTTTATGTAAATTCGTTAGTTGGTCAATAAACCTACTTATTTTTCTTTAATGCTAGATTTAGATTAGAACAAATCTGTTTTTCTTTTATACTTACTTACGATTTTACGTTGTTCATTTAAGTTTACATCATACAAATTTCGTTTGCATTACCTTATGTTTTGCGTAAATAGAACAGATTAATAAATGTCTTATGTACCTAGTTGGGAATAATTAATTCAACTCACCTAACGCTATTTTACGAAGATAGATTCAAAAATGCAATTCATAGACCATTATTACATGACAATTTAGAAACTTTAGTTTTAGTATAATAAAATAAAAAAAAAAGAGAAACAGATAGCTGAGTGTGTCCACAACTTAACCTTATTACTATTGTAGCATAATAATTATGTCATCAACAACGGACTTGTTGTTATTATACGCACCCAGTTGTTCAAGTTCAAGATACTTACCTGTTATGTTTACCTTTAGTAACATAATGATGCACCTATAGCCTATTGTATACGGAATGCCTTATCAATAGAACTTCTTATTGTTAGCACTTATGCACTTAGTCATGAATGTTAATTTAAAAATTTGTTAAATTTTAGTATTGCATTAGTAATAGAATTTGAAACTTTTTTTTTGTAAGTAAGTATACTTAGTTAGTTTTTCGAAAAGGATCAAAATATCCTTTTGGTGGGCGGTATGTTCGCACACCATATGCTTAAAGATACAGTCCGCTGAAAAATCAGTTACGAATAAACAATTAACCAGACCACACGTCTTTTAACTCTAAAAACACTCGCCACTCAACATTGAACCTTAGTGCCCTTAACACTCATCTTATAAGTTAAAAACACTATATTTTAACATATAAAAGTAATCATTATAGTTAGTTTAAAGAGTACTTCAAATTTTAACATTGCGTAGTTACTTAGGTAAGTACTTGGTAGGTAGGTACTCAGCTACATTAATTTATAACATACTAATATACTTATTGTATATTTTTTGATGAACTAATTTGGTCAGAGATTTGATAAAAAATTGATAATCAATCATCATAGGTCATTGATAAATTTAGCAAACTTGTTAGAGGTAGAGGTCCAGGCGGCCGTCTTTTGATCTGATCAAGATTGACGCCGGTAGCATGAGCAGCCGATGTGGCGGCGGCGTGTCGCGTGCTGCTGTGTGTGCCGTACTCCGCAAGGATCTGCCTGATCCACATGCTTATTGACTATGCTGTTGTGTTCCTGTGAGGACGTTACGCTTCACAGTTGTTAAGAGGTGATTGGCTTATTTAGGTCTGATTTATTTAGTTAAGGTTATATAACCGTCTTATATATAGACGGATTCACCGTAAGATAAAGTAAAACTAACAATGGTTGATAGCTTTTGATTGCATTTAGCGCCTATAGTTTTGATAAAATTTACATTGACTTTAAGATTCTAATGCCATTGCTATTTTTATTTATAATAATCTGTTATTTAGAGAAAGACTTTCAACCATGTGTGCTGTAGGCTGTAGATAATGTTAGTAAAGCTACTTTTGTCTAGGATAAGTTCATTCTTGTTTGGTATAAATTTTTAGAGATTTTTGAGAACCAATTGTGGATACTTACCAAGTACCTGTGTACTTTGGTGGATTGGGTATTAGTTTATAACACCTTTAAGGAAGGTGCTGATGCAATCATCCGAAGAAATATTTCTGCCTAAAAGCAGAGATAAAGCGGTGGCTCTTATGATGATGCCCTGTGAATCCTGTGATGCGTCTTTTTCGAAGACATCGGAGGGAAAAGTAATTACACTAAAAACAGAACATTCGAAAGAATCTAATTTAATCATAGTATTGAAAAACATTATATTGATATTGTTGAATAGTAATATTAGAAAGTGAGGCTAGTATAAGATGCTGATGAGATGCTGTTGAGGGGATAATGAGACCTGGCATTGCCTGCTCGAGCATACTGCGGCACTCAGGGTAAGCGTGAGTAGGAGAGGGTGACGGTCCCTGTTAGTAGACAACATAGGTTTTCGTCACGCCCTCAAGTGATTATTACGAAATAACTATATCAATCAATGGAGGATAACAGGCAGGTATAGAAGTACTAGAAGGGAATACTAGAATACTGGTCGTTTCGTCCTCAGTAATTTTTTGTAGGCCGTTAAGAAAAACGGAAAATGAAGGATCGGCATAGAAAAAATATGCATGCCCCCTTTGTAGCATCTGGGTCTTGTTTCAAAGAAAAGTATTTCTTAAGTTTTGCGCTAGACTGTTTGAAAAGCATCTTTAAATTAAATCTTCGATCTGCCTCTAAATTATATTTCGTGTAATATAGGATGCTAAATGCTAATAGCTAGATTTTTAGCTAGCTTCTCGAACCAAGGCCAAATATATCTGGTAAGTTAATTGAAATTAGGAAATTGTATGCAACTTCGTGTGGTAATGTAGCTGATAGCTAATATGTTATCTACCCAAAACAAAAATTAACAATTTTTTTTTTAAATTTCGGGGCATCTAAGGCTTAGTATATTGCTAATAATACGACATATAATTACTATAGTAAGTTTGAGTTACGACTTTACGACTCTAGTCCGTGTTAACTTATGACTCATATTTTTGTGTTTAATGAAATTTTAAGAGCTTTTAATATTATTATCTCATTAATTCAGGTCCTGTAAAATAATTATCATAGTATTCTCTGAATAGAAGGTAGGTAGAAGGTACCTGTACCTTTGCCTTTCAAGTATTTTTGGATTCAACCAGCCTTTTGTAATGCTGCGCTAGCGAACATTAGGATGCCAATCATTTGTGAAAATTTTCTGATTGTAACTGGTGGTAGTTGAGAACACTTCAGAACCAATTCTATTATTTTATTACGTTTATGGCTTGTAAGTGATAAAGTCATATTTAAGTCATCTACTTAAATCCTGAAAATTTGTAATTATTTTGTGGCTATAAGCTACTATTTTCATAGTTTATAAAAAAGCCCAAGCACTCGAGTGATTTGAGTGAAAACCTAACTTAATTTAAATATTCCATGTAACTACGGTCTATGTAAAGGATATCGTCACATACAAAAAATTACCAATTTTTGACCAAATGAACGCAAGTGACCTACGACCCCTTCTTTAATCTTAGTAAAAGTTCTAGGCGCTATCGTGAGCCAATAAGATAAGGCATTGAGTTGAAATCATAGGTGGGTAACAAGATTCTGTGTGTTCACATCTTTAAACAGGAAACGTAGGTAAGTATTTACGCTAGTTTTAAGCGACAGAAATAAAAAGTTACGAGACATTTTAGGTCAATAGATGCCATGTAATAATAGCTTGCATGCTGTTCTGCCATTTCGAAATGAAGTTTAGTTACTTACAAATTTATTTAACAGTTTTAGGTTAAAATTAAATCTCTTACCTCCATTTGAATTGGTGTCAAAAAGGTTTTAGATACGAGTTCTAGCAAATTATTAGTTGCGATTGACATTTCTTGTTGTTACTGTGCTAACCATGTTACAACAGGAACCTATTATTGCTCAAGTGGAAAATTAGAAAAAGATTTAATTATACTGTTACAAATCCAATTAAGGATACCTTTATTGTTTGTGATATACAACCAACACATTTTAAAAATATTGTACTGAATTCTGCCAGAATGGTGGTTGAGCACGTGGCCTGATTTGGGTCGTTCTCTAAACGTGCGACTGCGTCGGTATATGGGTCGTTGTAATTTGGAGCTTGACGAGTGGTATCTTCGTACTCTGGCCCTGGCACGCCCCCCCCTTGTTTTTCGCAAAGCGAGGAGGGCCTGAGTTTTCCTGAAACTGCGGCCAAGCTGTGCCCGTGGAGCTCGTAGAGGCGGCTGTGTTGTGTAAGCAACAGTATTTCTGGGAAGACTACTGTCTTCCTGATTTGAAGGCATTGCTGTTCAATTTTGAAGCTTTATTTAATTTTCTCTAAAATTTGGCACCGAACAGTGCTTCATCTCGTTTACTGTACTGAAAGACATTCAAAAACGTCTTGGTCAGAACTGGTGCAGTCTTTTAAATGCGAGCTTGTGTCTCCGAGCTATAAAGGTCGCATGAACTACGGGAGCCCTCGCTTAGAATCTTGATTGCCTCTATTTTATATCTTGAGTTAGGAGAATGGCCATGGCCCTACTCCCCGATGTGATGTGAAGTCAGTCCAAGTTGAGATGAGAGTATTTTAGTATTTAGCTTTGAGGCTTGAACCAATATGTAGTTGCTAGGTATAGTATATTGCTGAAGGATTTTTTCCTTGACTTCTCTAGCCATTTGAGAGAGATTATCGTAGATTCAATCACACAACTTTAGTTCATCATCCAGGGCTTCGCCCAGGGTTAATAAAATTTATGGGTCCAGTTCCGGAAATTTAAACTTTGCCTCAGGGTCCGAGTTCAATTGGTTGTTGTAACCGTTACCAGTTCCAATAAGGAAGTTATTGCTGGTGCTTGGACCTGTTTTTGGTGACGGTATTGAAAGTGGTCACTGTTGATGCAGTGGTGGCAATTGGCACTTGGTATGTCGCCATCATGATTTTTGGTGATTCAGTCTCATTTAGACCTGATCATGGGTTGTAGGGAATAGTTTCGGCTAGAAATATATCCTCATATTCGAATGATATTTGCTCTGGGCACATTCACATTGTAAAGGCGTTTCGCCTACTGGAATAAGAAGAAAAAAGAAAATTATGCTTTTTATATTTTTATACTTGCATGAAAAATAATTATTATTATTTTTGCATTTTGCCGCGTTCCTATTGGAATCTATGGCAGTATGGTAGCCTGGTTCATATTTGAATCTCTGGCTTTGCAAAAAAATTTATTTTAATGATAAAAACTGATGTACAGTTTTAAATTTTGCCGCGTTCCTATTGGAATCTATGGCAGTATGGCAGCCTGGTTCTTGTTCGAATCTATGGCTTTGCAAAAATATTTCTTTTACACTTTTTAAATGTAAGTTTATGCAGAATTTCAATTCGAAATTTCTGTCTAAAAAATTTTTTTTTTTTTTTTTTGAAGGTAGGTAAGCAGATGAACTTACCGTAACATAAGACATTGTCTCTCGATTTATAGTATGAGGATAATGAAATCCATCAAAGTTTAAGTAACTCACTTAATTTTTTGTTAAAATATTCGGTATCTTGAAAAATTAATTTTTTGCGAACAAGATCCGAACGCGTGCTTTCGTTGCCTCGCACGGAAAAAGAATGACAGGCTTGGCGGACGCTGCTAGTGATGGGCGCGTAGAGTGGTAGGGATGGGAGCATGGGTAAATTTCAAATTAATCGAGTAATCGATATCGATTAAATCGATCGACTAATAGTTATTTGTAAGAACGTGCGAATGTTGCCTTGTAGGTGAAAGGACTACCTAGTGAAATGATTTATATCGAAAATGAAACCACGAAATATAATAAAAAAAAACATGAAGAGCTGCAACAACCCAATCCAAATTTAGCCTTAAATTCTAGGCTACATTATCTAGTGTCATACTGTGCCACATTTTTGATATTTGCCTTAGTTTAGAAGATATAATTTTTTTTTCGCGAATGGCGCTAGCATCGCGGTAAACTGGCTCTTAAGTACATATTATTTAATATAATAAGATGTAAAATTACATAATTTTTTTTAATGTATATTTTAGATAAGACAAAAGCCTCTGCGAACTAGCAAGTAGAACAGGGCAGCCTAGATTTTTCAAATATTGATTGACCGACATAGAAAGCTGGAATGGAAAGCAGCCCAAAATAGTAGCATTTATTATCAAGACAAAAGTAGAAACTGTATAGCTCTCGGAATAGCAGACATTTTTAGATAAACTGGGTCAGCGATGCATCGAGCGCGTCTAGGGCGCACAATTCCCACTTCACACAGAAAAGTATGAATAGAATTTTCGTAAAAAAAAAAAAAAAGTTAATAAGCTCTTTAGGTAATTTACTATCTAAGTTGACTAACCATTCTTCGTGTGTGCTTTTGTTATAATTATTGTAGCAGAGGCACAAGACAAAAACAAACAATAAATAGCAGTCTGCAGTAATGAGCTGTTATGCGATATATCTATCTTCTATATCTTTTGTCAGTTTAGATTCGTTTTGTTTTTGGTACCTACCATATGTCAATTGAAATGATTTGAGAGCAATTAAATATTTTTATATTTATTATTATTTTTACTTTTAGTGTTTAATGTAACAAACAATGCTATATCGAGACTGCACACAGAATCCTTTCCTAACTAATTATTTTCAATGAAATAACATAAAATGAATGGAAAAAACCTTGAATTTGATTATGCAATCTTGGCCAAACTATAAATTATAGCGCTGCGTACGTAACGATTGGCGAACAAAGGTGAAGGTTTCAATGCAAATACGAATCGCAACAATTATTATAATTTATTATTATTAGGATCTGGTGTTTGTCTGGTCTTCCATTCCTTACGTTCTTGCGTCTTGTCACCAGCCCCTGTACTCCGCCACTAAATCCAATTTCAATAGCAATTTAGTGTTTTGATGCCAATATAATATATTGGCATCAAAAGAAATAAATAAAGGCTAAATAAATAAAGAAATAAAGGCTATGATGATATTATCATCATAGCCTTTATTTCTTCAGTAGTATAAAAGTCTCCAATTATTCAGAATAGATTTTATGCCTTTTATACTTAAGGCTTATTTTTGCAGGCCTAAACACTTTTTCGCGCCAAAAATGCGGCAAGTTTTATCAAAATAGATTTAGTTGTTTTAGAGCTCTTAACTGCTACCCAGAGAGTGTGGGCGTAGCAGCGGGCAAATGCAACTTTAATTATAGAACCGATAAACAATTAAATACAAAGTTTAATCAAACAAGAAGAACAGTTTGTCGAACCCGGAGACATTTAATAATGACAAATAGTTTGTTTACTATGCGACACTCGATACAAACAGTCTACGCTACGATAAAAGGCTGTAAAAGAGAAATTAATTCACATAACAAAACGATGTCCTATAGATTGATCATCATCAATCACATACTCTCATTATCTTTTAAAACAATAGAAAGTTGCTTCTCTGTGTTTACATAGGTTTACATTTCGGAAGAATACTTTACGTTCTAGCTAGACTCTAGCGTGAGGAATTCCTCTTTGTGCGACCTTATTACGAAGGCAGTTCTATCGAACTTCGAGCCCACTTCTCTTGCTTCGGATCTAGCATCAGATGAAACAAAAGTTGTATTTAATTTTGTTTCAAAATAAGAATGTGAGAAGCAAACTATGAATTGAAACAAAAATTCCTGATGCTGGCTGGGACATCGACATATAATATGTATGTTAAAACACGATATTTAGTGATATTAATATAGGATTTAACGAAAGTCATCAGCACAGCACAGCTAATTTCATAATCAAGAAGTTTTCTTTCCACTTTTTTAGGGAGATTCAAGTCCCACAAGGTAAACCCTTGCTAAATATTTCTATTATCGAGTAAGTTCAGTTTTAATTTTATCAAAATAGAAGTTTTAATCAGTTTATCGGAATCGGGATGGGTCCAAGGACAATCTTGAAAGGATAGAAGCGGCAGGTAGCAAGCAGGTATCTGTAATATAAGGGATAGGGTTAGGTTGTTTGATTAGGGCACGGGACTCAACGATGGCTGGTCAGCGCCTGTACTACTCCTCAATATCTACCTCTACATAGGTGCTTGTAAAATAGTTGTTTTTGATTAAGTGTGGCAAGGTCAGATGCAAAGAATTCCGACTTCCCCTGGTTAAAAACTTATGCAAAGAAATCTGACCCCCCCCCCCCCCCCCCCACCTCACTCAACGGTTCGATTATTTTGTCCACTCAGGTTAATGAGAAGTGGTGGTACGGTGGTACTAAACCGGGGGTTCATATTTCTTTGCAGAATTTGAGTTATTAAACCAGGTGGGCATGTTTCTCTGCAGCAGACTAAAATCTATGAATAATTTTAGCAGCCCAAGCACGATGAAGGCAACTACTGGCTGTGTGTGACTAGAATCAGCCCTAAAAACTTATTCCCCTGTGACGACTTTTGACTAGGGTCATGTAGAGGTGTTGTTTGCTGTTAATCGTTTTCTGAATCTGCTCGTTTTTGTGTTGTTAGTTTTGGCACTTTTAACTTAGCTTGGGATTTCAGTGTTTTATCAACAAACTTTACCCGGATGCTTCGTCAGCTCGGCTAGGCGTTCGGCTTATCCAAGGAGACAAAGTAATTTCGGTGCTAGAGAACCATAAGAAGACTGACAGTAAGTATTGTATTAGGCAGAGGCACCAACATCGACTGAGCTCTTGAGAGGCAGCAGTGCACGTTTGGCCGAGTTTATGTTTACCATCGTGACAAGGGGCCAGCTTCTTCGAGGAATATAGGCGTGATATAATATATATGTTAGTAAGTATAGTTACACATCAACTAAATATGGATATGGATCTCACCTGTGCATCGGTTGTGTCCGTTGCGTGTACTGCGCCATATTGCCGTGTGCGCAGCAAGCATGGCTACACACGCATGCCGCGCGCGCCGCTAGCTAGCCATATCGCACAGATTATTAGAATAATAACACTATTACACGACCACCATACACTAACACCGCTTATGTACCTGGAATAAGAGAAAGATAATATTTAGGCGTTTAAATGAAGATGGGGTAGCTCGAAAAGAAATGCATGGTTTGGGGGTGGGTGAGAGTTACATACCCTACAAAATCTAGAATGTTAACTTATTGTAAAGCTAGAAGCTCTGGGTCTCGAATCGCGTATTTGAAAATGACACAAATGTTAACGTTATGTTCGTTCAACATTGGTTTTTCGGCACTTTGGTAGTCTACTAAATAAAAACTGCCATTGATTTGACAATTGCGAAGGGATTGCAATGGCATGTCAAGTGAATGGTTGACAACGTTAAAATACGCGACTTGGGACCCTGGTCGCCTTACCACAAAAAGCTAGGGGTGCTTGGCGGCCATTTTGACATGAAAATTTCAAAATTCGAAAAGGTTTTCAAGGTTTGCTGAACTTATCGAAAGTTAATCGATTCAATTCAGGATCAAAGATTCTAAGATTAATAAATAATAATATCGAAGCGTTGTGGCTGTGGCCCAGGGGTAGGTATAAGCCGCGGAAAGCAGCTGCCCTGACCCTGACCACTGCCCACTCTCTGCTCTCTCACTGTCTCAACTCCTGAGTGCCAATAGTGCGACTGACGAAGAGCTAGAGTTGCAGGACCCACGGATTTACGTGACTTCCGCGTAGCGATGGTGGTGACATGCAAACTTAGGAAGCACTGGGGTAGGTAATAGTATATTTCTTCCAAGATGGGAGATCCACGCGTTATGTTTCGGTTTCGGGCTACCACCCCGCTTCACCTTTTTTTAGAACATAAATGAAGTCTCGAATAAGTCAATTATTTCTATACGAAAAAATTTCCGTTGGCATGGCAATTTTTTCGTATAACCAAACAAGTACTGGCATATGGCCCGTCTCAGGAAAAAGGTACGCCATGCCCTGCACTATTATAACATTTACTATACGTTATAATAAGTTCCAGTATTATCTCAACCGAGAGACGCCAACTGTTGGACAGTGGCCTCCCCCACAGGTCGCCACAAAGGTCTAGGGTGGGTTTGCTTGCCATGATCGCCACGCTAGGCATAGGCAGGCGAGTTGGATAGATATCGCAGTACGGACGGACGCTGCTGCCCGTTCTTCGGGATTTAGGTACCTACCTTAGTAGCCTTTTACGACGCCCATGGCACGAGAGAAGATGGGGTTATTCTTATAATCGTAAAGAAAAAGTTATGCTTTTCTTGTTAGGCCTAAAACCGGCAAAATGAAGCCCGTTACTCAACTGACGTAAAACGGTAAAACATCACCCCTTGAATGGTATTTTTTTGTAGTTAGGTAGGTATATTCTACGATTTCTACGTTTTATAAATAAATGTCGTTGTTTGTGGGTTGTCTGTCGCCCACACAATACTCCACAAACCACTGCCGCAAAATACCTAATCCACTGCATTGAAGTTTAGAAAGTAGGTTGGTACCTACCTAATACATATAAATAATACTCCCCAATCCCCGGTGCAGCATGCTTGCTTATTATTATGTAGGTAGGTACTAAAAAAAAACTTTATTTACTTATATAGGGTACCTATGATGTTGAGTATGAGAACAGATTTCACAAAAAATGCGTTTGTTGTGCTGGTCTGGAGAGATATATTGAAATAAACCTACTACCTACCTTCCATACATACTGAACGCTCTGTTGTTCCCTACGTACGTACGTAACTTCCTATTCCAGTGCAGGGTGCTGGCCTGTCACACTTTTCACATACACGTATATGACGGGGATTATACCTGGGTAAGGCCGCCAATTTTGCCACTTACTGACATAAAGTTACATAGTATTCCAGTGCAGGGTGCTGGCCTGTCACACTTTTCACATACACGTATATGACGGGGATTATACCTATACCTAACCTACCCACCTATAATGCATTTTTTTTATTACATTCGTTGGTTATTTTGTGGGAATTCTACAATGAGTTATTTTTTATGCACGAAAGGTTATCTCTCTGTCTGTAGGCCTAAATAGCGCTTCAAGTTTCGAACAAGCTCTGTTTTGTTTCCGTTTGTAACTGGCAGTCTAGTTATTACTTTTTTCTACTAATGTAAATTTAAAGTAATGTAAGTACCTACCTTATTAGGTGTAGTCTACCTCCTACCCTACCTACCTATATATTTTTATGTTCGCGAGACGTGTCGTTGGCGTTGGTCGTTGCATGTTGTTGGTACGATAACCTTATCGTACGCAACTTATATAACCGATTTATACCTAGCTAGGCACACGTGCTCAGGTTTTGTATTAAAAATTTAATGGCAATGCGGTGGCCCTGGACATCCAATGTGCTTTAATATGGTGCTTCAAATGGAATGGGACTGGCACAGTTTCGTTGGGAATTGAAGGATTTAACCATAAATATGGCGAAAATATAGAAAGCACGCTACCAGTCTGCAACAGGCCTGGGATGCTATGAGGACAACCCGATTGGAAAGTGGTCATTCGAAGAGAAATTGGCACCTGCTTCGAGCCAAGGTGAATTGATGGCGCAATCTCAAAATTTTACTGCAAACACTTTATAAACAGTTATTATGCACTAAATAGACACGGATAAGAGTTAAAATAAGGTTTTACTCACTTTGCTAACGGAATAATAGCTGCGGCACGACGAATAACTGGCCACGGCCCCACACGCACCGTAACCAACGGCAAAGTAGCAACTTGAACACTATTTTCACTAATTACGATTAAACAAACGCTTCGACATCACTCCCTGCAACTCCTCGCGATTACACTAGACGTTTTGCGATAACTGACACGTTTAGATTTTTAGAAAAGTCCATTGAACTGTTTCGATTGAAATTTACGTCCAGCGAAATTGTACGAAGTGGCAACGCCGTAGACGTTGTCGGTCTCGCCACTCCGCCGCCAGGTGGCGCGCGGCGGGAGGGGGGCGGGGCCGAGCGAGAGAGCGCGCTACACTACCTACACTACCACTACACACGTCGATAACCGCGACGTTGCCGCTCCACGCCACGGCACAAACAGCGATTTTTTTTTTTTTTTTTGCTTATCTATTTCTAGATTGGACTTCTAAATTACTGATTATAGAATAAAAGCTATGAGACATCAGCAGCTGTAGAATGTGTCCGACTTCGAGTTGGTAACCTTTTGAACAGCGCGTCTCTGCGGGTGGCGATAACACGAGGTCGTCGACGCGCGACGTTGCCGACTCGCTGCGGCATTCGGAGCCCACATCACCGCAAGATTACGAAAGTGGCAGTGGCTGGCAGGCAGGCGACGACAAGCGAGCGGCCAAAATCTCTAGGCTTTTTTGACGCTGTGACTTGGCGCTGGCTGCCTATGCCTACCTAGTTGCTCTGAGCACTGACATAGTTCCAGCCAACAACCACGGACTAGTCCACTATCGCAACTAGCGACAAATACTTGCCTAGGCTTTAAATTAAAAATAAGAACCTACATAGGTAGAAAGAGGTAACCTACTTATATGGTACCTAACTAAATACCTACTCAGCAGCACAGCAGTGTTCAGAGGGGCTACTTATTACGGCCGCTTTTGCAATAATGCTTTGCGTCCTCTTTGCGTTTCTTTTGTATTGACTTTGACACTTGCAGGATGAAAAGATGATGAAAAGCAATATTGCAAAAGTGGCCGTAAGGCCTCTGCTGCTGTTCTTTATTTTTTTATAAGTACCTATTTAAGAGAGAGCATCTTCCTTGTTCTGTGAGTATTATATTACTTACTTACTCGTAGAAGTTCTATGTAATAAAAAATAGATAGGAACTTAGATAAACAAGTAAATAAGTATATGATAGTTACTAATTAGAAACCGACACCAATCAACTCACACTATCACAACAATGATAAAGTAGATAGTGCCAAAATGGAATTCATAATTCTAATTGCATATTATATATTGAAATTTACAATTCGTAAAACTCAGTGGTAAAACTACATTTTGTAATGTTACCATTACCACAGAATACTTAATATTACCAGCCATTACTTGCCATCCTAGATTTTCCAAAAAATGGTGTCGAACAAAAATGATGAATTTCATTGAATACGTAACTTTGTCTGATAAAATATATCCTTTGCGTCAACGAGACCCCGGCGAAGGTCATCCTCTACCACCCTTCTACCCTACCCCTACCACCCTGGAATGAAGGGAGGTTGGAGGTTGTCCCACCTTATCCCACCCCTCGCACCACAGTTTCCCGGGCACTCGGTATATATTATTCCTGTTGCTATAGCCAAATGAATGGCCTTCAATCAAGTCTTTTTCGCTGTAGAAACTGTTACTAATTGCTATATAATTACTTGTACTAAGTTTCAATTCCTTTGTGATTCAGCTTCTTTTCTATCAGCTTGATAAGGTACTTAAGGATATTTTATGAGAAACTAGAGGCTGCCCCGCGGTTTCACTCGCGCACATTTCTCATAAACACAAAATACCAGTTTTTTCCCGTTCCCATGGGAATTTTGGGAAATCCTTTCTTAGTGCTCACCTAGTGTCCCTAAGGAACCTACATGCAAAATTTCAGCCCGCTACGCCCAGTCGTTTAGGCTCTGCGTTGTCTGTCAGTCAGTCAGTCAGTCAGTCAGTCAGTAACGGAAGAGTTTTATGTATATTGATTATTTCTAGTATAAAGACTCTTTCATCATCATCATCATAATTTCAGCCGAAAGAGGTCATCTGCTGGACATAGGCCTCCCACACAGAACTCCACAACGACTGGGTATTAAGCGACCCTCATCCAGTGTATTCCCGCATCCTTGGTCGGTCCAGGTCGTCCGACCACCTTATGGGGGTCTGCTTACTCTGCGTCTTCCTGTTCGTTGTCGGTCAATACTCGAGAACTTTTCGACCCCAGCGACCATCTGTTCTTCGAGCTATGTGCCCTGCCCATTGCCACTTATGTTTCGCAATTCTTTGGGCTATGTTCTTTAGTTCTTCTGCGGATGTTTTCATTTCTGATTCGATCACGCAGAGAAACTCCGAGCATAGCCCAGCTTTCCATTTCCGTTTGGGCCACCTTGAGTTTCTTGATTAGGACAGTTAGCGACCATGTCTCAGTTCCGTAAGTCATCACTGGCAACACACATTGTTCGTAGACTCTCGTCTTGAGTCACTGCGGTAGCTTTGACGAGAAGATGTAGCGGAGCTTCCCGAACGCTGCCCATCCGAGCTTGATTCGACGATTGACCTCTTTCTCGAAATTGGACTGACCTCGTTGGGCAGTTTGTCCCCGGTATACGAGCGTATGGATTCCGATCTTAACTGGAGTATGTCTAACATGGGCGTTGAACATGATTTTTGTTTTGTCCATGTTCATTGTAAGACCAACTCGATCGGAAGCTCTACTGAGGTCATTTAGCATTGCACTGAGTTCCTCCGCGGTCTGCGCCATTAAAACTTTATCGTCAGCAAATCGAGGGTGAGTGATGTACTTACTCGTCCTTTATGTTGATGCCTAGCCTTTCCCAGTCCCGAGTTTGGAAGACATCTTCGAGTGCAGCGGTGAACAGTTTTCGGGATATCACATCCTCCTAATCTAGACATCAAGAAAGACAATTGAGAACCTATCTATTTAGATGGATGAGTGAGATAAGGTCCATCATGTCTGTTGTCTTATGCCTTATATACCATACCTAAATCATCAAACGCTAAATCGTGGACTAAAACTATAAAAGGAATGTTGTTTCGAAATGTTTACGTATTTTTACTTCGTATGTGCTTAGAAGGCAGCGGAGCTCAAGTAGGACTGGGCCGGCCACGTAGCCCGCATGCAGCCAGATCGTTGGGCTAAACGCACCACCGTATGGTTCCCAAAAGATGGCAAGAGTCGATGTGGTCGACCTAGGAAGCGGTGGAGCGATGAGCTGAGGCCCACACTAAAACCTGGTGGGAATGTGCCCAGGATCGGGAGAAGGGAGAAAGGGGAAGGAGGCCTTTGCCCAGCAGTGGGACGATACAGGCTGCAAATATTATTATTAAATAGCTACTATACTGTAATCCAGAATCCGGATTCACAATATCAAGTCAACCCACGCCATGCGGTGTGTGGCGTTGCGCGATGACGCGTCAAAATAACAAATTGTAAAAATACTGCGCAGTTTGCTTGGAATCGCACGCAAATAACATTCGAGATTCGCATTCGCAATCATTCAGTCATGGAATGGACTTGGTGATTTAAAAAGTAAGCATAATGTAATACAAAATGCTTATAAATACTAGTACTAAACTGACTTTTTGCTGGAAAAACTAAGCTGTTATTCGAGGTGTCTTTTACATACAAATATTATGTACAGCAAAATCATACTTGAATTTCAATTTGGTAATCCAATCCAATTTTTATTTAGGTACTAAAAGTTACAGTTTGGATTTTTTAATCTTTCCTCTACCTACACGTTTGGACTTTGGTTGGACCAATAAGCTATAAATAACCTACATAATTTATTGATTGAGATCGTGAAAATATATCATTGGTTGGTCTCTGCAGATTTGTTGACCGTGCAATCGTGGGTCTGTTTTCTAATTTCTTACTATTTTTATTCCTTCGGTTCCTAGCTATATATAGGTAAGTACTATATTATTCCTATAATTACTATACTACATTCTATATTTTTATTTTCTTTGAGAATAAGAAACCGAAGGAACCACAAGCAACTACCAAGCTTCGAACAAAAAATCTACCAAGCTTGTACTTAAAATAATGTTGGGTGGTGTTTGGAATTATCGGTAAATAGGAAGGGATTATAGTATAGGGGCTTCTACTAGCACAAATATTAAGATAGGCAGGTATTGTAATGTATTTGTATGATATATACTTACTGTATGCTTAGGTATAGAATCTATAGGCTATAGTAGAGCCCTGTAGAGCAGCTGAATAATTATTATGTAGTGTAGACTGTTGAGTGTAGGTAATAATAACGTCGATAGGGAGGTAGGTATGTATTATGTATGACGGTGGCGGCGGCGGCGGCGCGGCGCGGTGAATGTTGCGTTGGCTCGATCGTGCCAAGCGGTGTTGCCAGTCCAGGCGCCAGGCCCGTTCGATGAAAGTCTATGTGGCAACGTCGCGGCTCCGCAATACACGTTATAAATAAATGGGTGGGCGGATTTGGTTTAGCAGCTCCAACCAAGATAATGCCTGGTCTGTCTGTTGCCACAACGGTGACAGACATCCTATTTCACATTCGAAATCTTCATACAAAGATGAAAGAAAATCAAGTTGATGATGATGACTTCAAGAAGTTATTATTATGATGTAAATTGATCTCTCTTTGGTCTCAAGTTCGTACTGAAGTAGCTAAGCTATAGGCCCAGATATCTTTAGTTCATTTAGTAACATCAAGATCGTCAACGGTAAAGTAATTAACCTAACCTAGGTTCTTACTTATATGTATAATAAATAAAACGTTAGAAATATCCTTGAAAATTTTGAATTCATTTTAGGAATGTAGCTAATTACATACTTACTTAATTTTATTTCTAATACCACAGAATACCAGGTATTCTGTGGTATTAGAAATAAAGAGTTAAGTATTAGATTAGGTCCTAATCTAATACTTAACTCATGCTTAGAGAAACTAGATTTAAGCAAAGGTTTAAAGCATGGACTGAACAGGACAGTGCACATCCTACGGCTAGATAATATAATTTATTCTAGTGTTGGTAGAGTCTGGGGTTGGGGTTTGGTAGCGAACGGTACCTATGTAGCTAATTCTTATGCCATGGTCTGGGGCACTATTATGGCCACATTTGCAATATTTATTTTGGTCCTCAAAATGTTAAAGTCAAAACAAAAAAAAACGCAAAGTAAATGGACGAAAGCAATATTGCAAATGCGGCCGTAATAGGGGGCTGATCATTTGCTATTTTTACACTGGTGCCTTGAATAATTCTACTCCTTTTCTAGTTATAGTTAGTCTAGGTCTAGGATCTAATTAAATTAAATCAAATCAGAGACTAGAACCAAATCAAGAATAGTGTACATACATATACATAGGTATATACCTAAGAATGTATTTAAACCTTTAAGAATAGAGTTACCTACATTCATCAACATTAATCAAAATTCAAATTCAAAATTCAAAATTATTTATTAAAAATTTCTTAGACAAAATTAACAAAATTCTGCAAAACCCACATTGGGGTTTGTCTGCAGAAAATAAAAGCCTAAACTTAAATATATCAGAAAATATTTAACAGCTTAACATTAGTTTGTTAAAACTTTAAATTGTATTGAAGATAACATACTTTAGTCCTCTTAATCTATAGATGTACTGTAGTTAGCTATTTACATACTTTTCAATTAAATGTATTTTATAGAGTTTAGCAAATACAGATTTTTTACATTCATTTCGAATAGAAGAGGGCATCTCGTTAAATATAATAGGAATTTGTCTTAACAACGTTCTGCCACCAAAATAATTGTTTACCCTGACAGTTTCAAATTTCCCAGATAGTGCCGCTCTGGTGCCTGCACCATGCTGTATAGATACTCTATGCGCCTGATTGCTATGCTTGTTTATTGCTAAGAGGTATCTATATTTTTGACTAGCTGGGAGTACATTGCATATCTCAAAAAGTTTTTTGTAGTTGTCCCTATTTTTCCTATTTTTGCTATATATCAATATATATAAAACTCTTCCGTTACTGACTGACTGACTGACTGACAGACAAGACAACGCAGAGCCAAAACTACTGGGTGGGCGTAGCGGGCTGAAATTTTGCACGTGGGTGTCTTGGGAAGTGTAGCGGAGCACTAAGGAATAATTTCCCGAAATTCCCATGGGAAATGGCAAAAACGGCATATTTGTGTTTATAATAAATCTGCGCGGGTGAAACTATATACATAGTAGTAGGTAAGTATAAGTAGTATGTTATATATATACAAATATGTACCTAAGTAATATTTACGATACAATTCTATATTGATCAAGAACTTCCAAGGTCTAGGTTATCACGAAACTCGATCGACACGTGTTTCATAAATACCTTTGTACTTGTACTAACAAGCTTATACTACGCATTCTAATTCTAATCAAATAGAACCACTGAGTTAGCTAAGTTTTATGGCG